>QLTV01000972.1:149832-192788 GCA_003457575.1 Thermophis baileyi
ATAGCTCCCGGTGACCGGTAAGATCCCACACGGTTGGGCTCCTCCAGGTCCCCTCAGCTAAGCAGTGCCGGCGGGCGGGCCCGCGGGGGAGGGCCTTCTCTGTAGCCTCTCCGACTCTGTGGCACCAACTACCCCCCGAGATCCGTACTACCCCCTCCTTACTGGCCTTCCGTAAAGCCCTTAAGACCTGGCTTTTCCGGCAGGCCTGGGGCCAATAGTTGTTCTGATTGGCCCATGCATGGTTGCGTGAATGTTTTATTTTAAATATAGTTGGGGTTTTTTTTTCCCCCCTTTCTTTTTTAAATTGTTTTTATATGTTTTATTTTTTATGATGTAAGCCGCCCAGAGTCCTTCGGGAGTTGGGCGGCATATAAATTTTATAAAATAAATAAATAAATAAATAAATATAGGGTTTAGAATCAGCAGTTGGCCACTTCCTTCATGAGAAGCTGCCTGTACTTTGTACCATTTTTTCTTTCTTCTGGCTTGGTTGTGACAAATTTCAATGGATCAACCCTGTCTTGAAACGCCATATAGTTTAGCTAGTTTTCTTTGAGAAAACTTGTTTAGCTGGCGATAAGGGGAGTTCCCCACTCACACCATGTGCTTTTGCTAAGTATAGACTTTCCACTATCACCAACATTGTGATTAAAGGCTTCAAAAGAAAGGACTGTCCTAACCACAAGCACCTCAGGGTTTTTAGAACAAGTTGCCAATGGTCTGTGGGCAGCACTAATTCAACTGATGTGATTAAGACACTCCTTCACCAGATTGTGAAAAAGTTGCACAAATTAGAGAAGTCTATATGAACTATATCAGGGGTGAAATCCAGCAGGTTCTGACAGGTTCTGGAGAACCGGTAGTGGAAATTTTGAGTAGTTCGGAGAACCAGTAGTGCAAATACCACCTCTGGCTGGCCCCAGAGTGGGGTGGGAATGGAGATTTTGCAATATCCTTCCCCCTGGAGTGGGGTGGGAATGGAGATTTTGCAGTATCCTTCCCCTGCCACGCCCACCAAGCCACACCACGCCCACCAAGCCACGCCCACAGAACCGGTAGTAAAAAAAATTAGATTTCACCACTGAACTATATGGTGTGAGTGAAGCAACTTCCTCCGTCACCAGCAAGGCAAATTGCCTTGAAGTACACGATCTTCTGCCACAAGGAGGCTGCATGGAGCCTTGTGACTAGACTGACTCAGGAAGATCTGCCACTCCTGATGGAGGAGGAGGAGGAAGAGCACATCCTTTGAAAAAGGTACTTTATGCCTACCAAAAGCCCATCTGCTATTTTACGAATTTTGTAAAGTAACAAAAAAGAGGACCAAAAACATTAACTCTGCAAACCTCGAAGTGAGATTTGGTCTGCGATAACTACAGATATGTGAACCTCCAGATAACAAGGCTGCAAGTAATATGTGTGCCCCTTTTCTCTGTTCTTTTCCTGGTATAATATTTTTGGCATGGGAAGTAGTCTGTCTCTGTCCTTACCTAGATGGCTAATTTTATGAAATTATTTAGCAAGAACATTTTCTTGAATATAGAAGTTGTTTTAGAGGTAAGAACCCTTTATTTATGGAATAATAGTTTTTTTTTTACTGATATGTCTCTTAAGATACGCTTTTTTTCCCTACTCTTTATTCTGTACTGCTCATCTTTCCTTTTTTACAGTGATTTTACTAAACATTACAATTAAAAAGATAAAAACTAATACAAACTAAAAGAATAAAAAGAAAAAAACCGGAAAGTGCAGAAAAGAAAAAAGAAAAGAAAACAAAAATAAGAATATAGTAAAGGAAAAGAAAAATGTATAAAGAAATGGTTTCCCCCTTCATCACAATTATAAACAATTTTATAGTAAGTTATCACCTTCTGTTAAAATACAACAAATGATCTTTTCTTCCCATATCTCATATCTTATTTATAAACGATTTCTTAAAACCTCATTGTTCAATCCTGATCAGCAAAAGTCCATTCAGGGTTTCCAGAGATAACAACTTGTCTGCTTTATTTGGTTATACCAGGGGTCAGCAACCTTAAACACTCAAAGAGCCATTTGGACCCGTTTCCCACAGAAAAGAAAACACCGGGAGCCACAAAACCCTTCCTGTGCCTATTTCCTGAGCGGCCACAGAACTAGCATATGTAGTTGAATTAAATGTTCTATTTTCTTCCTAAACTTTTCTTTTCTTGGATTTATCCATGGTTGGCCTATCGGGGGTCGAAAAGCTTAATAAATCGTGTGCCAGCGGGTATCACACATTGGCGGTTGTGACGCATATTTTGAGCGACGGAGCGGCAGCAGAGGGATGAAAGAGCCACATGCGGCTCCAGAGCTGCGGGTTGCTGACCCCTGGGTTATACTTTACAATCAACTCTATATTCCTCCCTTTTACTTTTAACAGTCTTGATCTTTAATCCCTTCAAATAAGGTCCTAGAATTTGATTGTTCATTTTTTCTTTGTCCCGTCTCATAAAATAATTGAACAAGTCTCTCTTGTAAATCCAGTACAGGAAACTTATCCAGATCACTCTTTTGGTCTGTTACTTGTATATTCTTTTTAATTATTAAGACATCAACCGGTTTCATTTGTATATCTAGTGTAGCATCTTTTTCAGTAACATTCTTGTAGCCTGTCATTTTTAAATCCACCTTCAGATCAATCTCAGTCTTGTCCAGTAAAATTTGTTCCTCTTTCATAACATTAAACATAAGGTAAAGGTAAAGGTTCCCCTCGCACATATGTGCTAGTCGTTCCCGACTCTAGGGGGCGGTGCTCATCTCTGTTTCAAAGCCGAAGAGCCAGCGCTGTCCGAAGACGTCTCTGTGGTCATGTGGCCGGCATGACTAAATGCCGAAGGTGCACGGAACGCTGTTACCTTCCCACCAAAGGTGGTCCCTATTTTTCTACTTGCATTTTTACATGCTTTCGAACTGCTAGGTTGGCAGAAGCTGGGACAAGTAACGGGAGCTCACTCTGTTACACGGCACTAGGGATTCGAACCACCGAACTGCCGACCTTTCTGATCGACAAGCTCAGCGTCTTAGCCACTGAGCCACCGCGTCCCATCTTTTAAACATTTTATTTATTTTATTTTGTCAAGTACGTATTTGATAATATACATTAAGTATAACATTATTTGAATACATAAGATGGGTACAAATAAAAGGGAACATTTGGACAGGGACGGTAGGTATGCTGGTGCGCTTATGCACCCCCCTAAACATTGTCTATAATGGCAGGCACTCTTAAAATTAAGTTCTGGGTCATAGGTATATGACGTCTAGACTTCTGTAATGTCCAATGTTAAAGTATTTTGTTCTATTCTGTATTAGTAAGTCAAATTTAAGTGTTCTTCTTTAATTGTAATTTTTAGTTCCTTCTTGGCCCCATCTAATATTCAACCTTCAAGATCCCATTCGATCATTCTTCTTTTTTTTTTTTTTAAGGAATCAGAAGTTTTCCATGGTAAGGATTATAATTAATTTTGAAATCTTATTTCAAATCCACTTGGACCTTTAGCCTTTTTATAACTTTTCAAAATCAGTGTTCTAATAACCCTTTTGCTGTTTATTCTGAAAAAAAAAGAGAATGTTTTAAAGTTCTTAAATTTGTGTTTAAAACTTTTTTCACTAAGGATTGAAGGAAACTCCTCTGGTGCTGTAAAACGGGCTGATCCAAAGCAATTAACAAGCAATTTCCAAAAGTGATTGGAAAAGGAAGTATGCAAAACCAATGTCCATAAAGGTTGTAACTGTGGTTTGTGCAAAGTTGGCTATTTCCTCATCTCCCAGAGCTCTAAATCAGTTGAAGACTGCTGCCTTGCAGTCTTCTTGCGAGGAGCAATTCTCTGTAGCACTTAGGGGCAATTTCAATTCTCTTCTTGTCTTATTCTCAAGTAAGAATCATTTTTGGCCAATGATCCAAAAGAATATACCGTAATATAAACATTAATGTTAAAGGTAGAGGAAGCAGACCAAAACAAGTAAATGCTTTTTTGATTGATATTACATACAAACCACTTGGGAGAATGGAATCTAATCAGAAGAGCAAGTTGTACCATTTCCAAAGAAAAATGTTCCAGGAACAAATTCCATTACAGTATACCCAAAGCCTGACTATAAAGGCAGAAGAGACAGTCTTAATAGGAGAAGATGGCTATAAGAAAAATCAAACTTAAGGAGGTAAAAAGATACATCTGATCAGCACCTTGATCTGCTAGTGACCAAATGATATCAACGGGAAACCCACAAACAGGTTATCAATATTGTAGTACTTTATTACTTGGTATGAAGCATAGTTCTCATGACTAATAGAATTATCTTCCATACATTAAGACTTAAAGCTAGCTGAATCTGTAGTCACTGATTGTGCAGAGCAAATAGTTCCTTTTATCTGTTCTGAACTTCCTATCATTTGGTTTCATGGAGTAATGCCCCACAGACTTTCAAGACATTTCAATTCAGTGATGGAAAGAGGAAATGAGATCTTCCCCATGCACTAAAGCCAGTGGTGAAATCCATTTTTTTTAATACCGGTTCTGTGGCCATGGCTTAGTGGGCGTGGTATGGCTTGGTGGGCGTGGCAGGGGAAGGATACTGCAAAATCTCCATTCCCACCCCACTCCAGGGGGAGGATATTGCAAAATCTCCATTCCCACCCCACTCTGGGGCCAGCCAGAGGTGGTATTTGCCAGTTATCCGAACTACTCAAAATTTCCGCTACTGGTTCTCCAGAACCTGTCAGAACCTGCTGGATTTCACCCCTGACTAAAGCCCCCCAGAAGTTGACCTTGAAGGTCAGAGGGACCCCAATATGTTATGGATGTCAGAACTGCAGCAAGGGAGGAACAAGAAGAATATGGTGATATTTCCTAATGGAAGTTCCTTTCTGTTCATGTATGCTATTTTTGGGATCTATTCTATTCAGTTAGAACAAACAGTTGAAACCACATAGGAAATGAATGTGACTTACAAATAAAATAAAGTAAAGTTTTATTACTTTTTTTCTTGCTCTAAATAGTGATATGCTGTTTTGAGGATGGTAACAAATTACTTTCAGGTTTTGCTGGGTTTTATTATTTATGCTGTTATTTGAAAAAAATGCTTTTTTAGTAATAAAAGTGATATTTAATTACCTGTGTGTGCCTAAAATTATAGAATTTATTTTTTGATTTGCATGCAGGGTATGTTCTTGAGCTCAGGCAATTATGGTTAATTCTTTTATTTCTGAAAGCTACAATAAATGCACCTATCTGCTTTTTCTTTGAAAAGATAATCACCAACCATTATTTAGATCTATCTCTAGTATATATGGAAGAAACTGCTGGTGACTTTTTTCCAAAGATGAGCAGCAGTTTTCCCCCCCTCTCCTTTCAAGTAATCCTTACTGGATATTTTACACCCAGCAAATCCAGTCAGTGAAATCTTTATGTTCTTCTATATGTCTAGTTGAGCATACAGTTCAGGCTTTGGAATAGACCTGTCGGGTCCAGTATTCATTCTCTCTAATCTCTCCCCTCCAATCATATAGCTTTAAATCCTAAGAATAGTTCTGAAAACACTGAAATATTAATCACCACTATTTCATTTATAGATGGTAATACTGCTAGTAGTGTATGCTTACTTTTTAGATTAATACAGTAGATATCTACACGTACTGGCAACTTTTGTGTATTTTAGAAAATATACATGTTTAACAAATCTATCTATATGAGTGGTAGAGAAGTAGTGCACTTAATTCTGGCAGTTGTTGCCTGCAATATTCCATTTAATTTTGTTTGGTTCAGGCCCCCAAAATGGTAAAATGTGAAATTAGAATAAAATTGCAATTAGATTTGATAGACTAGATTTTAAGCAAGTTACTTAGAAATGAAATCATGAAAAGACTTAGTGGCTTTTATATTGTAAATACGTTGGCCAGCATTTTAATTTTTCATAATGTTTTGATATTTTGTTAAATATTTAGATGAAACATAGCAGTCATTTATCAAGTAATGCTAAACATCTTAATTGTAGAACCAGCACTTTTTTCTGTATTTTGCTTTAATAATTGAAAATTGGATGATTCTTAGTGATTCAGAATCTATGCTAATCTATATATATACAAGCGAAAACCATTCATGCATTAATCACGAAATCTCCAGAACCGTAAAGCCTACAAACTTGAAATTTGCCACGTATGTTCCTCTTGGCTTCTAGGTGCTCACTAAGAAAGGATTTTTCAGCATGAGTATTTCTTATATTAATATTAACAAGCTCTGATGCCAAGGAGTTCTACTCCCCCCCTCCCCACCTGAAAAGAAATCTGATCCAAATGCAAAACACAAGCAGAGGTGTTTCAGTTTCACTTTTGCTTTCACAGCAGCAAGCAGCTTTACTACAGAACAGTTGAGCTAAGCCATGCTAGCCAGATGAATACCAATGGATGCTGGTAGGCAGAGACAGATTTCCCCCCCCCCCTTATTTTCCTGACAGTCTGGTCATCCTCCAGCCAGACAGCAAAACCAGGAATGTTGTTTACAGGGAGGTCCTGAGCAATTCATCTGAGGGACAAATTGAAAGTCTATGCTATGCAAATAATGTCTTCATCTGTAACAGAAACTTAGCTTACCATCTCTAACGAAATAATACAGTCCCTTTTTTAACTACTCATTAATTTTCAAGCTTTAAGTGTCAATTTATCAAGCCCCATCACATAGTTTCGTAGTGCACGGGTATCAGCTAGTACTTAATAAACTCTCTTCGTATTTGCTTAACGGCCTGTGAAAACAAATGTGGTGTTAAAGATATCCACTTTTATTTAGCATTCTGCTCTTTCTGAGAATCATACCATTTTTACTTTGATTTTTAGTGTTTCTAGTTTTGTACGGAAAACCACAGAAAAGATTGAGAAAATTGGTACTCTTCATCTGAATCCTGATAGAATCAGACAAGATGTTAAAGATGAAGAACCACTCTCAGAAGCGTCTGCCAGATTAGAAGCTCAGCCTCTGGAAAAAGAGTGAGTCCGATTACATTTCACCCTGTGCCCAAACTTCTTTTTCTTTTGGTATGATAATGAATTAGGCAAACTACTGCTTTGTCAGTTAGCTATTGAGAACCTTGCTAGACTTCTCATATTGCAGATGCATGCCTAAAAGTTCTTATTTTGATCCATTTTAAAATGCCATTTAAAATCATTATGGGAATTGAACTGGGATAAAAAAAAATACATTGCAATATAAGTGTAGAGCATCAAGCATACAAAATAGATATTTGATAACATCTCTACCACTGTTCCCTCTAAGGTGCGCGGCCGCGCGGCCGCGCACATAACGAGAGAACGCTGCGTGGTAGTTTCCAACTTCCACGCGGCGTTTTCTAATGGCAGAGGCTGCGCGCCTGCGCACATGAAAAGAGAGCACCGCGTGCCAGTTTCTAACTGCCACGCGGCGTTTTCTACTGTTACAGGGAACATTGATCTCTACTCCGAATGCTTCTAAGAATGCATGTTTAAATTTAGATTTTAAACTCTGTATTTGTACTGTTGAAATGTGAGAGACTGAATGTAGAAGTAATCACAAGACTAGACAGATCTTCTAAATGCTACGGAACTGTACAGAAATGAAACGAGAAGATTTTTTAACATGCACCTATTATTTATTAAAATGTCAAGAGTTGAGCTACAGAGCCAGTCTCCAGAAGAGGATTACCTTAAAGACTTCAAAGCAGTAACTACAGAAACTCTGTAAGTAAATCAAGGTCTTTTAAAATGAAATGTGTACTGCTATGTATTCCTTTGAGTAATGACAGATTAAATATAATAAACTCATTTGTAGGGTATATTGGGTGGGATCAGACATATATTTCTGCATGTAGATGAACTACATCTTTCTGTGGAAGGAATTCCAATCCAGCAGAGATGTTTGCTAGAAGAAAAGGGGGGAAAGATAATTTTCAAAAATTCTCTTCATTCAGAGCGGATTGCAGATAGCTGGCATATACTGTATATAGCTTATAGGGAGAAGGTGGAATTGACAAAAAGCATTTTCCCCTTCTGTACAGAAGTAGGACTTCTATCTCTGTGTGGGTGTGTATGTTGATGTTATTCCAACTTGAATATTCAGCTTGAATATAAAGATTTTTTTCAGTTCAATTTCTTCTGGAAGTTGCAGGCAGTATGGAAGTTCATCATAATTTTGCTGGACTAGAATATGGAAGTTGCACAGATAGTTCAATGCTGTAGGAAGAAGGAAAAATAAGTTTCTATATTTTACAGAGGCTTTGAGAATCCATCCATTGAAATTTTACATGTAGTAGCCAGATTGTGCTGAAACTATTAATCGTTGCAATTGCAATCATTAAAGTATAAGTAAAATGTCAATGAAAAAAATGTGGCAGGCTTCATAATTGTGTTTATTTGAATAATTATAAATTATGATGAAGAAAATAAAAAAGGTATTTGAATGTTGTAGTCCATTAGAAGAGTCTGAAATAGAATTGCACTATTAGCTCAACAGAATTCTTTGCCAACAATTTTGTATTCATGAAACTACATGTTGAGTATTCTTTCATTTTTTTAAAGGTCCAGACTCCAGGATCCACTTGTTTTGTTACAACCACAAAACTTAAGGGCAATTTTGCTGGATTGGATTCCATTACTTGAAGAAACCTGTGGATTAAAAGCAGCTGTTATTTTAAATAACGAGACAACTGAGGGAGACAAAGAAATGCCTTTTCAATCTGAAGACAGAACTTTTCAAGAAAATGCGCTAAAGGATCAACACAATGAGCCCGAAGATAAGGAAGTGAACACAGTATTGGGAATAAATGGTGAAAGTGAAAATCCAAATACAGTACAGGATGAAACTTGGGAAGAAAATACTAATTCAGTTACAAATTATCAGGCTGATAATGTACTACATGAACAGCCTTTGAGGACAGAGACCATTTTCAACCAGCCTTACCAGATTAATCCCCCATTTTTTATAGCACAGAACGTTAAAAAAGACCTGACAGAGCTGACAACTTTATGTTTTGAATTAAATGTATATGAAAGTTCACAAGTAAATAATGAGCCAGGTGTTTTACCCAATGGTTCATGTGCCCTGGCTTCTAAATTCATTAGAGACTATTTTTTCCTCCTTGATTTAGAAAGGTTGAAGAGGTGTATTATTACCTGTCATAACAATCATCCTGAAGTCTGGGATGTCTATATGGAAGGTCTGAAAGGCAAGTAATTTTCAGGGTCTTGTGTGTTGGTGTCTGTCCATTTGGTAGAGTTGCATCTTGCAGAGAAATCTGTAGAAAATCTTTGGAATTAGATCTGTGGACTGGCGGTTTCCCACACTAGCCTTGGAATTTCTTCTGATTTGAATTATAATGTTCAGAATTCTTTGAAGAAACCTATTATTATCATCCGGTGCATATAAGTGCATACTATGATTGTGAGTGCAAAAAACCTACATCTAAACTTTCTCATGTCTTTTTTTTCTATGAAACTCATTAAAATAAAGAGAGAATGGTTGCACATTGATCTGAATGGTGTCATGTGCAATCCCCCCATCTCTAGAATATCTTTAAAAGTTGCTACTGATCAATAAATGGTTAGAAGTCGCTAATAAATAATCAAATTCAAATTGTTAGTGTGACTTGAAATTGCCACTTGAAAAGCTGTCAATAATACCGTATATTGTGCACATACAAAAATCCATTTACTGATTTGATTGACGCATCAGATTGAATCAGAGGTTTGATTCCAAGGGGTGATCCAATTGTATTACCATCTCAGAATCAAAGATATGAAGGAGAGGTTAAATATAATCATATTAGTTTTTTAAATATTTCAGTTTATTTAACTGTTATTTAATTTAATTTAATTCAGTTTTAATTCTGAGCCTACACATTTTTTTTTAATCTAGGAATGCCATTCAAGAGCCAAATACAGTCCTTAACCCAAAGAAGATGCTGCAGGTAGTCCTTGACTTACAACCATTTGTTCAGTGACCGTTCGAAGTTACAATGGTACTGAAAAGAGTGACTTATGACCATTTTTACACTTACGATGATTGCAGCATCCCTGTGGTCACGTGGTCAAAGTTCAGATGCTTGGCAACTGGTTCATATTTATGACGGCTGCAGTGTCCCTGGGTCATGTGATGACTTTTTGTGACCTTTTGACAAGCAAAATCAATGAGGAAGCCAAATTCATTTAACAACCAGGTTACTAATTTAACAACTCAGGTGATTCACTTAACATCTGTGGCAAGAAAAGTCATAAAATGGGGCAAAATCCGTTTAACAACTGTCTCATTTAGAAAGTTTGGACTCGGTTGTGGTTGCAAGTCAAGGACTACCTCTACTTCTAATACATCAATTTTCCTTTGCTCCCCCATATTCCTTTTTTACTTTGGTTAGGAATAATTTAAAATAGATTTATAGATGTGGAGGAGAATGAATAAAATTTCACTATGAATGGGAATCATCTCAAATAATACTGTGCATTTCGATCAATAATGCTAGGACTCAAGAAGCCATCAATGTAGCTGAGTATGTATGACCATAATTTAGTTATTGTAACTACAATAGTTTGGATTTGCAATGAAACATATGTACTTTCAAAATACAAAAAGTCTTACCTTTTCAGCAAAGTTGCTTTAAGATTGGCACTATGAAAATGTCTTGCCTAATGTTGCTGTTAATGCTTGTAACATACAATTATTGATTTCAGAACTGACTTTGACTAGCCCTGTGACAGTGGCCCTTGAAAACGGAGATATGTTTAAAACACTGAAGTTGCTAGTTGATTTAGGGCCTTGGGATGCTCCTGTTTTGCTGGCACATGCTGAAAGGTATAAAGCATTAGAGTTGTTGGAATGCATATAGTTTAATTCTTAGGTATTTACACAGAAAAAAATCATATTCTTTTCAAGAGCCATCATCAAACACGTATAGTTTTTGAAGAAATTTTGTACTTCTGTAAGCATTGCAAATAGTTATTATCATCATATTCCTTTTCATTTTTGTAAATTAAATTTAAGCAAACTTTATTTTGATCATTTTTTGCATAAGTAGTGCAAGAAATTTATTAAATACTCTAAGAATTGTATTTTAAATAATTTTATCTTCTGTGTCTTATTTAATGTAGGCTTTATAAAAAATTCAGAGAAAATTCTCTAAGGCCTTTGACCCGGTTCTACCCTTTGATTGGACCTTCAGATATCAAACAAATTTGTAAAAATAATCCTGAACATTTTCTAGCATATTTAGACAGCCTTATAAAATCAAAGGCTGAGGATGAACGGTATGTATTATGTTTCCTTAATTTGGAGAAGGGATGCAAGGGATGGGATACAAGGACATGATAAAAATATTAATCCCATTTTAGTGATATTTGAGGAAAGAAAGTAGTACTAAGTTGGTATTAGTAATTGATAGGAAAAAAATTTATCCATTAGTTTTATGATCTAGCTATTTTGTCAGCTCAAAAAGATATGCTAAACTAATACTACTAGTACATAATGCATTTTGTTTTTATAAACTCCAGAATTCTTAAAACTAAACTTAGTGTGGTAATATTTGCTTCTTTTTGCTATTTAAATATGTAAATACAGTACATTATATTGAATCCAGATTAAAAAAATGTGAGACCTAATTAGATAGCATAAAGCAGACGAATTAATTATAGATTTTTTTTCTAGTTTGTCATTCCTTAGATCTCTTCTCCATCCTGATTCATTACAATTGGAGTGGCTGTGTTTGGCAATGTCTCATGATGCCCCGCATAAAACAAGCACAATGGATGCTCAAGGAAATCCATGGTTGTAATTTATTAGCTTTTCTGATTAACCATATAGCTCCAAGTCTTTTTCCTAGATTTCATTTACACATTTTTCCTAAGGCCCAGTTTGGATAATCAAATCCTAGTATTAGGAAACAAAATATGTACAAGTTATATTTTGCTCATTTTTAATTCCTCCTCAATGATAAATGAATATCATAAAACTGCAATAAGCCATTGCTTTTAAATATGCATTTAAACTATGCCGCTATTTGAAGTAAAAGCTCCCCTATCTTCTCCCAAATATTTTTTATAGTGCTAGTCCAAGTAACTGCACATCCTAGACTGCATTATCTTCAAACAGAAAAAGCAGTTTGAAACTAGTTCCCTAAAAGTTTGGCATGATTAAAAGAAAAGTTCCAACAGAATATTTCCTGCCTGTAAATAATTTGTCCTTGATCATATGTAATGGGAAGCTGTTAAAAACAAGGCTTGCTTTCAAAGGTTTATCAGTAAATTTTTTTATTTTCTCCTTAAGCATGTTCCTTCTTTCTGTTCCCCTTTGGAGTATTTTATCTGGTTAATGGTAGTATAAAATATTTCCTCTATTAATATTGATATTAGGTATTAATAGTATTTATACTCCCTGGTGATATAGATAGCAGGAACCAGGAAAATGTGGTAGCTCCCTCTCTCTTGGCATTTCAAAAATAGCCAACATGTCCCTATTCCACTGTAATCCACCCTGTCTTCTGATTAGAGCAGGGTATTAAAACTATAAACAAATATTGTCAGTGTAGATTTTGATTACAATTATTTATTGAGCCTTCTTTACAAAAAACCTAATATAATTTTCAATTACTGTTTTCAGGCCACATTCGCATTTGTTTACTTGGGGGTATAATCAACTGATTGTACTTTTGCTTAATCTTCCGACTGATGTTGTAAGGAAGGAGAAAATGATTGATATATGTCAAAGCAATGGGTAATATTTTCTTAAAAGCATTCTTGAAAAAACTTCATTTTAATCATATAATGTATGTATTTTTGTTTTGTCTTTTTTCCTAATTTATCCCTTCACATAGTTCAGCTTCAGTGTATGATATGCATTATTCTTGAGCACAACCATTCTCCCAATATATTTGTGGTCTAATGGTGACTAATTTGCTTCTGTGTATTCTGTATTCTTAATTAACATTCAGATAGATTACCTGTCTGCTTTACCTATCACAATTTATTAAATCAGTTAAAACAAACTTGTCTTTCTTCCTCTCTCCTCCATCCTTCTTGGTAGATTTTTTAAAATCAGTTTATTACTTCAGCCCATAATTGCCATTGCTAGAATTTCTTTTGTGGCTGGTGATATATGGAAATCTTGATTATGATTGCTGAATAGATTTTGTGTAACCATGTGTCAACTTTTAACCACACAGATTTTCTCAGGATGCATCTGACTAGAATAAGGAAGGAAATATTATTGAATTATATACAGTAATTTGCTACTTTAGTTTGACCAAATTTGAAAATTGAATTAAATTTACCTGTAAAAAAATACAACCCTGAAAAATTTAAACATGAATGGTTCTCAGCTCCTTTGCTTTCTTTCAGTTGGGTCTAATATTTGGACTACATTGTACCCTAATTTCTTAATCTGATAATGAACTTTGAGATTTTTTTCTCTATTGAATCACTCAAAAGTATACAATCACTGTTCCCTCTAAGGTGCGCGGCCGCGCACGTCACAGGGAATCGCCGCGCAGCAGTTTCGAACTGCCGCGCAGCGATTTCCCATGTCAGAGGGAACGTTGCGCGGCCGCGCACGTGACGGAATCGCCGCGCGGCAGTTTCAAACTGCCGCGCAGCGATTTCCCTTGTTAGAGGGAACGTTGTATACAATAGGAATATGTTTTTGGAAAAGAGCATCTAGTTTGGACTGTCCTTTTTATAAAGATATAGTTTAGTTATAAAGTGTACATGCTTTAAGTCATTTCCTGTTATAGCTAGTCAGTTTATTCCTTACATAAAGAGGGGCATTTTCACTCTCTTGGATTTCCTTCGTTTTTTCTTTAAAGGAACTGTCCCTGTCCCTGTCCCCATCTGTAGTATAACATTCAGCTTGCCTCAGTAAGGCCATGAGTTATGACCAATACAGCCAAAAAGGAAATTTTCCAAGGCTGCAAGATTAAATACAGTCAAATTATCTGCAGCAACACGGTTAAAACTAAAAAGCATAGTCCTTTTCAGGAAATTACAAAATACATCTGATCTATAACATTCCTTAACATATGATCATCAGCATCATCAATATTTAAAATGCTTATTTACAAGGGAGAATGTCAGTACTTGTGCAATGCTCAGCCTCCCGAGTTGCCATCTTGGAGATCAAAAGCTAGCGCCCGTTTCTCCCAAGGCTTATTATCCCAATTTCTTATTTACGGTAGTCTTTTTGATCGAATTTCCATTGTTTCTGGCAACTACCTTGTATCCTTTGCTTATATATCCCTCCCATTTTCTAGTCTTTTTTTCTTTACAATGTTTTAGAAGCCTCTTATTGTATCCATACTTGTCTCTTTAGATTTTTCCTGTTTTCCTTTCTAGTGGGAATTGTTTGTATTTACACTTTTAGTAACACATCCTTTCTGGACACTTCCCCTTCAGGATTTCAAGCCACTAGATTTTACCTACCTTCTAAGTTCATCAAACTGCAGTCTTCTGAAAACCAATATATAAATCTGATTTTCCTCTATTCTTCCCCTTGATATTATGAACATGGTTATTTTCGTCATCTTTATTTCTTCAACCAATTCCTCTATTGGTAAGGATTTCATCCAAGATAGCAGACCCCTTATTCCTTTTTCTGCCTTCTGAAAATTTTTGAGACCTCTGCCTTATGGCAGAGTAGATTTCCAGATGTCAGTAAAAATGGAATACTGCAATGGAATACTGCATATTTGAAAGCTTGATCATCTGGCACAGATAGTCTTCATTCATATCTTCTACCTGTCCAGGCAATTTATAATAAACTCCCGTGATGATATTGTCCCCCCCTTTTTTTTATCCTTATGGAAATGTTCTCCAGATTATTTCCATGCTCCAATTCACTATTTCAACTAATTGTATATATAACTTTAGAGTACAGATCACAAATCATACCATATATTGTCAAATGCACAGACATTAATAATTTGGAGCAATAAATTAGAAATAAATTATTTCAACTTATTTAAGTTGAGAATGTCCATTTAGAACTATAATCTAATGTTTCATTTTACTATTATAGCTTCTGGCCTGGATATCTTTCTCTCTGTTTGGAGTTGGATAGAAGATCAGAAGTATTTACAAAAATTGTTCATTTGGATGACATGGAGTTATTGAACACCAAAGACGGTTAGTTTAATTTAAGAATCAATTATGAATATTAAGTATCTAAGGCAGGCCTGTCAAACTGGCGGCCCACGGGCCGGACACGCCCTGCACAGGCCACACTCACCCCGGCTCTGCAAAGGCAAAAAACACCCCGATATGTCACGCGATGCGATCGAGTTTCACACCCCTGATCTAAGGCCTGCATTTTAATTTAATTAACACTGAAATAAAACAATTTCATGTAACAAAAAAACCCTTCTTTTTGGAATTCTATCTAAGGAGACATTAGAACATAAATTTTGCACACACTGATTTTTTAAAAAATGTAGTTCTGCTATAAAGTAATTAAAAAGCAATTTGTGGATTTTGAAAACCTATTATATTTAGTTTTATTTTAGATTTGTTATATCCATATAATTAGAGTAGAGTAAAAGTATTATGATTTCCTAAAAACTTGCCCAGAGGCACTTGTTGAAATGGGCAGCTATAGAAATCAAATCAATCATCTGCTGACTCCAGAAGTTGAGTAGTGGTAATTGGTGATGATGTCCCTTTTTGCCATTCTTCTTCCAGGCTCCAGTATAAAAAAAAAAAAGTTACATCCAGTATTCTACTTTTAGTTAGTCAACTTTCATTCCATTCTGTTTATGATGTCAGTAGAGGAAATGTAAGAATGTAGGATTTAATGTATCCTTGGCAATCTAATATGACCCCAGATTACTGAGAAAAGCCCAAACGTCTCCAGACTTCTCACTGTAGAGTTCCTTCTTTGTCAGTGGAAAGGATTCTACAGCAACCAATAGCCACTAGAGAATCAAAATATTATTCTCTTAATCAGTCTTCTTTATCTTCCCTTATGGATACAGGTAGTCCTGAGAAGGTTGTAACAACTATGTTACTAACTTAACTACAGTGATTCACTTAACAACTGTGGCAAGAAAGGTGGTAAAATGGGGGCAAAACTAACTTAACTGTCTCACTTAACAACATAAATTTTGGGCTTAATTGTGATTGTAAGTCAAGGACTACCTGCATATCTTCTGTGTTAACTTGGAAATTGTGAACAAATTCATTTTAATGTCTCCTTCCAATTTTCAACAACTAAAAAGCAGTCACTATGATTTGAATATGGCCCTCCTTCCATCAATTCCCTTATATAAATGCAAAATGAAATTAAAAAATATTCCATCTTATCCTATACATTGGATAAGATGTATAGGATAACATGTTGCTAGTATGGTTTTGTATCTTCCATTGACTGCTGTCTAGATCAGAATGTAGTGAGAGACATGTCCCATAATGCGTAGAGCTACTAAGGTATTTGCTGCATATCAAGTAAAATAAAAGTGATTTGCTGTAAATAACTTTTTCGATAAATCAAATCTGTATTTAGGAACCGTTCCGAAGACAATAGAAGAATGGAAGTTCCTTCTTTGCCTCGTGAAGGGTCATCACAACATCCATGTTTCACAAAGGGACACAGCTGTTACTAATGGTACTCCTGAATGGTCAAATTCTGTTACTGTTGAAAATGTTGCACTCCTTGCAGCCAGAATAATTGGTCCAGATCGCTCTTTGCAGATGTTACAGGAATGTGATTTGATAGCTGAATTATCAGAAAGATTTGCCAAGATTTGTGAGATACTAAGAATTGCTGAAAAACGGCAAAGGTAAGTGTTATGAGAATTGTTTCTTACAGACTGTATCCAGAATATTATATTATGATTTAGAAATGTGAATAGAGTTACAGTGCTTCACAATCAATTTTCTTAAGTACTATAATTTCAGTGGTTTTGGTACTATGATTTTTTTTTCTGACAAATAGAATATCAACATGAAATAATAAAATACAAAAGCAAAACTTGAAAGAACTACTTGGTTGCAGGAGCATTTTTCTTTTAAAGACAAATCTACAACTATTACATTTTCATGTTCAACATTTCTATCCAAAAATGCAAAAATAGTTCATTAGAATGAACAATTAAAAATGGAGAGCAAATTTGAATAAACAATACGTAATTAAAGAATTCAAGTCTCTTTACTTTTGTGCTTTTTTTCTGTTACGGCAATTTTTTTTCCATTAGAATTTTTCCTACACTTTTAAGAGCATTGATCAAAAGAAAGTTTTCCAGGATTTCAGTATAATAAATCTGCCAATCAAAATAACTCAACCCTCAACAACTCTGAACAGTTTATAAATTTATGATTTATGTTTTGGGAAATTTTGTGTGGTTTCCTCTCCCAATTTTCTGAAAAATATTTGACCAAAGTTAATATTTAAACAGGTATTGTCACCAGAGGTGTAATAGGTAGCAACTCCTCCCTCAGTCTTGAAAGATTTTGACTGATGTGTCATTTTTAAAGGTTATATTTAAGCATTACTATTATAGACAGCTTCTGATGACTCACTATAAAAATTCTCAAATCCAATGCCCATACTTTGTAGACTTCCAAGATACTCTGCTGTATTTGATGTAATACTGAGTTTCTTCCTTTGATATTAAACAAAATATGGAAAGTTGCCTTTCCTGGCTATAGTTTCTTAAAACTAGATTAAATAAATATATATTTTTTGAAGAAAATTAAGGTAGTTTTGTGCATTTTTAATAATTTAGTTTTGTGCGTTTAAAAAATTAGGATTTTTATTTTATTTAGTTTAGCAAAGAGGATAATAGGAAGCTCTTCCAAGTGCATAAAAACTTGGAGCTGTGGTAGTGACAAGTATGTTATATTTCTGGGTCAATGAGCCTGATGAAATAACTTATTTCTTTACCATTTTTTTTCTTTATTCTTCACTTCTGTTGGCAGAGCCCTGATCCAGTCCATGCTAGAAAGATGTGACCGATTTCTGTGGTCTCAACAAGCATAAAAGCACCCTGGATTGTAAAGATAACAAAAAGAATCATTTTTCTTACGTTGCATCATTTTAAAGAAAAACCTTCCTGTATAGAAAAGGCACAGTAATGAATATAATAAAGCTTTGTTTTTTTATTAGATATCTGTTCAATATTAGAGAGTATATTCCCAATTATTTATGATAAGTGTTGTGTTGCATGACATTATTACCAAAAAGACAGAAAATCATTTATATGCAAAATATTTTTTCAACTAATTGGAACAGGCATGAAGATGACATTTTTTATTCTTATTATGTACTATATATGTTAAATTTGGTTGTACTAAAATAATGAAATATTTAACAACTTTCCTGTCAAAATTTTTGTATTTTTTAAAATAAAACAGCTTGCAAATGAATATAATTACAACTACTTTATCATTAAAAAATCATGATGTACTTTCTGAATTAAACTGAAATCTTCGGCATGGTGCATTGTTCAGTTAAGCGTATGATTGTATGTAACATTCCACATATGTAAAAATATTGTGAAACTCTACTAGTTATATTAAAAAATGAAAGAAGTAATTAATAGAATTAAGCAGCAATACTAATATATAATTCCAAACAGACATTCATGTAACTTACGTGTATTTAAAACTTGCGTATTTCAGCATTTAGTGAGTTGGTACAATTCACTGTGGAATAGAATGAGGAAAAAATACCCATTTTTCTAAAAACATGTCTGAGAGGTAGGAAGGAGGACTGTTTTACTTGGATTTTCAAGAAATTGAAGACATTGCTGGTAGATAAATGAAACTTTCTTACCTTGCATCTGATTGCGTTTTTCATGTATGCACTTACAATGGTTTGAATAAGCATCTAAATTATGCTTATGTATGATCCATGGCATGGACCATGTACTACTGTACTAATTTTTGTTTGTCGCTAAGGTAATGATTTTTGGTCTTGGTAGCTGGGGAGAAGAAAGATTAATCATAAATTTATTATGATTAGTCTTGCATTTTATTAAATCGAATTAGAATTGCACCATCTTTATTGTCTAGTTTACAGCATTTCAAGGACATACATTTCATGCTCCTACTTATTCATGTGTTTCAGGGTAGAAAGCGTGCAGAAATGTCTCTTTTTCTCTTAGGTTGAATAAAGCAAAAGAAAGGAAATTTGTTACAGAGCGTTAAATAAAAGACTGATAACTGTAGGCCACAATCCAAAGAATCCCATACCCACATGCAGAGGCTGATTTATGTTTCATCTCCATAGACACATAGCAGCTTATTGTTTTATTTTGGGAAGGTTTTCGATGGAACCAGGGGGCAGGCTGGAGCCACACTGTTTAACCCTTGAAATCTGGGCTCACTCTGTTGTATAAATGAGTACTACCTCATTTGTTTTAAGACTGATTTAGATGCACAGGGAGTTCATGAAATAGTACTTATATTTTGCACTGCATTCTATTTTCAAAATTATTATTTTTAGTGTATGTCTTATCTGTCTTCTATTTTTACAAGAAACAATTAACAAGCACTCAGTATTACTTTGTAAGCATTTTGATATTAATAGAAATCTGGAATCATGTTCAGTTTTTTACCTAACCTGATGTTTAATAAAGTTAATATAATTTCCTTCTTGTTTCTTTATTTTTCAGGACTTTCAGTGATAAAGTTTTACTACGGAATGTTAGATTTAGTTCCTTTTTATAATGTTCATAAGTGTTTCATTGAAACACATTTCACTTTTCTTAAATATGACTAATAAATTTAATCACATAGAAAGCTTAGAATTGTTGAAACTGAAATTCCTGTACTTTTCAGCTAAGATTCCCCAAAAGAGAGAGAAAGCAGAGAAAGCTTTATTTTGGCACTTGGACTTTAATCAAAACTTCCAAATAGATGTGTAATGCCAAAGTTGGCCTTTGTGCTGGGGCAGCTAAATCAGAAAGCAGCTTTCCTGTGGTTATTTATTAAGGAATAAAAAGAGGAGAAGAATTTAAGAAACCAAGCAAGGATTGCAATCCTTAAAAGTTTTTTCTTCCCGTGAGATGTGAATTTTCTTTTTTACATATCTTATTATTTTAAAGCAGTGTTTCCCAACCTTGGCAAGTTTAAAATATGGCATGGCTGGCTATGGAATTAGTCCACGCATTTAAAGTTGCTAACATTGTTCTAAAACACTGTTCTAAAGCCAAGAACATCTGTTAATCTGACAGTTTTGAGGGTTTTTTCCAGGTGAATAACATAGTAACTTCTCCCAATATTTTAATTGTTAAGCATTTTCTTGGATTTGATGCAATAGCAATCTTTTATAACATATTTCTAAATTTTATTTATTATGCATATATATTTACTCCTAGATTTGCCTTAAACTATATAATTGGAGGCAGTTGAGTTTCCCATTTTGGAGTTGACGGGGCTTTAACATCAGTTCTTTCACACCTCTCCTGTTTAGTATATACTTAATATATTTATGAGTGGGTAACCTGAATTATAAAATATATGTAGATAAAATAGATAAAATTACAAATACTACATAAATAAAATGCTACTTCCACTATCTGCTTAGTGTTGTCTGGATCTATTTATGCCACATATCCCTAATTTTTCATTTTCTTGCTTGAAGTGTGTATGTGTATGTGGAAAATGATTGAGATGCTGACCCTATGGTCAGGGATAAAATTGATGGCATGTTTAAAATGTAAGAATTTGTATAGATCAAAACAAGTCTTCAGAAGAGAATTTCCTTGCACTTTGAAATCATTTTATGTGGAACTCTAGTTCTGGTTTTGACTGATATTTCAGAGGTCAACTCTTCCATCAGTTAAGTTTAATACAAGTAGTCCTTGACTTACAACAGTTCATTTAGTGACTGTTCAAAGTTACAACGGCACTGAAAAAAGTGAGTTATGACCACTTACGACCATTGCAGCATCCCCATGGTCACATGATCAAAATTCAGATGCTTGGCAAGTGGTTCATATTTATGATGGTTGCACGTCCCAGGGTCATTTTGTAGTCTTCTGACAAGCAGTCAATGGGGAATCCAGATTCACTTAACAACCTGGTTACTAATTTAATAAATGAAATGATTCACTTAACAACTGTGGCAAGAAAAGTCGTAAAATGGGGCAAACTCATTTAACAAATGTTTCATTTAACAACATAAATTTTGGGCTCAATTGTGGTCGTAACTTGAGGACTACCTGTACTTGATTGATTACATAGACATACCCATGCTGGTTTCTTGGAAAATGTATGGAAATTGTTTGCTGTTGTCTTAGTCTGAAGTCTTGTGTTGTTGTTTTTTTAAAAAAATCCCAATAAGTGATTCTTGGGTATGCAATAAAGGCAGCAACATCTTCCAAGAGTCCCGTTTCTCCGAAGCCAGTGGGGGGGAGGGGGATCAAGTTTGAAAATGGGCTAAATCCAGATAAGGGTTGCAGAGAAAGAAAAACCACCGTCAAATCCTGAGAGGAAAGGCAACTGAATAGAGACTCCCAATATTATCAGCTCCTCCATTGGAAGTCCACCTTTCTTATCTTTCCTGATCATCTGACCCAGAGGAGTTAACAGTTAAGGAGCTAAGAAGCATTTTTAAGAGCCACATTACTCAACAGGCTTTTCCTACCTTATTTGAATGTGTAAAAAAAAACTTGAATTGACTGACCCAGAGGAGTTACAGTTAAGCAGCTGAGAACAATTTTTAAAAGCCACACTACTCAACAGGCTTTTCCTACTTTATTTGATGTAAAAAAAAAATAAATACAAGTACAAAGGTAAAAAGCCTTGAATTGACCTAGATTCCAGGTGCTTGCCACCATATAGTTTTGCTTGGCAGCTTTACGGCTTACCGCTGCCTTTTTTTTCCGGGAGGAGATTTTGTTGTTTTGGTTTTCAAATCTCCAGGCGATTCCCCCCCCCAATCCAGATATTAACGAGGCCAAGCAACCTTGCAAACCTTGGAAGGCAGTCAAGGTCGGCCGGGCGCCGTCACTTCCTAAAGCAACCAAGCCTTGGCATTTGAACGGAGAGAACGTGTGAGTCGCGTTCGACCTGCCATCCGTCCTCCACCGTCTCGGCGCTTCGCTCGCACAACCCGAGGAAGAAGTTGCACCGAGAAAGCCAGCGGAGGGCGCTAAAGTCTGGGGGCGGCCGCCCTCGCCTCCGCGTCAGAAGAGCCGAAGGGCTGCGTGCGTGCGAGGACGGACGTGTCTTCGGGAAGACGGGGACGCTACCAATTCCTAGCCATTACGAGAGGAAGCCCCTTCCCGCCAGGAGAGCGGAGGCCCCGGGAACCGATACAGGCTCAACCCGGGTCTTTTCCAACTGCGGGAGGGAACGAGGTTTGTCGCCCCGCCCGCCCGAGCGGCCCAGGCCCGACGACGCTGATGGGTTGGTTCAGCCCAGGGGAGGCGGGAACCAGAAGGGAAGCTGGAAAGGAGGTGGAGTCATCTAAGAACAAAACACAAAAACTCGGGCCAATCGGAATTGGCCACCGGAACGGCGGGAAGCCAAATTGCGAACGCGGGGGAGGGGGGGGTTAAGGTAGAAACGGGAAGCTGCGTGGCGGCGCTGGGATTTCAGCGGAGGTTGGCAGGGACGGCGGGAGAGGCGGGTCCCCGGATCTCGTGGCTTGTGGAAATTGGTTTTCTGTGAATGGGGCTTTCCTGAGGACGAGGGCGAGGAGGAAAAAAATCCCTAGGAGGCCAAGCCTTTAACTTGATATTTCAGTCCTTTAGCTCGCCCCGACTTGTTTTCGGTTCTAGGGCTCTTAATTTGCCCCAGAGGTTGAAGGAAAAAAAAAAGATTGTCTTTCCTTTGCAACTGAATTCCTCTGACTTTCTTTTCCCTTTTCTAGTTTTTTTTAATATTTGTTTGTACAGGTAGCCCTTGACTTACAACAGTTCATTTAGGGACCGTCCAAAGTTACAGTGGCACTGAAAAAAGTGACTTGTGACCATTTTTCACACTCAACGACTTTGGTAGCATCCCCATGATCATATAATCCAAATTCAGGTCATGTGATCGCCTTTTGACAAGCAAAATCAATGGGGAAGGTGGATTCACTTAATCTGTTACTAATTTATCAACTGGTGATTCACTTAAGAAATGTGGCAAGGTTGTAAAATAGCAATAGCGCTTAGACTTATATACCACTTCATAGTGTTTTACAGCCCTCTCTAAGCATTTTACAGAGTCAGCATATTGCCCCCAACAATCTGGGTCCTCATTTTACCGACCTCGGAAGGATGGACGGCTGAGTCAACCTTGAGCCTGCTGAGATTCGAACTGCCAAATTGCAGGCAGCCGGCAGTCAGCAGAAGTAGCCTGCAGTACTGCACTCTAACCACTGTGTAAATGGGGCATAATTCACTTAAATGCCTCACTTAACAATAGAAATATTGGGTTCAATTGTGGTCATAAGTCGAGGACTACCTGTAGTTAGTTATATTGAACAGCCCTATTTTTTCCTAGGAAATTGGAAATTACTTAGAAATCATTCACAGGAATTTGAAACGTTAAAATTGGGAGGGACCATGGCAGCGTTGGGTTGCTCCCGGTTCGGCCCGGTTCTGTGAACTGGTGGTGGCGGCAGGAGGCTCCGCCCACCCACACAGGACACGCATGCGCAGAAGCATCACGCGCGCGCGAACCGGTAGCAACGGGATTTAGAACCCACTACTGGACCATGGATATCTTCAACCAGTGCAAGAATCTTACTGCTGTGGTCTTCCACATCTCTTGCTAACAAAATTAATGCTTTTTGGCCTTATCCTTAAGACAATTTTCTTTTCAAAATAAAACGTTTGAACTCTTGTTTTCTACTCTTTCTTTAGGAACCTTTCAATCTATTAATAGGATAGCATTGCATAAATATGGACAGAAATCCTTCACCCCCCTCAAGTGATTCAGAGGAAGAAGAAGTGGCTGCTGGGGATTCCATTGGAAATACAGTTTACAGCAAACACTGGCTGATTGGTGTGCTTGAGAAGTTAATCAAGGTGCTCTATATTGATTAACTTCCTTGTGTGTACTTCTTATATGCTGAATGTGAAACAAATCTTTTCATAGAAGTGTGGCAAGCATAAGGCAGGTTATACATCAGAGTCAGTACCTTGGGAACAGGTGTTTAATAGCTAATTGGGAAATAGCTTAAATTATCATTCAAGTTTGCAGATACTGAAGATGTAATCAGAGTGTTAAAAAATGATACCCAAGGGTCTTCTGTTTGACTGAACAAGGTCAGTCAAAACATGAACAATTTTCTAATGGGAGAAACTGAATGGCAGTTAAATAATTACTAAAAATATTCAGTTATTCAATGATTAATTCAGGATGAATCGGAACAAAGAAAAACCTACAGGGCATATTCTAAATGAATTCATTGTATTAACAAAATAGATAAATGCCATAGATAAAAGATAACCCATTGTATGCAATTACTGTAGTGCTGACATAGACATGTTGAACTGTTAGGTGATTTCCTATCATGGCACTAATATTAATATATATATAAACTTCAAACTTTTCCACCCTGGGTTTATCAAGAGTGAATGTCAACAGTCCAAAGATATGGTAGAGTTTGGGACTTTCCAGAGAAATTCCTTTTAATTTAATTAACTGAACCAATAGGGGTAAAAAACAATAAATGCTCTTATTTCAAACAGTACCTAGCTTTGAACAAAGAGAGACAGAGTAGCAGAATATGTAAGCAAAGTACACATTAACAAAGTGTCAGCATATCTGGTTATTTGTAATCCTCAATTAGATTAATTTGGGTGGCACAGGACCACGAAAGCTAATCTATTATCTTAAAGGTGATAAATATCATTTGATTATCATTGGCTAATAGCTTGCCTGCACTCCTGTCAGAAACACTGAGGCACTTCCAGGTTGAAAGGATTAACTGGTGACATCACTGTTCCCTGGGGGACACCCAGCTGGTGAAGGATGGAAGATCAACTCTGCATTCAAGTCTCGAACATGGGCGTGCTAACCTCCAACCTAGCATCCTAACCATGCGAGCTGCGGTGCTCCTGGCCAATAGCTAAGAGTTATACCAGTAGATGCAAGGATATATACGTAGCTTTATATGTAAAATACATAAAATGTAAAACAAAAGATCACATTGAAATTAAAAACTGATCTTTTAATAACCTGGGTGGACTCTAGTTGCAATGAATAACATTCCCATAACTGCTACAGTAGTTTAATTGCAGCATAAATATATTTGTTATGCTTTATGTAGCTAACAATAATTGTTACAATAACTACTTAAGTCTACTGGTAGGCTTTTCAAAGTTAGTTTGTAATTTTATATCCATGTTTTTATTTACTCTACAACTTGGTTAACTCTTAAAAGGATACTTCAAAACTGAACAATGAAGAAGAACGAATGGAACTAGATGAAGAGACGGAGAATGATATTTGCAAAGTATGGGACATGTCAATGGATAAGGTATTAGTTAAAACTACCTTCTGTAGAGTATTAAAATCATTTGGGAATAGAATTGAGTATATATAATATTTACTAGAAACTATTAAAACCATGGGAATGATATTGTGATAGGTTGCTAGTCATAAATTAAAGATTTCTGAAATAATTTTTTGCAGAGAGGGTATCTTTTTCAAGCAAAAACATCTTTATTTTATATCTATCTACGTCTGTCTGTCTGTCTGTCTGTCTATCTATCTATCTATCTATCTATCTATCTATCTATCTATCTATCTATCTATCTCTGAGAAAAACTTCAGAAAAGTTTAAGTTGAAAATATAATGGAATTACTTTTTAGAATTAGGCAGATGTTTTCAAATTGGCTTCAGCTTCTGCATATACAAATATTTGCTGTCTTGGCCTGTCTTTAATTACTAATATCTAGTCATTCTTCCAAGAACAATCCTGTAATATCCTTGATAGGATCTATTTTAAGAAAATCTCTTGCCATTCTTCTGTATCCCTCAATTTTTCAGGTTTAATTTTTTTGTAGGCCATTATCTGCTGCTATCATATGCCAAAGTCTATGAGCTTGTGCTTTCTAATCTGCCTTTATTTGTTTCTCTTTGTAACTGCCTCCATAGTTGTTATTATTTGAAAACATGTTCTTTGTTATGGTATTTCCAGCTTTCATATGCTTCCCTTAGAACCAAAAAAGCCATAGCTTTCTCTATTCTGAAATGTCTTTTTCCATCATGATTTTGCCTTATGTTTGCCATTGTCTTCCTAGTATCAGATTTTTTATTGGTCCAGCGTACTACCTGTTTTCACTTTATCACTGTTAACTGCAAGTTCACTTAGCATGCCAGATGACATTATCTTTGTCTTAAGATATTTCATATTCCATTTTTAACTTTCAAAAACAACTTTAAAAAAAGTCTTTTTTACATTTGGTTAAGAAAATGTTACCCTCTGTGGATTCCAGATTCTCAATCTCCAGTTTAGTTTTCAGCTGTAAGTTCTTCCGATTTTCCATTCTTGTAATATATTTGCTAAATATGGAGAAGATATGCATTCTTGTCTAATATACTCTGCACTATTTTTACTGCAAACTCAATTTTTACAGTAATTTCTAATTTATTTTTTAAAATTTGTGAAGAAGAATCAGTTGTTTTGTTATGCCATTTCATCTTAACATGTTTCACATTCTAAGAATCTACATGATCTTTGGCTGTAGTCAATGAAGTCAAATTTCTTTTTGTAGTTTCATGCTTGGCATTATCCATCTCAGGTTGTGTCCCTCTGAAACCCACCTATTTACCTGGCATTTCTCTATCTGGTTTGCTCTAATTTTCTTTGCAAGATTTTAAGCAAAATTTTGCTTGTAAGAGACAGGGATTCTCAAAATGTGGATCTCATTTTTCTTTTACACCTGATGAGGTTTGTATAGACAGCATTGGAACATGATCAAATCTTTTTCTGTGCTTTGTTACTCATTTTACCTATACAAGTTAATACATTTAAAAATCTCTGAGATATACATATTAAAACTATTAAAAGTGAATGATATTTTTAAGTTGTATATTTATTATTTCCTCAACCTGACACCTGTAAAACTTACTCATAATTTTCTACCCAGATTTATTGTTATGTGGGTTAGCAGTAACATATTGATGCCCAAGAAACTTTGGCATAGATTGTTTATTAAATCTATGTGAAGTTCCTCACATTGATCTTATTTTCTCTATGTTCTCCAGATCATATCTTAAATTAAGCACTGAAGTGTTTTGTTGATATACCTCTTCCAAAAGAAATAACCTGTCTTGTACTATCTATTCATTAATGTTTAGATCATTTGTTTATGATCAGCTGGCCTTTTGAATAAATGAGAGAAAGAAAGTATGTAATGTCAACCACATTGCTGTCTTTAAGTTCCTGTATTGCCAAGAACCATTCAGAGCAGATAACATCAATAGAAGTTCAAACTTTAAATAGAAAAAAAAATATTTGTGATGGTGCTAGCAGAAAAGTTTTGAACTCCAAAATGAACTTTTAAAAATTATGCTACTCCTCACCAAATAAGCTTTGTTTCACTGTACATCAACAATCCAACTTTCTTCCTTTCAGGATGTTGCTTTATTTTTACAAGAGTTTAAAGCTCCTGATATATTCATGGTTTTTCTTGCAAAGTCCAAATGTCCTCGACTTACTGTAAGTTCTATTATGAATCTATGTTTATTACTTATGTAGTTGAGTTTTGGACCATAGGAATTATGCAGTTAAATAAAGCACAAACAGCAAATAAAAATACAATCTTAAAAAGTAGAAGAAAGCCATTAAATACAAGTAGTCCTCGACTTACGATTACAATTGAGCCCAAAATTTGTGTTACTGACCAAAATAGTTAAGTGAGTTTTGTACTGTTTTACGACCTTTCTGACCACAGTTGTTAAGGGAATCACTGCAGCTGTTAAGTTAGTAGCACGACTGTTAAACGAATTTGGCTTGTCAGAAGGGCGCAAGAGGTGATCACATGACCCTGGGACAGTGCAACCATAATAAATATAAGTCGGTTGCCAAGCATCTGAATTTTGATCATGTGACCATAGGGATGCTGCAACTGTCGTAAATGCGAAAAACTAAGTCACTTTTTTCGGTGCCATTGCAACTTTGAACGGTCACTAAACGAGTTGTAAGTGGAGGACTATCTATGCAACTGACTAAATATTTCTGAGTTGTTAGTACCTCTTGTTATTAATCCATTACTTTTAGTATACTTCTGTGGTTTTCTAAATATTTTATCATTGGTATTTTTCAACGTTAGCAGCTTTAAGATCTGAGGGACTTAGCAACAGGATGAGAATTCTGGGACATTCATAGATCTTAATGTTACTTATCTTGAGAAACAGTACAGTTATAGAATCACAGGATTGTGTACTTCTGTGCTTCTATTTAAGAAATATTAACTGACATATCCTGATGGGCCATGACTTGGCATTACTAAGGTTTTGAATGACCTGGATATGACTTCCAAAATTATTGTTGTTTTTAACCATTTAGTTGTGTCCAACTCTTGGTGACTTTATAGGCAAGTGCTCTCCATGCTACTCTGACCAACACAGCTTCTTTCAATTGTATGCTCAACTTTGCATCAGATTTGATATTATCGAGCCAGCGTGTTCTTTGCTTGCCCCTTGTTCTTTGTCATATAATAAAAAATTACATAATGGGATAGTTAAAATGAGTATCTTGATAGAGGTGGAACCATGTCACATTCTTAGCAAGAGATTGATTGATGTGTTAGATTTATTGCACCTTTCCTTTAGGAGCTCAAGGCAGTATATGCAGCACTTCCTCCTCTGCCTATAACATGGTGAAATCCAGCAGGTTCTGACAGGTTCTGGAGAACCAGTAGCGAAATTTTTGAGTAGTTCGGAGAACCGGCAAATACCACTGCTGGCTGGCCCCAGAGTGGGGTGGGAATGGAGATTTTGCAATATCCTTCCCCCAGGAATAGGGAGGGAATGGGGATTTTGAAATATCCTTCCTCCTGGAGTGGGGTGGGAATGGAGATTTTGCAGTATCCCTCCCCTGCCACGCCCACTAAGCCACGCCCACCAAGCCACGCCCACAGAACCGGTAGTAAAAAAATTTGGATTTCACCACTGGCCTATAAGGTAATGCAGCTTGTAGAAAATGACAATATATATACCAAAACGTCGTATTGTGCAAAGGCTATCAGTATGAGAAATGTAATACTTAATAAATATGTTATTAAATCTTATTAAAAGATTTGGCTATTCGCTGAGAGAAAAAAATGAGAGCATAGAGAATTAGATTCCTGCTTCAATTGATACTGCATATATTGAGAACATACCTAAGCATATATTTCCTTGATAATGTTTACCTTAATGTATATATAACTTTATGTTAACCTACTATATTTTTCATTTCAGGAAATCTGTGTAGGTATTCTGGGAAATATGGCCTGCTGCCAAGACACGTGCATATCTATTAGTAAAGATGAGAACCTGGGGTAAGTTTTTATTTCATGATTTTCAGACTCCAGTTTTAGTTCCTGTTGCTATTAAAACACCATTTAGTACTCTGACCACCATTTAGTACACACAGATTCTTAATATACTGTAGAATGAAAGAAAAAAAATATACTTGATGTCAATGTTTGAAGGTATGGCAGGCGGATATAAATGTTTCTCAAGGAGGAAGATACAGGAAACTCGGTGTCCAGTCCAAAAGTAAGAATAAAAAGACTATTAGAAAAAAAATGACTTTATACATTATGTATTAGCAAACATTATCAAGGACAAGTGGGTTCAGGGTTAAGAGAATCAGGAGAAAAAAATGTTTTTGGAAAAGCAATAGGGCTTTCCTGCAGCTTAATATTCTGTTTGATTTTTAAATAGGGCAAGATAGCAATCTCAGACACAGACCAATAGAGAGGGCAGGGACGAAAAGATTGACTAAAAGGGGCCATATCGGGGGATATTTTCATATCTATGCCAGACAGTATAAACCTGGTCTTGTAAATAGGAAATGTGGAACATGAGTAGTTCAAAGGTGTGCTTTATGGACAAGTGATCTACCTGTTTAATTGTTCTGACCTAGGCTTTCTGATAAATAATACCACACCAACGGAGTCCCAAAAACCTCTTTTTATTTTAACAGCTGTGAATTCTGTTCATTCCCAGCCGTAATAAGTCCCTAACAATATTAATTAGTCCGACAGAAGTCTTTCGGAAGAAGGCTGATATCACCAACCTTTATTTCTCTTGACAAGCTGCCAAAGACATAATTGGCAAGGAGCTTTGCAAGGCCAAACAGAACACGGAGTCAGAACTGAAATGCTGAGACACGAATTGAACCAAGTTGCTTCCTGCAACGAGCACATCCGTTTGCTCCACTTTTATATCCTATGGGAGGGGCCAATCATCTCCCAGCCTTACTCCCGAGTAGCCCTTTTCCTCCATCTTATGGCAGCTCTGCACATGCGCGCATTGGGAACAGGCTCCCACTGTTCCTCTGCCTCGCTCATGTCAGCCTCTGGAGGCTCTGGAGTCAGCACAGACCTCCCAGATGGCCCGGGCTGGATCTCTGCCTCTGGCACCGAGCCTTCTCCAGACTCCAGGCCTGGCCCATGTTCCTCCCCAGCCTCCTCGCTGTCCGACTCTGCTGCCAGCTCCGCAGGCCACTGGCGGACCACAACACTAATGCTATAGCCATACAGGTAGTCCATGCTTAGCAACTGCCTCGTTCAGCAACCATTGTGCATATGACAGTGATGAAAAAGTAACAATGACAATCCTCACATTTATGACCTTCACAGGTGTGTAAATAAAAGGAAAGCTCAGTCATGATTTCATTAGCAACCATTTCACTTTATGATCAAGTTGCCAGTCCCAACTGTGGTCACTAAACTATGATTATTGACTCAGCCTTCTGTCCTTTCGAGGTTGGTAAAATGAGGACCCAGATTGCTGGGGGCAATATGCTGAGTCTGTAAACCGCTTACAGAGGGCTGTAAAGCACTATGAAGTGGTATATAAGTCTAAGTCGGGTGTCAAACTCAAGGCCCGTGGGCTGGATCCAGCCCATGGGGTGCTTAAATCTGGCCTGCGGGGCTGGCCTGGAAATAGCAAAGAACTGGCCTGTGGTACCTCTGGCAGCCATATCGGGGCGTGGGGGGGCATTTTGGCCGGCAAAGTGCTGCAGGAGGCCGTCCAGGCTGAAAATGGGGCACAGGGGGGTCGTGTGCGCCCCCCCATGCCCTGTTTTGGCTGGCAGGGTGCTGCAGGAGGCGTCCGTCCTGTCTCCCCTGCCCCCAGCCGGCCCGTGGAGGAGAACTACAATGCTGATCTGGCCCTCAAAGAAATCCAGTTTGACACCCCTGGTCTAAGTGCTATTGCTATTGCTATTATGACCTATGACCTATTACTTGCTGTTTATATGTACACTGTGAGCTGCTGCACTGTGAGACAAATTCCTTGTGTGTCCGATCACAGTTGGCCAATAAAGAATTCTGTTCTGTCCTCCCTGCCCTGCCCTGCCCTGCCCTACCCTACCCTACCCTACTCTACTCTACTAATGAGGTCTACCTGTATTCCTGTTTCAGTGTCCTATATAACATCTCTTATATTATGCAAAACAGGACAATGTTGTTGCTGTTGAATTATTAATTAGTAGGAGCAATAAATCTTACTGTTTCCTCCTGAATGGCTTTGCTACAGATTTTATTAGAAATGTTACAAGTATATTTGTGTAGAACCAGGTACTTGGATTGATGTCGTAGATCATTCTCTCTGAATCACTCAATAAGTCAAGTATGTATTAATGAAAATGTATGCTGCTCCAATCAATGTAATCAAACTAGGGATAAAAAATAGCAGCGGCCTCCAACCTTTCCGGCTTGGCGGCCTGATGAGGGGGAGAGGGGATGTTTCTGTGTGAGTGGCAGATGAGTGCGCAAGCGGGCTCAGCTCCATTTGCACAAGTGGTGGGTGCGAGCACAAATGGAGCTGTGTGTGCATGCTCACCCACTGCTTGTGTGGCCCTGTTCCCAACGGGCTGTAGCCCAGAAGTGGGATGATGCCTGGGGGGTTGGGGACCCCTGTCCTACAGCATCACGAGCATCTCACTCAGCATGAGCAATAATAAAAAGTGGTAGTCTAAAAACACCAGCTGGCATTAACCTTCAAAGACCTATTTATAAAGCACAGTTTTAAGCATTCTTCTGTAGATCAAAAAAAGATAGTATGTGCACATTGAGACTAGACTTGAAAATGTCTGCCTTCTGTAGTTTGTACAGGTAATCTTCCACTTACGACTGTAATGGAGCGAGGCATTTTAGTCATGACAGTTGTAAACCAAGGCATGCACACAACTTTACTTGATTTTATGACTTTTTTTGTGGCGCTCGTTAAGTGAATCCATATATTCCTTTGGATATTTTTTTTTGCCGGAAACCGGCCCCAAAGACTAGAAACTGGCAAAAAGTGTCATAAATCGCAGTCATGTGAAATGCTGCAACTGGCCATAAAGGTGAGCTGGTTGCCAAGCACCCAAAATATAGTCATGTGACTTCAGGTTGTGTGTGCATGTGAATTCTGGAATTGAGTCATAAGTAGCTTTTTTGGAGGGGGGGGGTCTGTCACAACTTTGAACGGTTGCTAAGTGAGGACTACCTGTAGTAAAACATCCTCCAACATTGCACTTGCACTTTATTTTGGCAACTCTAAATTTTAAGGATGGGAAGGCTCAGGAAACATTGAGTAAATGTTTGAGTAAAGGCAAAGAAAATAATGTTTGTCTCATCTTGTATGCTGCTTAACCGATACATGATTTTTCCAGACAAATAGTCCTTCATTGTTTATGTGATTCTGATTCCCCGACTCTGCTTGAAACAAGCAGGTAAGCTTGTTTTCGTTTGTTTGTTTTGTTTGTTTGTTTCTGAGTGATTAAAATACCTTTAGCATAAGAGGCAATGGTAAGCTAGAATGGTAGAATTCTGGTTTACCTGGAAATAGTCATAATGTTTGTGTACACTGTACGCAAACTTGTAGCTTGTATGCTTGTAGTTTGTAAATGCTAAATTCTTGTAGCTTCTGTTGCAGTGAAATGCAATTCTCTGATTTGGTCAACTCTCTGTATGGTTGTTTTATACAAACCAAATTTCTGTTTAATTCATTCAGTTGTTTCCCCAGATCACAAGCCAGACATGCCTGAATTGCTTGTAAAGATAAACCACTGATGGAATTGTTGCTGCTTGATTATAAGTTAGCCATAATTCTGGTTTAGTGTTAAGTGTAAATGAGGCCATTTTCTAATGCTCTAACGTTCAAATATCTGAATAAAATAAAGTACCAATTTGTTTACTCTGTGCATTTTTATCTTCCTTTTCTTACAACTGTTGTCTCCAAAAGCTGCTCATATCAGTTTTAAAACTGATTAAGCTGGCAGTCCAAATAAATGGAGGTGAAAAGGAGGACTAGTAGTGGCTATTTTTGGTCCTTATACTTTTGGACAATAGATAGTATTAGAATTATTATTCTGATAATGGAGTTTGCTGCTTCTAATCCTTCCAGTCCTTGACAACTGTCATGAATATCTGAGTATTCTAGCTGGCAAAAAGGCTGAAGTAAGGGATCTAGTTGATCTTCCTTTCGGTAAATGATTTAAATGATCTGTTGTTTTTCTTCATGGTCCTATCTCCTCATGACCATTGGTCCCCAGAGCAGTTTATTAAGGCAAGGTATTACTGTAATCTCCATTAGCAGTATAAATTAAAAAGCAATTAGAAAGCTAGTAGATTCACTTTTTATTAATTTTACTTGGGAGAAGTGCTACTGAACTCAGTAGGATGCTTCCAGGACTTCTATACAGTATTCTTACTTTCCTTTTAATAGATCTTCACAATTAAATTGATTTCATGTATCATTTATTTGATTTTAATTTTAATTGTATATCTAATCAACATACACCATGATAAAAACTGAAGAGTGCAACCCTATACAATTTAACAGAAATAGGTTTAATGAGCTTACTTTTAGATGCTTATAAGGCTGATATATAAATTTGGGCTTTTCAAAAAAAATCTCACATTGTTACATTTCCATTTGTATTTTAGGTTACTGTTGACTTGCCTCTGTCAATATGAAGTGGCTAATATTTGGGTGGAGAGAATCAGACAAAATCCGTCTGTCTATAACTGTTTCTGCTTTATCATGTCTAGTTCTACAAATGGTAAGCTAATACATGAAGAACGTATTTTATTGCATCATAGAGCATTTTTAAAGTAAGGAAAAATGCACAACTCCTAATACGGGAATCAAATATTTTTAAATTACTTGTAGGGAAAACTTTGCTTTAAAGCATTTTTAGTTAAGAAACAAAGAATCCACGATATAGCGAAACCATGTGAATCAGTGGAGTAGTTTTTGGTGCCTTCTTTTCTTATGGTTATTATATCTTTGGATTGTCAATAACATACTATATTTACATTAATATAAAATAAGAATGTGGTTAGATCTTCATAAAGTTCTGTTGGCACTTACATTTACAAACTGAAGGAACAATGGAAACATCTTTCTGGAATCTCTAGCAATCCAAGTCTTCGGTAAAACGACCTTCAGTTATAAGTGCCATAAGTAGCACTGATTTTCTGATTTTTCTAAATTGTCTTAAATATATTTTAAAAGGTAAACATAGGCTAAAAGGGGAAGAGTGCAAGATATGAAAGGAAAATGTGTAACATTTCCAATTAAAAAGTTGTAGACAGATGGTATGTGCATGCCCTTTCATACTCCAAAGCACATTTTGGCCTTGAAATCCAAAGTGCTGTTCTGATATTTAGTAATACCGTGTTTCCCTGAAAATAAGACCCTGTCTTATATTTTTTTGAACCCTGAAATAAGTGCTTGGCCTTGCTGCCATGCACTCAAAAGCCTGATTGGGCTTATTATCAGGGGATGTCTTATTTTGGGGGAAACAGGGTATATTTTTTTGAACCCTGAAATAAGTGCTTGGCCTTATTGCCATGCCCTCAAAAGCCCAATTGGGTTTATTATCAGGGGATGTCTTATTTTGGGGGGAAACAGAGTAGCATTAAACTGATGTTTGGAAATTCACATTCTAATTCTTAATGCTATGTTTTATTTTAACACTCCTGCAGAGTGAGTTGAAAAAAGTAGTATAAAAGTTAAAGAAAAGGGGAAAAAAAAAACATTACTTGGATTACTTTTCTGGTCATTTTGTATTTATTTAGTTGAAAATAAAATTATATTCGATTTACCAATACTATGTAAAGATTCTCAAAGCAGCATACATCCAAATTACTATTAGCTAGTAATATAGTATAGTATATACTATATCAGGGGTGAAATGCTCCCGGTTCGCTCGTACCTGTCGGTCGCCATAGAGCCGGTCGCCAAGGTAGCGTGAGGCGCCGCCCACCCGCCCGGACACTGCCCGGACGCCGCCATTTGGGTTCTTTTACCCTCTGCGAATGCACAGAACGCTTTGCGCATGCGCAGAGGGTAAAAGAACCCAAATGGCGGCGGGTGGGCGGCGCCTTGCGCTACCTTGGCGACCGGCTCTACGGCAACCGACAGGTACGAGCGAACCGGGAGCATTTCACCCCTGTACTATATAGTAGTATACTAGAGCATACTAAAATATTTTACTTTCTGAATTCTGCTTTGTATTTTATGTGGTCTTAATTTAACTGTACTTTAATTTTTGTTTCAGTGGACTTGCTGGTGAAAGTTGGTGAAGTGGTTGATAAGTTGTTTGATTTGGATGAAGAATTAATGATAAACTGGATTAAAAAAAATTCTTGTCCATCAGCAGAACAGCCCACAGATGATTCTCCAGATGATGTTCCTGATTTTAAAATTCTACCTTGTCTGCTTGAAGCTGCAAAACAAGTTTGGTAAGCATCTATCAGTATGCATGCAAGCATAGAAACATAAGGCATCTTTTTCATATTGGACAAGTAATGTTCAGGTTCTTTTTACCTGCCTTTTGTAGCGAAAGAACACCAAATCATGTCAATTTTAAAATGGAAATGTTGGAGTTTAACTCTCTTGGATATCACTGAATGGGGTAGAAACATTTCAATAGATATTTGCTTTTTTCAGCAATATGTCCCCCTTCAACTCATATGAGTTTTCTCATATGGATACAGAGAGACACAAATCTTTCTTAATGAATAATTCTAACTAAAATTCATAATGCTTTACTGCAGCTCAGATAACAGTTCCGAAGGACTTGAAGTTTATATGCATATTCTACAGCTGCTCACTACAGTTGATGAAGGCATTCAAACAATTGGTATGTTTTCTGAAGCATGTAATGACAAAGTATTTGTAGGGAGTCCTTTAATAAAGAATTTGTTTTTTCAGAGATTGACTAATTTTTTTCTCATTTTTCAGTCGAATCTTCTGATAGAGGAAAGGAAACATGGAGCTTGCTCTATAATCTCTTTTGCAATGAACTCTGCCAGCCAGATGATCCACCAATTATTGTTCAAGAACAGAAGACCCTGTTGGCTTCTATTTTATCTGTGCTATCAGCCATTTTTGCTTCACAGGCAGATCAGGACTATGTCAAGATGGGAAAGAGTAAGTGTTATACCTGATACATTGCAAAAGTCGAAATGGTGGGGGATATAATCACAGAATTTCAAAATGGAGTATTCAAAGGATGGCAGAGGTCAGAGTGGAGTTTGGGTAATTGAAAAATGTGCAAGAATATATTCAATTCAGTTTACATGTGAACCATGAGTATTGCTATTCACAAGTGGTAAATTTGCCATAGCTTGAGTTCTTCCTTTTTTAATGGTATTAATTTCCTAATATTTCTGCTTAGCAAAAATCATCTTCTTGTAAGTATATTGGTAATTCGTTTCCTTTATGCCCAGTTGATTTTGAATCATTTTGTTCAAAATCCAAGACTGGATTCTGTTTATATCTTGATTATAATTGCTTCAGTTCATTCATCAATATGCTCTTTTGTTCTTTAATGGTTTTCTTTTTCTTTCATGCCAAAGAAATAAACAGTTCTGTCATGAATGCTTTACTGCAATTCCACTTTGTCGATTATGAAATCTCAAGAAGTAAACTGATTTGTAAGAATCTCTTAATTCACGTTAGCACTTCAGTTTACTTGAATTGCAATAATAATAGGCCATTCAGCCTCCACTCTCATTGGTCTGGAAGTTTCTCTAGGCAGTCTTACAGTTATTGGATTGTGATCTGCCTTAATGAAACTAGCAACTTGCACATCTATAAAATTGATTAATGAGCTAGAGATATAGCCCACTGTGTACTTGAGTAAGTTTAATGAAATAAATCTCTCTAAAGAACATTTATTTTTCAATACATCTAAAAGAGGAAAGAGTGACATAAAAGGATCCCATTTTTATCTCCCAATATCTAAACTTTCTCTTTGCAATTTCAAGAACTAAAAGAAAAATAGTTCATAATATTTTATTTATTGTCATTTGGACATAAATTGAAGCTGTTGTTAATTTTCCTATATTCGATTTGAATAAATATTTATGATAAATATTATCCAATTTGTCTGAGGCCATAGATTTTTGACTGAAATGATAACATTCTAACAAATGGACATTGTCCTTTTTAATATAGAATATTATAAGACGTGTGCATTTCCTCTAATATTTTTTTTCTTTTAAATGGACTGTTTTGTCTGTAAATATTTATGGGAAATATTTTCATTTGATCTATAATCAAATATAATTATTAGGTTAATTTGTGAAGAAAGAGCTGCTTCTCTTTGTTTATCTTTTGTCTGTTCTGGGTCTTTTTTAGATTGTACTGATACTGTCAATGACTCCAAAGTCTACCTATTTTAAAACTTACTTCGCTACTAGGAATTCCTCTTTTTCCAGACATACTTTCATTCATAATTTTAATTTTTTTTTGCATTTCAGATCTGGCTCTGATTGACAGCGTGATTAGAGTGTTACAAAATATGGATGAATGTGAGAAGAGATCTGTAGACAGCTCAAAGAAATCCCAGACAGAAGAGTGTGAGAAATTGGAAGTAGTTGATGAAGATTTCCATTTTAAAATCTTGAAGGACATCTGTTGTGAATTACTCTCCAATATGCTCCAGGAATTATCGGAGGTAAAAAATAATAATCATATAAACTTGAAAGTTAAGAAATGGTTTCAACCCAGATTTTATCACTATGGTAGTGTAGTAACAAGTATTCATGTATGCATTAAAGGAATTGTATCTTTAATGTTTTATTTATTTATCTTTAGCCTTTATTATTGTTACAAATAAATCAAGGCAATAAACATATCCAACACATCTTCCTCCTCCTGTTCCCCACTACAACAAAAGAGAGAGAGAGAGAGAGAGAGAGAGAAAGAGAAAAAGAAAGAGAGAGTAAGTAATAAGTAACTGGCCCAAAGTAGGAGATGACTAGGCTGAACTGAGAGCAGGGTAAAACACAACATCAGTTTGGACTCACTATGCTCTTGTAAGAGACCTAAGTCCAGTCGTCCTTGAAGTACATTGACAGTTATCTACCAGCAATTTGGCTTCATTGATAGTAGATGAGATTCTTTTGTATAGGTAGCAAGGAATAAACTCGTAGTGCTTTTGAAGTGTATCCTAGCTTCTTATTTCTTGGACCTGACACAAGCTGACTTTCATGGCTAAGATAGGACTTGAACTCATGGTCTCCTGCTTTCTAGCTATAAACCTGCTATAAAATATAAAAAAATATGTGTTATTTATTAAAGCAGCTTTGTCCCCCAAGGGCCATACAGATGCTTAAAAAAAGAACTGGGTAATTATATTGGAGCTGTACTTGCACTGTCACATCTTTTGAAGTTCTGAATAATTTTTGAAGCATTTGTTGTCTTACTAATTAGAAAATTGTCTTCTAGAATGGAAAAGAATGGAACCTATATTTTTATGTGTATGAGCATATACATGTACTGTAAGAAGCGTAGAACATTTTCACCATGTTAAAAATGATGGAAAACTCTGGCTAGCTTGCATTTTATAATTTGTGCAAGAATCTCACTTGAAAATTGTTACTGTAGACAGAGAATGTCAGTCCTCTGTGGGATGAGTATTTTTTTTAATGAAATAAATTGTTTTAGTTTGAGATAGAATATATATCTATCCTTTTGTTTTAAGTGCTTATTTTTCAGCTGTTGTATAAAACTACCCTATAGAACCGTTCTAGCAATTATGGAGTATTACATTTTTAACACCTTTTCTACAGCCAAACTGATTCAAATATTGATTTATGCACATGAAACACAGTGGAATATTAAATACTTCAGTGTTCAATATTTAACATTTAGCATTCTTCATATGCAGAATTGTTATTAATATTAAAATGTTTTCTTTGATCACTGGGTTGCCATGACTCACATTTTTTATTGAAAACATTTTTTATTGTTTATGTTTGTCTTTCATGGTTGAGTTACCAACCTTAATAAGCTTTATTAAAAAGTCAAACAGCATTTAACTCTTTGCTGGTATTTTTAGGAAAACATATTGGAGGGACTCAAGCAAGGTCATATAAATGAACAGAAATGCTCCTGTGCATTTCAAAATCTCCTTCCATTTTATTCATCTTCGGTATGTATGACTTCTGAAATAAGCAAAAGCTATGTTTGAGATATTGTCAAGGATAAATATCTCTGATATATGTGGCTTCATCTAATTTTTTTTTTTTTTTTGAGATTTATGTTCAAAAACGTGGCTGGTAAAATTTTATTGGTAGAATAAAAAATCAGCGCTCTCTTTCCTTTCTTTCTTCCTTCCCCTCCCAGCTTCAAGTTATATAACCTATGCCTTAAAAATTGTTAAGGTGTTGGGCTGGCACTGGGAAAACCCAGATTTGAGTCCACCCTCAGCCATGGGAGCTCACCAATTGATTTGGGGCTGTTGTACTCCTCTCTGCTCAAATTACCTCACAGGGTTGTTGCAGTGAGGGAAAAATAGCAGGGAGTCCTATGATTTTGAGCTCCTGAACCAGAGGCAAGGATATCTATCAATAAATAAATTCCCTGAATATATTTTTGTGCCAATATTTTGGGGTTCCCACTGGTAAAATAAGGGAACATGTTAGTGCCGGAAAAACTGTTGGTGATTAAGCTGCCAGATCACTGAGGGATTTCTTGTAGTCCTGGGAAGTAAATTCTAGTATAATTTCTACAGTGATACATAGCCTTCAAAGCTTTCTACCTTTTGAATTTCACCAATTCCTTTGACTGAGAGCATCGATCCTAGGTATTCAGATTAGAGGATTTTTATTGTCATGCTGGTGTTGTAATTTTGTCCTTTATTGTACACTGCCTATAGTTCTTCAGAAATGGGGTTATAAATTTGGTGAAATAAATACAGGTCTTTGACTAACAACCATTTGTTTAGTGACCATCCAAAGTTACAATGGCATTGAAAAAAGTGACTTATGACCGTTTTTCACACTTACAACCATTGCAGCATCCCCATAGTCATGGAATCAAAATTTGGAGACTTGGCAAGTGGCTCATATTTACTTTCTGATAGGCAAAATCAATGAGGAAGTCAGATTCACTTAATAACCATGTTACTAATTTAACGATTGCAGTGATTTGCTTAACAACTGTGGCAGGAAAGGTCTAAACTGTCTCACTTAGCAACCAATATTTGGGGCTCAATTGTGGTTCAAAGACAAAGACTACCTATATTATAACCTTATTTGTTTGTTTTGTTTTCTAACCCAAGAAACGCTTTATACAATGCTTTCCCCATACCTTTAATATATGTAAAAGAGCATCAGTGAATAGGTTTCCAAGGAAGTTTTTCCACTGTCACAGAAGTGATATTGACTGATATTTGGGAAGTTCAAAACCTAGAAAGCTTTGATGGCATTTGTGTATGTAACCCTGTAGAAATTATTTGATGTCCCGTAAACTAGTGAAGAATCAACATGAAATTTGGAAACAATCTACATCCTGGTGAAGGTGCTTGTCAAAATAAGTTCATTCTGCTTAGCAATCCCCATGTTTTACTTTATTCAACTTGCTATACAGTATGTGACAAAATATACTTCTCTTTTTTTCCAGGTGGAGAGTTTTCTTGAAGTGCTGCATGGAGCAGATCAGACTCTTGCCGACAAGTTGAGCAAAACTTTCCCAAGTTTGAAACTCCAGGCATAGGTCCATGTGTCTGTTTTGCTGCAAGGCGACTGTGTATAATTTGTTTCCCTTTGAAGAAAGCAATGGGTAAAGAATTCCAAGCAAACTGAAACCTATATGAGAATCCTTTTAAAATGGAGGCGATATAGCAAATGGTCTGGAAAAACAAATTCCCTGAAGACTGTTTAGCATCTGCAGCTCTGCATTTTTAAATCACTGCAGGTGGTGACAAAATGCAACATAATTTTATATCTTAGTAGCTATGGGGGTTGTAAATTTCAGCTAAAAATGAACAACCCTTTGTCTAAGTCTGAAAAAGGTGCTCCTTTTCCTGTATTAATGATAAAATTAGTTAAGATTTTTCTTTTTTACAGAGAATAATTGAGTTGCTTTGGTTTGTTTGTCGTACAGAGTTAAAAAAAAAAGATTCAAAAAGTTGTACCAAGATGAAGCTTAGTTATAGTAACATCAAAAATGAGAGTTTGGTAACTAATAAACAAGTATTCGGACCTACTGTATGCGACAGATGTCCTGCTTGTGCATTATTTTTGTTACATGAAATAAACTATAATTCAACTATACTTCAGATGTGGTCACAGTGTCTTCTAGTGCCATGCAACAACCTGCAGTAGCTACTCTCTGCCACTGCCACTGGTATGGAAATGGCAGTATTGGAGGAAGGTTCGTATGAATTTCATATAGTATACAATATACATAACATGTAACAAAGACGGTTAGATGTAGTGATGAAGGTGCTGGCCTAGAGATACGAGACTGTTGAGTTCTAGATATGAAAGTATGCTGAGAACTTTTGACCAGTCACTTTCTCTCAGCCCAACCTACTTTACAAGGGAAAAAGATATTTTCCCTATTTTGTAGGGAAAATAAGCATGAATAATTGTGTATATTTACCACCTTGAGTTTGTGTGTGTGTGTGTGTGTTGTGGTAAAACACTTTCTAAGCAGTGTTGGCTGGCGGGCCCGTGTGGAAGGGCCTTCTCTGTGGCTACCCTGTCTCTCTGGAACCAGCTACCCCCTGAGATCCGGACTGCCCCCACCCTATTGGCCTTCCGGAAAGCATTGAAGACCTGGCTTTTCTGGCAAGCTTGGGGCCGTTGATCTCACAATTTGCGAGGTCCGGCCTTGAATGATATGTATGTATGTGATTGTTAACTGGTTTTTAAAAATATTTTATGATGTTTTTAAATGTATTTTCTATACCTTGTTGTAAGCCTCCCAGAGTCCTTTGGGAGTTGGGCAGCATAGAAATACAATAAATAAATAAATAAATATTTCTCGTATTTTACTCAGGGCTGCAATCCCAAACATGTTTAGCTCATTGGACATGTTTCTGAGATCCCAAACTGTCTCTTTGTTTTGGGCAGCATCATCTGTAACAAGCCATGATGACATCAAAATAAGATGTGCATCATGATGTCATTGTGCAAAGAATGCAATCTAATACTTTCATCATTACATCTGATATAAGTACATAAGGCATGTCTGCATCATGCCATCATGATGAACATGCCATCATTTGCCCTCCCATGAGATGCTTATGCATGCAGTTTTTATGTTCTGCATGCCTTCATGAGCATATCACATGAATCTTGTGAATGACACAAACCACAAATAAATTATTTCATATTACAATGAACAATGCATAAATATTTGTCCAATGTGATGATTAAGAGGATTGTTCACCATTTGAGAAGGTCTGAACCTTCTGTACCTTCAGCTGTTAGAAGGCTGTTCACATTTTTTTAAATGGATGGGTATGTGGGTATGTGGATATATGTGTGTGGGTATATGCTTTGGTGAGAACTAACTAAAATAATTACATAGTAGAAA
>QLTV01000972.1:200799-213857 GCA_003457575.1 Thermophis baileyi
AACATTCGTTATAAAAATATTAAACAGTTGGTTAAACAAGGTTTTGTAAAATTGCAGTACATACCTACATGTGATCAAATTGCTGACATGCTTACCAAACCATTACCAGCAGCACAGCATGAATACCTGCGTGAGATGATGTGCCTTAATTGATGTTTGATGGATAACTGATATTCGCCCTACTGACAAAGAAGGGGTTTGTCACTACGTTCATTTTAATTTGTCATAACTGCTATTAGCCCTACTGACAAAGAACGGGTTTGTCACTACGTTCATTTTAATTTGTCAGCAGGACTCTTATTCTAAAATGACACTGTATACTGATATGAAGTTCCCATGTGATACCTGTACTGCACATGTGTTAATCTTTTCTTTGTTCTTCACCATGTAGACACATACTTAGGTGTTCTTATTTTTGTTGTGCAAATATATTACTTTTATTCTTGCCTGGACGCCGGTCTTATTCATGAGGATTGAGGGCAGGGAAACAAGATTCATGTCACCTCTAATTATTTATCTCCGCAACAAACAGCATTCCTGTTGATGTGAATTAGTATGAAAGATCAATGGTCCATTCATAAATAGAAAGTGTTAATTTAAATAAGTGGTGAAATTAAGGTGCATGTGCCCTGTTGTAAAAAATAAGAGATTTTTTTGGTGGTAAACTTTAAAAATCTAAAATATAAATTGCTAGTTGGGCAGACACACAGTGTACACCTACGTGGATATTCCATTATAGAAAGCAAAGTCTAGCAGTGAGATAGGGTGGTGATGATGAAATATTTAGGTTCAGAGTTTTAATTTTTAATACAGTATTCTTGGAATGATCCGTGCTGAAGCTAGCAAGGAGGGAAACAAAAACCTTCAATCCAGACAAACCCTATGTCAATGTGGGGCAGATTCCTTCCACATTCCACTCTAGAAAAAGCAGCAAAAATATTACGAGAGGAGAAAGAGACCTAGGATTTAAAATCGGGGCTGGCACATGCACTCATATATAGATGACTGGATTCTGAGAATTTGTAATGTTAATCTGTGTGAATATGACAAATCCTTGTTTGTAATGAAACTTTCTTCGCTATTTACTGAGTGAACCTTCTGCCGTTAGCCAATTACAGTACTGAGAATGCAGGATTGAGTATCCGAAGATTCACGAATCAGGCTGTGACTGTGGGTCTTAAATGGATCAGCAACATGTATGATTTATGTTATCAGCTCCTGCTTTGGAAAATGGCCCTGCAGAATTGGGTGATGCAATATTTGTTTAGACTCAAAACAATTGGAGTTCACCATTGGAGGAACGTGTCAATTGCTGTATAGCCCCATGCTACCTTTTCTTAAATGGGGGAAAAGAGCTTTCACAATATAATTAGCTTGGTTGCTCTGGTTCTGGGGTTTACTCAGATCTGAAAGAAGTTGAATTAATTAAAATTAAACAAAGCCTTCCTGTCTTTACATGGTCGAGTCCCTTTCTTGTTTCATGGAGATGACAAAGAAGCTATAAATAATGGGAGCCCTGCTTTTTGTTTTCCTGTCAAGCAAGAGTAATGAAGGAAATATGACGTCCAGGTGCAACATGCGTAAAGGATGGGGTGAAGAGGAACAGGGTGCAGGAACATGTTAAAATGAGCTCCGTAAATCTACGAGCATGTGTGATATAGCAGCTGGCCATAAATATCAGTGAGATGCTGTTCCTTTTGTAAATATGTACCCAGTTAACTTTGGGATTGCATCATAAAGAAGGACAACTGGTAATTGGCTGACAGGAAAGCTCTAGTCTGTTCGGCTTTTAAATAGAATTTGGGGTGAAATTGCACTTATTTTTTTTGGAGGTACACTTTAAAAAACAACTATAATTACTACTTGGGCAGACATTGGGTTGATGGCAGTTTTGTATTTTGTACATTAATTTTCTTACATTAGATCCATTTTTTATAGAAAGAATGCCTTTATTTAAGGACTGTCAAATACTCCTGAAGTAGTGGAGCAGTCTCATCTTGAGAGAGCAAAGTGACTATTTGTATTGCCACTGCCTCGTCTCTATATTGTGTGTGTATTGCCTATTGCCTAGTGGCTCTTGTGTATTGCCACTGATGGAAATACAGACTCAGATCTGCACAGGATTCCTGTATTAAGTACCTCCAGGAGCTTATCTTTATGATCAAGATTGTATGTATTTGGGCTACCCACTCTAGATGGCAAAACTCCAAGATGACAATTCAATTATTTTTTAAAAAATAGTTTGTTGTATCTCCGTGTCACCACCTAGTGGTTGCCTGGACTTTTGCAGCTCAGATCTGGTAGTCTTAGTACGTATGTATAGACCAGGGGTCAGCAACCCGTGGCTCTGGAGCCGCATGTGACTCTTTCATCCCTCTACTGCGGCTCCCTGTTGCCAGTTGGCTCCACAATTGATAGGGCTTTCGGTTAGGACAGGTAGAGGAAAAAGGATGCCATGTTAGGAAAAGACTATGGTGGGGGAACCGGACTTCCGGTCAGCAGAGGAAAAAGGATGCCACGCTAGGAGGAGACTCTATGGCAGGGGAAGTGGACTTCCAGTTGGCTCCAGAATTGAACAGGGGGCTTCTGGTTAGGACCTTTGTGGCTCTTTGAGTGTTTAAGGTTGCCGACCCCTGGTATAGACAGTACAACCCAAATTACTTTTTTGTTTCACAAAGAAACTAGATGCAAAAGGAATTCAGTCATCCTATGGATCAGCTGATCCAGCAGTCCTTATGTGCCCTATTCTTGAACTGTTCAGAACTGGCAAAGAATTTTAAAAAGCTAAATTACAGCTACATACTGTATACACAACTCATATATGCATTCAATTACTTAGAAGGCTAATTCAATGCTTTAAAGCATTCCCAGATTCAATAAGTGGTTTTAGGACCAAGGCTGTTGCACTTTCATTGAATGTTAGACTGGTCCCACCTTTGTCATTTGAAAACAAGAAGTAGAATTTCTCTGAGATGAGTTTTTGCCCATGCTGAAAGGAACCGGGCGAATCCTTCTAATCAGCTCTGTGAACTACATTCTGCATCACATTTTGAGAAAGCTTTGCTTTGATGCTAATTGTTTGCCCCATTAAAAAACTTGTCTAATTCTTATGACAATGTAAATATAACAAGAAGAAATTAACATCTGTTCCTAGGAGGCCTATATAGAGAATGGAACAAAACAAAACAAAACGAATTAGAACTTTTCAAATAATTGAACTTTGTCAATAACACAACACGTTATCTTCCTTTTTAATCATTGTTGCTAAAAGATTTAATTTTAGTGACAGGGCAATTTTCTGATTTCATTTTCAATTGAAACGATTGAAAATGATTTGATTTTTAATGACTACATGAAACAATTTCAATTTTAATGACTAAATGAACAATTCCTTGATGTTATAAAATCCTGGCTAAGGTAAGACATTAGATAAAATTATATAAATATAACTGACTTACAACTAGCATTGGTCTTCATGATTTAAAAAAAAAAATTACTGAAAACTAGGAATTGGGTGGGTGCCAATGCCTCTATTGCTTATGATGTTTGCTATTGATTTTGCTTTGTACCCTTATTTATTCTAAACAAATAAATGTTTCATCTGCATACAATGGCATATAGGCTATTTAATTTATAACATTGACCTCCAAAACTCGACATTGTAAAAATAATGCCATAATTGCCTCATTCATTCATTCATTCATTCAAATTTGGAGACAGTTCATCTTACTCTTCATCACATATGTCATTTCATTTCAAGAGCTGGGAAGCATAACAATTTATACTGCTTTTCATCACATAGCTCTCCAAAACCCTTTTAGAAAACACAGTGTTAAACAAAATGCAAAAATCCATAAAATCGGAATTGCAAGAGAAACAACAGTAACACAAGTGAACAATGAGCTCATGTTGGGGCATTTCCCAGGTTCTTATCTATGTCCTCCAGGTTCCTTGAGGATGCCTTCTCAGGTGCTGGTTTGTGTCTGTGCGTCTATGGTGAAGTGTAACCTATATATTTCCAATATCCCCCATGAAGAGCCGAAAGACCCATGTGAGATGCAGACTGAAGCAAAAGCTCAATCTTTGGTGCTACAAACCTGGCAAGTGCCCAGAATTTTGTTGCACAATACCATATAGTGCATCATTAACATTTCTCGATGGATGATAGACTTGAACACTGGGCCCTATCTAACTAAATGAAATTCAATATATATAAAAAGTAAGGTTTTACACTTAGGCAAGAAAAACCAAATGCACAGGTACAGGTTAGGTGAAACTTGGCTCAACAATGGTAACTGTGAGAGGGATCTTGAAATCCTAGTGGACAATCACTTAAATATGAGCCAGCAGTGTGCTGCAGTTGCCAAAAAAGCCAATGCAATGCTAGGCTGCATTAACACAGTTAGAATCAAGATCACGGGAAGTGATATTACCGCTTTATAATACCTTGGTAAGACCACACTTGGAATATTGCATCCAGTTTTGGTCACCACAATATTAAAAAGACATTATAGCACTTAGCAATAGCAATAGCACTTAGACTTATATACCGCTTCATAGTGCTTTACAGCCCTCTCTAAGCGGTTTACAGAGTTAGCATATTGCCCCCAACAATCTGGGTCCTCATTTTACCCACCTCAGAAGGATGGAAGGCTGAGTCAACCTTGAGCCGGTGAGATTTGAACCGCCGAACTGCAGCTAGCAGTCAGCTGAAGTAGCCTGCAGTGCTGCACTCTAACCACTGCGCCACCTCGGACATTGAGAAAGAGTGCAGAGAAGAGCAACAAAGATGATTAGGGACCAGAGGCTAAAACATGAAGAACGGTTGCAGGAATTGGGTATGTCTAGTTTAATGAAAATAAGAACTAGGGATAAAATGATAGCAATGTTCCAATATTTGAGTGGCTGCCACAAAAAAAAGAGGGGGTCAGCCTATTTTCCAAAGCGCTAGAAAGCAAGACAAGCAATGGATTCTGTAGAGATTCTCAGTCATCCAGGTCATGGCTGTCCCAAAGGTGCTTTTTCAGGAGGCAACAGGGGTTTCTTGTTTTTTTCTTTTGAAGACGTTTTGCTTCTCATCTGAGTAGTGCTCCTGGTTCCTGTAGACTGCAATTGGGAGTAGGAATGGATTTCTAGAGAAAAATTGCAGACTACAGGAACCAGGAGCACTACTCGGGTGACCCTGAGGACACAGATAAACCTCCAAGTGCTTCAAAAGAATGCAGATTACCAGCTGTCTGCAAGGAATATAAATCCTTCCATTCCCCACTATCCTGTCAGAGCTGAAGAAGCTTCTTGGATGAGAAGCAAAACGTCTTCAAAAGAAAAAACAAGAAAGTCCAGTTGCCTCCTGAAAAAGAACCTTTGCGACAAGCAATGGATGGAAACTGAACAAAGAGAGAAGCAACCTAGAATTAAGGAGAAATTTCCTGACAGAACAATCAACCAGTGGAACAGCTTGCCTTCAGAAATTATGAGTGGCTCCAACATTGGAGGCTTTTAAGAAGAGACTGGACAGCCATTTGTTCAGAATGGTATAGGGTCTCCTGCTTGAACAGGGGGTTGGACTAGAATACCTCCAAGGTCCCTTCAACTCTGCTATTCTGTTATTTGTGGTGTTATTCTGATAGGTATTCTAGAGTTGGCAGTTCATGTTTCCTCAGCTCTGTTCATCTGAATGTTAGCATGAGGGTGTGTTAATAAACACAGGAAGGAGATCTTTGTGGTGTTTGACCATGATAAGGAAGTACTGTGTGCTTCCAGGCAAGGTTCTCTAGATACTTAGCCAGAGAGACAATACAGAATTGTTGCTTGAGAGTGTGGTGGGGCAAAGACAGAAAAAAGCCACTTGGGGTGGTTAAGTTTAAATGTAAAAAAACTGACACAAACCAGGAGCTGAACATGAAAAAAAGGAAGCTTATCCTTTGTTCAAAGCCTTCTGCACAGCCCCAAACTGCTTACTCATATCTTTTAAACTACAAAGGCTGACCAATTGCACAATCCTTGTAATGTCTTTCTCTTGATGTTAATAAGCAGCTTACATTTTCCACTTGGCTATTGCAGCAAAACACTTGGCAGCTGTTATTTTCTGTAATTATGAATTTGATTATTTTGCATCTCTGAAAAAGAGCCGCATGAATCAAGGGAGCATTGAGAGTGGGCTGAAAAAATATTTCAAGTTGCTCTGGAGATGGTTCTCAAGCTATGGTTTCATCCTTTTAAACTTCAGTTTTTTTCCCCTGAAATTAGTTTGGTTTGGTACAGCATCCAAACAGGACAGGTACAGACTTCAACGGATAGTTAGGACTGCAGGAAAAAAAAAAACAAGTGCAATTAGCCTGCCTTCTATTGAGGATCTGCATACTGCACAAGCCACAAAGAGGGCTGAGAAAATATGTACAGACCCCTCACATCCTATACATAAAATATTTCAACTTCTCCCCTCAGGACACCTCTATAGGGCATTGCATGCCCAAACAACGAGACACTTTTTCCCCATGCCATCACTCTGCTATACACATAATTCCCATAGGACTGTCTTATGTCTAAGGATATCTAACCATGTAGTAGGGCTGTATTACTATTATCCTTCTCATCTTTCCTATTACTCCTTTTCCTATTGGTATCTTATGACTATCACTTTGTTGGTTGTATCTTATGATTTATGATTGCATCTTATGTTTTATCGTTTTGTTGCTTGTATGTACACTGAGAGCTTATGCACCAGCGACAAATTCCTTGTGTGTCCAATCACACTTGGCCAATAAAGAATATTCTAATGAACAACCATTTGTCTGAAATGGTATAGGGTTTCCTGCCTGAGCAGGGGGTTGGACTAGAAGGCCTCCAAGGTCCCTTCCAACTCTGTCATTCTCTATTCTATTCTATTCTATTCTATTCTATTCTATTCTATTCTATTCTATTTTTCAATAGTTCATGATCTATTTCTTCAATATGTGTGTGCGTGTGAGAGAGAGAGAGAGAGAAAGAGAGAGAGAGTGTTAAGGCAGTTTTAGGCCATCGATCACAATGTGGTCATTTCTTACTTCCCTGCCTATCTATATGCAAAGGCGGTTTTACATGTTGATATAATGTTATCATGTTCTGAAGGTGCTCACCTCAAAAGATTTTCATTCATCTTTCTCTTGCTTCTTGACATTTTTAGCAAGACACACTGAATCAAAGTGAGAACAGAACGAGGCATGAGGCAAATAAAGCAGCCGGATTCTAGGTCCACCCGAAGAGACTTTTTCTTATCTTTCCCCCCTGCAGGTTCTAAACTAACCATATGTATATGTTATGGAGGTGTTGGGGGTGGGGACAAATTACCTCCATCCTTTTTGTGTCTGGAAACTGTTTCAGTCAAACAATGTCCATGGGCAAACTAGTGGAATAAAAATTAAGAAAGACTTTTCATAGCATATATGTTTTTGTGAATTACCATGGTCTTGACAGATAAATGGAATTAATTCCCAAAAAAAGGAGTGCTTTATTGATAGAATAGAATATTTGTAAGTCAGGGTTGAACTGTCGGGTCCTTAGTGCTCTCTGAGCTTACTGGTTTTCTTGCAGATGTTTCATTACCAAACTATGTAACATCATCAGTGCAAACACCTACTTCAGAGAGCACCAAGAACCCAATAGAGTGCTTAATATTTATGGATGCCAATTGTTGTAGGAAGTGGGTGGGGAGAAATAATAGAAGTGTGTTCAGGTACTACCTAAATTCTATTTATCTCTTGGGTCACCTTCCACTATTTTTCCCTTTGGAGCAATGGAGGTTTTTTTTTATAAACATAAGTCACATCCAATCCTTTGTCCCACTTCAGAAAACATACAACTTGGCCAGTGATTAAATAGACTACTTGTTTGCTCTGAGTAGTTCCTTCACTCATCAGTGCCAATGGTATTTGATTTCTGTATAAATGATTGTTTTATTTCACATGAAAAGGTCAGAATTACTTCTTCAAACAGTTGCAAGGGCAAATGTGCAAACAATGATTAGGCTATGAGTAGATGTGCTTTTCTTGGTTTATATTATGTCTCTCTTCTTTGATTGACAAGACCAGTTATTATCAGTCTATAGTTATGAACTATGAATAATCTATTTCATTTCCATGGAATTAGGTTTTATCCCACCAAGAATGCAATGATTTACCCATTTACCTAATTTATGCATTCTAATCTCTTACTGCCTGTAACTGAGTTTTTTTTAAAAAATTGAAATTACAAAGATGCATATGGGTGACCATTAATTTCTGTTCCTATACATGCAATTGCTTGGTATATTGCTTTTTAAAATATGTCTATTTTGGCTACATTCACTTCTGCTTCATCTATGAAATAAACCCCGATGATGTGATGTCTCTTATCAGACCACAATTTTGTGCCTATTTTGCTCATTTTGAGGAAACCCAGAACCATTTTATTTTTGCTTCTGTTCTATTGCATTTCCGCTGCCAGGACTTAAAACCAATTTCTGTTTGTCTTCCCACCTGACTGCTTCATTTAATTTTCCACATTTAATTCTCTTTTTGATCTCTCCTCTTTGTTGAGGAAGGGAACTCTACCCTGACTCCTTATGTGCAATAAACTTTTACACTATTTTGAATAATCTATCTTATTCATTGTATTCACATCTGATCAGTATACAATTCTGCTTGCCAAAAATAAATGATTATATATCTCAAAATCAGTGTGGAATTGGAAAAAAAATCATGAACTGGAATGGCAACATCATTTCTTCTTAGTGTCTATCCTGTCTTGTGTGTTTTTCTCTCTTCATGCCTTGCTTTCCAACTTCAAAAGATGTTGATCTTACTTATAAACTTTAAACTCAAATATATGTAATTGTTTCATTTTGCCTGTTGTTTTAAGTACTGCACTGAGGGAAATGTACAACCAAAGAGCAAAATGCAATTCTTTTCATAGAAGAACTTGTAAAGTGGAAAGTAGTACAACCTAGAGGAGTTTTAAAAGTACATTACACTTGGATTAACTCTTCCTAAACTCATTGGGGCTTAGATCTGAGAAAAAATTGCTTAGGATTGCCCTTTATTCCTTATGTTTGTTTATCTTTAATGTATTGACCGAATCTCCAGCAATCTGGTCTTAGTGAAAGGATGAATTCAAAGCCAGTTGTGCAAGAGAAAAGGCACAAAAGGCCTTTTCTCACCTGATTACATCTTCAGTTACCCATGTGCCACTCCTCTAGGCTGAAAAAGATGAGTACTGTATGTACAAAGTGAGGGATCAAAACAACCCCCAAAGCCTGCTCTCTTCTGACAGAATATATTTATGGGTGAAAAAAACATTTGGAATAAAGTTTTCCATAGGCAGCTTGGAAATTTATAAATGACAATACGTTTTAAAACACTATATTAATAAAATGAAGGATGCCACAAAGTGGCTTCTTTTGAAAGTGAAATAAAGCTTACGCAACGCAAATAACCTTAGAGGGTTGGGAAGATTTTACAGCTATCTGATTATCTTCCTTCTTTATTATAGATGGCAGGTGATTAATCTTATCTTCCACTGAATAGATGATTAATTGGGGCAAGGGGAGGAGCAGGGAAAGGCAGCACATTTAGTGCTGAACTACAGCTCCACTTTAGCCTTGACAGAACCTCAAGTTAGTTGTATCAAGGGAAAAGCTTCACCAGCTTCAATGTAGCTTGAGAGAGAAAGTCCCAAAGTGCCTTGTTTTTAATTGCAATTAATGGATTAGGATAACCAAAGAGTCCAGCCTCAAAATACATTGCATACAGGTCAGCCAAACATAATCACCTTTAATCTTTAATCCTGGACTCACTTATCTTGAAGTAATTTAACAAGATTCAGAATCAACTGGATTGTTATAATCTACTATTTACAGCAGGTTCTTAAATTCATACCAAAGAGAACAAAAGTGAAGTTTATTAAAGCTCAGTAAATATTATAAAGGCAAAAACATTATTAGCTCAGTTGGCAACATAATAAAAAATATTTATTGTAGAACAATTACTCAAAATAAATGCTGCTATGAAAGATAAACATATATAAAATGGTTAAATGAAATACAGAGCCCAAATTCCTGGGTGCTAAATTGTCTGTAGCAGTTCATGATTTACATTGACTGGTTCCTAATATGATTTGATTGCTTATTTGTACCCGGACTATCATTAAGAGTTGTACCTTATGATTCTTGACAAATGTATCTTTTCTTTTATGTACACTGAGAGCATATGCACCAAGACAAATTCCTTGTGTGTCCAATCACACTTGGCCAATAAAAAATTCTATTCTATTCTATTCTATTCTATGATTGACATATTGTCTTCTGGTTAAAATTTGGTCCTGTTTTCTGAGGGATGGAGGAGATGAAAATATTGGGGCATACAACAGTATGCACTCTGATAATTAAATTCAGAAGATAGTTTGTTTATCTGCTTTATATTCATTTTCCTTCTCTTATTTGATATATTTGGATTTGCATTACTGAAAATACTACATGAATGAACTAGCAATATGATGGTTACTAGAAGTATTTGTAACATTACTTTTTCAACAATCTGTATTAAATTTTGATTTCAAATACAGGTAGTTCTCGACTTATGACCACAACTGAGCCCAAAATTTGTTAAGTGAATTCTGCCCATTTTACAATCTTTCTTGCCCCAATTGCTAAGTGAATCACTGCAATTGTTAAGTTAGTGACATAGTTATTAAGTGAACCTGACTTCCCCACTAACTTTGCTTGTCAGAAGGTTGCAAAAGGTGATCACATGACCCCAAGACACTGCAACCATCATAAACACGAACCAGTTGCCAAGCGTCCAAATTTTGATCACAGGACCTCAGGGACACTACAATGGTCACAAGTGTAAAAAACAGTCATAAGTCACTTTTTTCAGTGATGTAACTTTGAACAGTCACTAAATGAACTGTTGTAAGTTGAGGACTACCTGTACATTGACTGCCTTGTTTTAGATTTGGTGAGGAGCTAACACTTGAAGTTCTTCAGGAATTATTTGAAACTGGCCTTCTTAGAGCTAATTTTCCTTTGGCATTTTGAGTAATAAATAAACAAGGAATTTAATGTTTATTGTTTTTTTTAAAGTTTCTTATAAGGTTCTCTATTACCATTCACTGCTTTTAAAACTCAGGTTCTAAGCAATCTCTGGTCTTAGCCCAGTGACAGTTATAGTTATTGTCAAATTTGAATTCCTAATGAGACAAAACAAGAAATGTGTGGGACTGGAGAGTATTATCTGACAGAAACTGCATTTAAATTAAATGAAATGGATGTGAAATTCAATGAAATGTATTCTTTCTTCATCTATCCATGAATGCGACACCCAGAATGCTAAATGAGACTCTTAGGTTAGGAAAAGTTGTGAACCGTGGAAGTCTTTGAAAAAAGCTACAACCTGAAAAACATAAAGTTCTATTGTTCCTTTATGCCAGCATACTTTTCATTGATTGCAACAATGTTTAATTCATTGCTTTTATTATACTTATAAGCTCCTTCAATACTCGGCAACCTGACACTGTAACTGATTAGAAGGATGCTACGGAGAGAATTTCTGGGCCAGGCTATCTGCTATGCTAAATATGTTGTTTGCACTTGTAACTTTATAAATGTATGTATGAAGGAATTACTTGGAAGAGGTCCCATCTGTCTAAGGACCAGGGCAAAATGGGAGTTATTGAAGATCTCAAGAATTATCTACACAAATCTGTATTTATTGTAACCTGATGTTGTAATTCAGCATTGATGTGACATAGAAGGCACTGCCAACATGTAGCTCTATTCTATGGTTGAGTGAAGCTCGAGAGAATGATATAAAAATGGAAATTGGAATGAGGACTTGGTTGCTGTTACAATGTTCCTAAACCATATAATTTTTAAATAAATTTCAGAGAAATTTCAGAAGAAGTCATGAGTTCAGTGGGTTAGAATACATGCTTTCAGGGGTGGGTTCTGGCTTACCTTGCTGCCGGTTCGCTTCCTCACGCACCGCATGCTAAAAACCCAGCTTCTGCACATGCGCAGAAGCAAAAAACAGCTTCTGCACGTGCGCAGAAGCAAAAAACAAGGTGGAGAGAGAGCCAAGAGAGCCGGTTCGGGGTGTGTGTGTGTCCAGCCGGCCATCGCTGCCGGTTCGGCGAGCCGGGGGGGGGGAATTCCCGCTACTGGTTCTATAGAGCCGGTACGAACTGGCAGGAACCCACCTCTGCATGCTTTGTACACTGGAGGTCTCAGAATCAATCTCTGTCATTGAATGGATCAAAGATTACATTATAAGGGAAACTGCTATCTGAGACTGGCTGTCACAATTAGCAATACTGGGCTAAATGGGCCAAGGCAGTTTCCTAACCTTAATTGCAGTTTATTTTCCAACTTACTAAAAAATTGCTATTGGGTTACTGATACTAAGTGCAGAGGTACAAATGGCTAAAGTGTTCTGTTGTATAAATGAGCTTTGCTTAATAAACTCTAGGCTATCAAGGTCTTTCCATGGATCAAGAGTCAGCAATGATATTCCTTCTGCAGCTAAATCATGACGTTTTGGATAAGGAGGTAAGAAAGGAGGCTTTTCACATGAGAGTATCAAAGCTAATGTAATTAGAAGCAAAGCTACTGACCCGCCTCAGGAAGGGTGTTAGTTATGGGTTATGACCAAATCCTGTGTTTCCCAACTGGCACACATGTAAAAGAAATTTGTTTTTCATCAGGGGGATCAGATAGCTGACCCAGATTCTAGAACAGTGGTTCTTGTTGTGACCCAGCACGGCAAACCCCCAGAAAGCGACACACACACACTGTTATTTAAACAAAAAGGCTTTAATACTAATAATTGCTTAGTATTAAAGTGAATACTAATTCTTTGCCAAAGTGTTTGTTTTCAAGCACAGAACACTTTGGCCGGGATTCCAAATATGAAAGACACAAGCAGGTCATTAAGTCCATCAAATACAATTACTTGCTGGAGTTGGCCAAGAGCCTGGACTGGAGTCAATCCAACTGATAGGAACGAAGTTCAAAAGGCAGCCAAGATGAATACAAACAAATTGTC
>QLTV01000972.1:214535-230824 GCA_003457575.1 Thermophis baileyi
CATTTGGGTTCTTTTACCCTCTGCGCATGCGCAGAATGCTTTGCACATGCGCAGAGGGTAAAAGAACCCAAATGGCGGCGTCCAGGCGGGTGGGCAAAGTCTCCCGCTTCCATCACTACCAGCTGTCCGGCGACCCACAGGCACGCCCGAACTGGGAGCATTTCACCCCTGGTGCCACGCCCCCTTTGTCACCTCATTGCGCACAGGGAGGGGGCAGGGTGGGGGTCATGGCGGCGGGGTGAGGGTCGCGGGGGGGTCACGGCATTAGGAAGGTTGAGAACCACTGTTCTAGAAAGACTGTATTAAGGTGAGGATTCTGAAGGCTGATGGTCTACAACAATAGTGGAAGTGGCTTTATAAAAATGCAGGGGATGAAATGAATTTATATAGAGAATAGAAATTACTAGCTGAGGGGAAAGCTCTAACTTTGGAAGATCAATTAGGTAGAGAAGTACATTGCTCAAGAAACAGTAACTAGCATCTCCTTCCTTTCTTTTCTGATGGATAGTAGTAAGATGATACTTTCCCGCTAGGTTTTGTGTGTGTGTGTGAATTTCATAATTTTTTCCTGCTTTCTGTAGATTGTTGCTTCTAGATGCCTCCAGACAAGATGGGCGGTACATAAATTTAATAAACAAATTGGGTCATCAAATTTTATTTAAAATTACCTTTTTAAAAAAATCGGGTGTAATTTGAATGAATATGATTATGGTTTTAAAAATATAAGTTCTAACAAGGCCTTGCATGATCTCTCACCACTCTGAAAACTCAATTTCAAAAGCAATTTTCAGTGTTTATGCGATGGTTTCTATTAGTGGAGAGCCAAATCGTGTTTCAAGATACTCCATTTGATAGCTTTTAAATAAATTGCATGAACTCAGTTGGGATTTTTTTTTAACCAAATGTGGGTGGATTGTGCTCAAGAATGTTTCTATGCTAGGAAACAGCCTTCCTATTCTGGTTGAAAATATATATCATATGTGCTAATGGCTTTTTTTCTGCCCAAACAATACTTAGATTGATTCATTATACGAACTGTAACATAGCTTGTTTTATCTTGAGATAGCAACAATGTGTGAATTACCTACATTATTACAATTTGTAAGCCACGGTTTATGGTTTAATATTATGTGTGAATCAGACCTCTTTGACTTGTTCAGCAAAACCAAACTGTGGCTTAGCAATGTGAAAATTTCAATCAAAAGTACCATTTAAGAAATATCTTCCCAATTTTTAATAACATATGATTATCCATAAGCCAATCTATGAATTAAGTATGCCAAATAACTTTAATTTAAAAGAAAATGTGGCATGAGAGATGGAGCTGGCAAGGCAGAAAACAAGGTTTGTTTTGTAGAGATAGGTTACAGAAGGAGAAACTCTTTTGTAAACACAGCTTGGAGCAATCAACAGTCCAGTGTAAGAAGCAGACAGCAAGTGCAAAGAGCAGGAGAACAAAACTCTGGATCTGAACCCTGGGACATATCTGAACTAGATTCCTAGACCCAGTAGAAACTGATTTTCATTGACATGAAAATTGCTTGGAATCTGCAATAAAGCTACGTATTTATCTACTGGTATCCTTTGTCCTTGAATCATGTGCTTTATGAGTGTGGGTCTGTATTACTGGAGAGGGATTTACTGGCACTCCCTAAAAGACACTTGCCTGTTTTTTCTTTAAACACTTTTGCTTATTATGAAGACTTTTTTTTTAAAAAAAAATAATGATCATAATACCTGTCTCATGTAATACTGAATGTGCCCAGCCAATTCAATCTGCAGGGTAGGCATGTTCTGGATTCCTTCGATCAAGCAATGTCATCTATCAGGAACCCAGAAGCACACCTTTTCATAGCAGCACTTACCCTCTGGGGTGAGGTACCTTCCCCAGATGACTCCCATATGAATGGTGTTTCAAAGGGCCTTGAAGACCTGCTCTTTATATGAGGGGAGTGAAGGCTCTTGTGGATTTTGTTTTGTTACTGTTTGTCATCTTTGCCACCTCTTCTTCAGTTTGTCTATTATTGTATTTTTCCTTGGTTTTTTTATGTTTTTACTTGTGAACTTCCCAAGACTCATTCTGAATCAAATGCTATATAAATGTTAACAACAACAATGTATACACCTGACATGTTCATGCTTCTGTGCAATATAAATTTTCAGCATTACACTAAGGGCTTGAAATTCTCTTCCCTTCATAATCTTCCCCCATGCATGGCTAATATTTATTTAGAGATCCAACATGCTTACATGGACTACCTTTTAGCTCTATTAATTTGATTCAAGGACTAAGAGGACATATCTCATCTCATTTTCTTTCTCAGCCTTTCTCAGCCTGGTACTACCGGTATTCAGGTGTGTTGGATTTCAATTCTAAGATATCATGGCCTCTGGCTGGGGAATATGGGAAATAAACATCTGGGAAACAACAGACAGCAGAAGTCTACTGTTTTGTTCAGCCAACTGGCCAACACATTAGCTTCAAAGTGAGTGGCAGAAAATTCTATGTAGCAGGATATGCTCTTAGGATTACAGTTGTTTGCTGTAATAGGTAACTAGTTTGCTCTTCATTTTCATATCAACGAGCAAACATTGCATCTGATTGAGCCTTATTTTCTCACTGTTGACATAGCCGTATTTAAAGAAAAGGGAAGTAAAATTAATATTTAAAGAAAACGGAAGCAAATCACGCAAAGGGAGAATAGAGCTGGGATGCAGAGTAATGACTTTCATACACGCAAAACATTTACTGATAGAATAAATTACTTTCCACAGATTCATTACTTTATATTATTAGTACAGTGATCTCATAATATATAAATTGAAGTTTGCTCAGAACACTGATTAGGTTGATTGCAATCAATGACGACTGAGAAACAATTTCAGAACCCAGAAAAACAGAACAGCTCCTTCTAACACTGTAAGGAGTCCGTGTCTTTCTGTTTGCACAGGAATAGCTGCAATGCCTTCATCTACTACAGAAATCTCTGTCTTTGTCTTTTCATCCCGTCTCCCCAGTTTCTAATGTAAAAACTTTTTAGATTATTAAAATATATTATCTGTAAATTGTGCGTCTTCTTACAGACTTTCAAATTACCTGATGAATATGATTATGACATGTTCATCAAAACCTGTTCCTGGGCCAGGTTTGTAGGTGATCTATTTACTACCAGTAGTTACAGGTAGTCTTCAACTTATGAGCACAATTGGGGACTGGAATCTTAGCCATTGAGAAAAGTGGTCATTAAGCGAGATGCCCACATGACTGCTTGTTCTACTATCACAATCCTGGCACTTTCAGTTGTGGTTGCTAAGTGATCTCCCAGGTCATAAAGCAGATGGAGAGAAAGAGCTGCCTGCCAAGTTTATTTCCCCTCCATGTGTGGAAACAACTGCTCCAGCGGGCTGCAGGAATGGAGCTGTGATCTTTGGGATGTTAGCTTTGTTTCTCCTCTCTGTTCCTTGGTAGCCGTTGTAACTTGGAATGGTCATTAAATGACCAATCATAAATTGAGGACTACCTGTAATAACAAAATAGGTCAAGTCATCCTGAGAAAGGGGTTCCTATCTTCCACCCATACAAACCATTAAAATGTTAATGTGATGCTTCATTCTAGATCACAAATGCTGATTTCACTTCTCCCAAAAGTGATTATAGATAGTCCTTGACTTACAATCACAATTGAGCCCAAAATTTATGTTGCTAAGTGAGACAGTTGTTAAGGGAATTTTGCCTCATTTTATGACCTCTCTTGCCACAGTTGTTAAGTGAATGACTGCAGTTGTTAAGTTAGTAACACGGTTGTTAAGTGAATCTGGTTTGCCCATTGACTTTGCTTGTCAGAAGGTCACAAAAGAGGATTACATGACCCTGGGACACTGCAACTGTCATAAATGTGAGTCAGTTGCCAAGCCTCTGAATTTTAATCACCTGACCTTGGGGTTACTGCAGTGGTCATAAGTGTGAAAAACAGTCATCAGTCACTTTTATCAGTGCTGTTGTAACTTGGAACGGTCACTAAATGAACTGTTGTAAGTTGAGGACTACCTGTATTCAGTGAAATGCTTGGCTTGATATATGCAAGCAATTCTTTTGTTATGCAGTATTGGCTTTGGGCAGAACCTATATGGACAAAATTGGCTGAGGCTCCAATTTTTGAATGTATTCCGAGTTGGGCAAAATAATGCCAGCGGAATGTCGTCTTATTTGCCTTATTCCTATCTATTGATTTTCTCTATGTATTTGATTCTAATCAAAGTGCCTAAACGAAGACTAAACAGCAAATGACTCACTAACTGCTGGTATGGAAATCTTGATGGAAAGCTCAGATAAGCTGGCAGAGGCATTAAAAAGGGTGAGAAACAGTGCCAAAAGCTTCTGGGAAAATATAGGTAGTCCTTGACTAATGACTACAGTTGAGCCCAAAATTGCAATTGCTAAGCAAGACAGTTGTTAAGTGAGTTTTGCCCCATTGTACAACCTTTCTTGCCACAGATGTTAAGTGAATCACAGCAGTTGTTAACTCAGTTATACAGTTGTTAAGTGAATCTGGCTTCCCCAATGATTTTGCTTGTCAGAAGCAGGGGTGGGTTCCACTTATCTTCCCTACAGGTTCGCATCGCGACGGAAGTGTGTGTTTTGCATGCCCGCGCCTATGTGAAGCGAGCGTGCGCGCCTATGTCACGATGCAGAAATGACCCTCTGCGCATGCGCAGAAGCCTCTGTGCATGCACAGAGGGGTCTTTTCCAGCTGCGGTGACCGGAGAACCGGTTCAGGGGCGTGGACAGCCGGCCATCGTTGCCGGTTCAGCGAGTGGATGCAAATTTCCGCTACCGGTACGGGAGAACCAGTCCGAACCGGTAGCAACCCACCACTGGTCAGAAGGTCACAAAAGGTAGTCACATGACCCGGGACACTGTCATAAACATGAGCCAGTTGCCAAATTTTGATCATGTGACCATGAGGATGCTGCAACGGTCGTAAGTGTGAAAAATGGTCAAAAGTCACTTTTTTCGGTGCTGTTGTAAGTTCAGTCACTAAATGAATGGCTATAAGTTGAGGCTATCTGTATGCATCCCCTGAAGGAATAAAGCTTTCAATGGGTACTCAAGGATGCCTGGATTCTGAACAGGAAGAACACAATTTCAGGCTAGGCCCATTGCAGTTCTAATTTGGGAGGGGGACCACTTGGCAGGTAATTTCTGGCTCTAGTTTCTCCTTTCAATATCTTAAAATAACAATTGGCAATTTTGGCGGGAAATTGATTTTCATGCTAATCTTGCTTCTAAAGAAAGGAGAACTGCAGAAGAGAAAGATGGAGAAAAACCTTAAAACTGCTGATTGGAGTTTTTCTTTTCTTCCTGCCCCATTTCTCCTTTGAGGAGTCCCCAATTTGTCCACATGACAATAGTGTGGTAAGCAGAGGAATTGGGGCCACTATGCTGGCTGGCTGGCTTATGATTAAACAAGAACAACAATGTGCAAGTGTATTGATCCTACAACAAAAAAATGATATGAGATCCTTCCTTCCTTCCTTCCTTCCTTCCTTCCTTCCTTCCTTCCTTCCTTCCTTCCTTCCTCCCTCCCTCCCTTCCTTCTTTTTTTCCTTCTTTGAGGAAAAATCATATTTTCTACAGAAGAGAATACAAATGGATTTATGGATTNCATATTTTCTACAGAAGAGAATACAAATGGATTTCATATAGCAATTTCTTCATGCCCAGGGAACAATACGTACACATTCCAGGTGATTTCAGTGCACGTAAGTGCTTCTGCATCTCTGCATCCTCTCTGTCAGGGAATTCAGATGTGGCTCAAGGATCAACTAAGTTCTATTTCAGCAAGTGCATTTTCTAACGCAAGATGTGGAGAACATCCTGTTCTTCAAGTAGCTGAGCTGAAATTATATTTTTGGCTTTCAGGTTTTGACTCATCCGTATGATCACCTTTGCATTATAACAATTCAGGGGATGGAACTGAGAGAAAGAAGGTGGAATCAATTATTATTATTATGGGATGGAGACATAAGAAAAGTTTCTTTGTCATGTCTGGTGTTCAGTGGGTTGCTTAGATAAGTCATCATTTTTCAATTACTTGGCTGAGTGGTTCCATAGATCTAAACCCAAATCCATCCAAATGTGCTCCTGTGAGAATAATAGTAGATATGAATTTTTATGTTATTGTTAGATTTGTAGTCTGTCTTTCTTCCAGGTACTCAGGATAGTATACTGAGCTCTCTGTCTTCCAATATCTATGTTCACCGCAGAACAGCTGTATGGAGTAGATAGCTTTGGGATAAAGTAGATGCACTAAGAGGCAATTTGCTATAGTGATTAAGGCATCAGATGCAGTGACTAAGGCATGGGTCCTCAAACTATGGCCTGCCAAAGCCATTAATCCGGCCCGCGCAGGACCACAAGGCTGCCCCTCCCACATCACCCCGTCCACCCTTCGGCCGAGGGCAGGACTTACCTTTGCGAGCCCCGCGGGCTGGAACTGAAAGGTAAGGCCAATAATTTTGGCCTGCAGAGACATTCTGGAGGCGGGGGAGGTGAAAAATGGGGCACACAGATGCCCCAGGAGGCCAAAAAATGGGCAAAAACAGCCTGTTTTTCACTTCCCCTGCCTCCAGAAGTTAGATAAAGAGAGATAGATAGACACAGAGAGAGAGAGAGAGAGAGAGACAGAGGGAGAGAGACAGAAAGAGAGAGAGAGAGAGAGAGACAGAGACAGAGACAGAGACAGAGACAGAGACAGAGAGACACACAGAGAGAGAGAGACAGAGAGAGAGAGAGACAGAGAGAGAGACAGAGAGACAGAGCGTGATTTCCAAGCTCCTTGGGGCCTTGGGGTCTAGTAAAAAGAATTTTGTTTGCATGTTGCTCAACCAAAAGAGCAACATGCAAACAAAAGCAAATAAAACACCCCCAGGAGAAAAACAAATTAAAGTTTAATTTGTATACATTGTTAAATTGGCCACGCCCACCTAGTCACATGACCTAGCCATGCCCACCCAGTCACATGCCCACCTAGTCACGCCCATCCAGCCGGTCCGGCCCCCCAACAGTCTGAGGGACCGTGAATTGGCTCCCTGTTTAAAAAGTTTGAGTATTTACAAATCCAATCACGATATATGAAAGACATGAAAGAGTGGGGGATTAATAGGGAGTTAATGACAATAGATAAGATCCTTCTGGGGACAAATGACAAATTAGTAAAGAAAATTTATAGATTGGATTACAAGATGGAGGAAGAACAGGTTAAGGAAACAATGGTGGCATGGGCAATAAATTTTGGATACAATATACAACTGGAAAAATGGCAAGAATTATGGGAAAGAAATAGGAAAATAACATTGGCTATACCGTACAAAGAGAACTTATATAAAATGTTCTATAGATGGCATCTTCCGCCAGCGAGATTGGCAAAAATGTTCAGAAATTTATCACCCAAATGTTGGAAATGTAACCATGCATCAGGCACATCATATGTGGTGGTCATGTAGAAAACCAAAAGAATATTGACAAAAAATTCAAATATGGCTGGCAGAGTTAACTGGAGAGGAAATAGAATTTAAACCAGAATTATTCTTATTGGGAATTATAAATGGAAAATATAGTAAAGGGGTAATATATTTAATGATACATATTATAACAGCAGCAAGAATGGTCTTTGTCCAAAACTGGAAAAATGAGGAAATCCCACCTGAAGAAGATGTGATTAAGAAAATTTTGACCTGTGCGGAGATGGATACATTGACTTTGGAACTGAAAAATAAGGGAGAGACAGAATATTACGAGATATGGAACAAATTTTATCAATGGTTGGGACGGAAAAGAGGGACCTAAAATATGAAACCACTAGGAGTTATAAAATGGAGAATTAAAGAGAAGTATGCATGTAACTACAAGAAATTGAGAGTGGAAAAGATAAACTTAAAAGAAATACAGAGAGAAGTATGATGTTTGTATATATGTAAATACTGAATAGACTAAATGTATATACTGTAAGTAATAGGATATATATTAAGTTACATGATATTTTAGTATGTATGGCAAAGATAACGCCAGGACGGCTACACTGTGTTCAATGTTTTTAATGTGTGTTTAATAATAATAATAATAATAATAATAATAAAGTTTGAGGACCCCTGGACTAAGGCATCACCCTGTCTAGAAAGAGGGAGATAGGGAGTTCTAGTCCCAGCTTAGGCAAAAAGCCAGCTGGGTCACCTTAGGTCAGTCACTCTGTCTCAGCCCTCTAGAAGAGGCAAGATCACATCAATTCTGAAAAACTGTGCCAAGAAAACTGGGTGGACCAGTGCAGGCAGTCTCTGAGAACTGGACACATTTGAATGGAATTTTTTTAAAAAAGATCCTACTAAACCATCCTCTAAACCAAAGGTCTCCAACCTTGGCAACTTTAAGACTTGTGGACTTCAACTCCCAGAATTCCTCAGCCAGCTTTGCTGGCTGAGGAATTCTGGGAGTTGAAGTCCACAAGTCTTAAAGTTGCCAAGGTTGGAGACCCCTGCTCTAAACTTCCATGGGAGAAATGAATTTGAAACTGGGTCCCTCTCCTAATCCAAGATCCACTGCATCACACTGACTCTCAATTGTGTCCCAAGCGTTAAACAGGAAGCAAAAGAAGCCTAATGGAGTGGGATTGGCTCAGACAGTAGATGGCAAGAAAGCAATGGTTTTATTTCACTGCAACACTATCTATGTGTGCATTTATTTATGTGTTACATTTATACCCAACATTTCATTCAGGAGCTCCAGATGGCACACCAAAGCTTCCCTTTCCCCACTTTCCTTATAACAACAGCCCTATGGGGTAGATTGAGTTGAAAGAGAGGAACCACTGCAAAATGCCCTTGAGAACTTTTGTGTTGGCTATAGTCTAGAATGTGGGCCTCCTTGCTCCTGGTCCAACATTTAACCCCCATACCAAGCTTGTTCACGATTCATGACAGAACAAACTGGTGTGTGTCTGTGTGTGTGTGTGTGTGTGTGTGTGTGTGTGTCTGTGTGTGTGTTTTCCTCCCTTTCAAGGCAGAGTTCCTCTGTAGACCAATTTTGCTACCATCTGTAAGAAGTTACAGCAATGGAATGCCTGCCTGACACACACTTGCTCAGCCCTTGAGCCCCAACAAGGCAGAAAGGAAAAGATGGCAATTCAAGAAGTTCAACAAGTTCAAGAAGGGACTTCATCACGCCGTCTTGGATAGGAGCGAGGGATCGAGGGGAACAGCCGTAGCCTTCGTCCTGGGCGGGCAGACCTCACCAGGGCAAAGTGTTAAGCGCCAGGGACTGGGACAGCCGCTCTTGTCTTGCGAATGACGCCTCCTTTACGTTCACGTGAAGATGGAGAGGGGCGTCGCTCTCGCCCCGCCCTGCGCCGGTTCGCTTGGCGAGAGATCGGAGCCTTGCCCCGGGCCCCCTCCGCCTTTCCCCTGCCCATAAATAGCCCAGCAGCAGCGAGAGAAGCAGCAGAAGCGGTCAGGAGGACGGCGCGGCCCCCGGTTGCTCTTGCCGTCGAGTGAGGTTCGCTCGTCTTCATCATGTACTCCAACAGAATCGAGCTGCCCCGGCGAGGTCGGTCCTTCGACTCCGTGAGCTCCAACTTGGATGAGAATCAGCTCAGCGATCTTTTATCTCCCCCGGTTCTGAATGGGGTAGGTCCTTCTCCTTTCTCCGTTTGGAAAGCGGGTTTCCACTTCTTCTTCTCCTTCTTTCTGGCTCTTTGGTCTTCATGGGCCGCTTTGGTCTTCTTTTCTTCGTTGTCTTTTTTCTCTGAAGACTTTTCGCTTCTCATCCGAGAAGCTGAAGAGCTGAAGAAGCTTCTTGCATGAGGAGCGAAACGTCTTCAAAGGAAAAACAACAACCAGAAAGTCCAGTTGCCTCTTGAAAAGACAACCGTGACCTGGATGACTGAGAATCTCCATAGACACTTTTCTTCTTTGCTTCTTTTCTTCCTCTTCTTCCCCTTCTCCAAATAAGGGGTTGCTAGAACCAAACAAAGACGTACTTTGGAATGCCACACTTTAAAGAACCTCACACTCTCCCTTCCTTTGTGAGTGAACACTTTCTGTTTCCTACTGTTCCCCTGAACGTACACCTGGCGATGCTGTTGCTTGGTGCCTTTTCTGCATTTGTGCTTCAGATGAGAAGTGCACTGGGATTAGATGAGCTTTTGGGGGCCTTCAGTTCTATATCTGTCCATATTATAGAAGAGCAGGGTGCCTCTGCACCAGAGTCGGTTCTTTGCAGGAACTTCTGTTAAAGTTGGTTGTCCCGTTGAATCAAACAGGAGATTTGTGGGGAGAAGAGGAAGAGGAGAGAGCCTCCCTTGTGAATTGGCAATTCTTATAACGGTTTTTAAAAAATGTGGCGAGGACTGTTCAAAATTACTCAGAATAAGATCTGTATTGGGTATGGAACCTGGTATTTCTGCTTTTTTAGCCCTGTTGCATCCTTCAGTGGGAAATAAAAATTAAGACAGACCTAGTTCTGTAAATTCTGCACGAATTCTAGAATAATTTCCTACCCAAATGCTCTTTGGGAAAGGATTGACTGACCATAAACTATAGGAAGAAGTTGGATACTGCCACAGGCTATTTAACCCAGCACTCTTTTTGAAGCAGCCACCCAGAAGCCAGCAGCCAACTAGAAAAGTAGGCTGTCCACTTGGTATTCTTAGCTCTATGTTGTGGTAGCCATTCTATGCATTAAGGTCAAAAACTGCATTTGTGTTTGTCCTCTTGTATTGTTCGTTTATAGCAGGCCAGTAAATCAGAAAGGCTTCTTTGCATAGTGATTCACGAACATGCTCATGTTGTAGACTGTTTAAAAAAAGACTGCTGAGTGTAGTCTTTAACTTAGATTCCATATACTCCTTGGCTACATATTTGGTACCTCACTCTTTTTTCTGGCAGTACATGTTTCTGCTACTCCTGTTCATATTTTAGTAATACTAAATGTTAAATAGCGCACACATTCCTAAGACCTTCTAGATTGGTTCACCTACCTCTTTTCTGTCTATCAAATATGAAGTATACTCATGAGCACAGGGGTGAAATCCAGCAGGTTCTGACAGGTTCTGGAGAACTGGTAGTAGAAATTTTGAGTAGTTTGGAGAACCGGTAGCGGAAATTTTGAGTAGTTCGGAGAACCACCTCTGGCTGGCCCCAGAGTGGGGTGGGAATGGGGATTTTGCAGTATCCTTCCCCTGGAGTGGGGTGGGAATGGGGATTTTGCAGTATCCTTCCCCTGGAGTGGGGTGGGAATGGGGATTTTGCAGTATCCTTCCCCTGCCACGCCCACCAAGCCACACCCGCCATGCCACGCCATGGCCACTAAGCCATGCCCACAGAACCGGTAGTAAAAATTTTTGGATTTCACCACTGCATGAGCATCAATGTATATTAACTGTCAACAAGTTGTGGCAAGAAGGTCCAGCTTGGAAAATGAAGGCTGCATTTTTGGCAGACAAGATTTTGATTCCTAGAACTGTGCCTTTTTCTACAATGGTATATGCATCAAGGTTCACTACTACAGCATTTTCCTGGGGCATTTTCTAGATTTAGCCTATGGGACTTCAATTCCTGATTTATCATATTTCTTATATTTTTCTACTTTTGTGATTTAAAGAGGTACACCATAAAAAACTATATAAAAATGTTGTCATCTGCAATTAAAACTTATTCTAAGCATCCTTTGAAAATCACATGTAGATATTATAATGCCAGTATTGATCTTAAAGTAAAAAGTAAATGAAATAAAGTATGGCTGGCTGAGGAATTCTGGGAGCTGAAGTCCATCCATTGTAAAGTTGTAAATGTTAAGAAACACTGCTCTATGACCTGAATTTCTGAGTAATAAAGTTGAAGAATTATAGTGTAGCACTGGTAGAATTGGGCAAAAGCTTCCGGAGAGTATAGTTTTTTTCCACAATAAATGTATATGGCTGGTAATACTTGATAGGCACCTGTATTTGAAAAATGCCATGAATGGATGGAAACTGACCAAGGAGAGATTCAACCTGGAAATAAGGGGAAAATTTCTGACAGTGAGAGCGATCAACCAGTGGAACAGCTTGCCTTCGGAGGTTGTGAGAGCTCCATCACTTGAGACTTTCAAGAGGAAATTGGACTGCCATTTGTCGGAAATGATGTCGGGACTCCTGCTTGAGCAGGGGGTTGGACTAGATGACCTACAAGATCCCTTCTAACTCTGTTACTCTGATACAGTGAGAAACTGAAAAGCTCAGCATAACACAAAGATTCATATAAATGAATGGCCAGCCACAGCATATTTTTTCCAGTGGTGTAGAAAAAATATAAAATTTAAGTCAATCGGAAAAAATTTTCTTCAGTTTTCCATACCTAAAAATTCAGCAACCAAAATCTAGTTCCTACATTTTCTTTCCCCTCCCCCAATTTCTCTTTCGGTTGAGATGAATTGTTTAGGTGCTATGTTTGACAGAATGGAATCTCTTATGATTTGTGATGGGGGCTTTGTGGTTGACAAGTGAGATAACAATTCTTCAAACAAATAAATTCAAATTTTGCATTCATTATCTTTTTTCTGCACTTATGATCAAGTAACAAAATGCTTCTAGCAATTTTGGAACTGTTTCTTTCCTTGGGATTGTGAAAGAATTAGGAAACAGATGACACGAAAGAGGCTTGGATGTGGAAAGCAAAGAAAGGAAGGAAGGGCATAGATAGAAGTGCCTTAGTGCTATAGAACCAATAAGAGAGAACAGAGTGAACGTAATAACACCATATAGGAAGCTTTGACTTGTGTATAAGGAAAACTCTTCTGGGCTTCCCACTGGCCTTGAATGTTGTCATTTCAGACTCCCCAGCCTGGTATGCCATCCAAATGAACCTATAACTTGGAACTTCCCTCAGGTGTCATGGTTATTGATCATAGTGATTGAAAAATAATGGAATTTCTACTGGAGGCTCAGACCTCAAGTTGGGATGAACTATTAAAAATAATTCTAACTCTTTTTTTAGCAAATATATTGCTGGGAATTGATGATAATGATGTTTGAAGATTTTCTTGTGAGAACTTAATCTGCTTTCTTAGATATTAGATTTTATAAACTATATCAAACTGGTTGCTTTTACAGCAATTAAAGGAGTTGTGGATAAAATAGGTGAATAGAAAATCAATACTGATATTTGAGGCAGAATGTTAAAGAACTCAATTTACAAAGTCAAAGTCTTGTTGATTTTTAAGGTGGATTAGATTGCTAGTTTTTTTTTCTAATTAGATTCTCCCCTTCCTGCTTCCATATATATATAGCATTTAGAAGAGTGTAAGGTAGAATAACCTTAAAAACATGGCATTGATGAAGTAAATATATATATATATATAAATCAAGAGCCTATCTAACAGGATACAAAACAAAACAACTCAAAGCATCCCTGATAGTCTTGGCAATCAGAAAATGAAACAAACCCGTTGATGGTATAATTTTAAGTCATTTTGATAAAGAAAATTTTAATAACTAATGAGACTATAGGAGATTCCCTGGAGAAATTTCATTTTCTTAGGAATAGTTTGCACTTTCTTCAAGGCACTTTATTTCATGCTGTACAGGTTTCTTTATCAAGCATTGTAGAGAATTAATTTATTATTTAAGTTACTGTGTGGTTTAGAGCAGGGGTCCCCAACCTTTTGGACTTCAGGGACCACTAAATTCATAATTTTAAATCCCACGGACCACTAATATGATCTGCCTAATGACTGGCTGGGTGGGCATGGCTAGGTGGTCATGTGACTGGGTGGGCGTGGCCAACTTGATGTCACTTACATCGAGGGGAGCCTCGCTGGCCTCTACTCGCCCCTCCCCTCCCAGCCACTCCTCGCCTGCCCGCCCGGGCTCCTTAGGGCCCCAATAGAAAGCAGTTGTTGGAGCTAAGCAGCCATCATGAGAAAGAGTTGGAAAAACAGCTGGCTCACTTCAAATTGGATCTGACCGAGAAGGAGGCTCAGCAGAAGCACCTCACTGAGGACTACAAGCAGAGGGAAGACCTACAGGAGTGCAAGGCCAGGTACCGAAACCTGGATGCTCAGCGTGCTGAGATGGTCAGCCAGCTCCAGGCCATGATGCAGTCCCACTGGAACGAGGCCCTCCGGCTATTTGCCACCAGCGGCGCTTCCCTCCAGCCTTCGCCCAAAGCCCTGCACCAGGAGGCTGAAGCAGACCCCAAGTTGGAATTTCTGCCCCCCGCACAAAAAGACCGCAAAGGGGGAGACTCTCTGCAGCAACACAAGCGTTCATTGCACGTATCCGGCTCAGGGACCATAGTTTGAGGACCCCTGATTTAGTGCAATATACAAAAAGGAAATAATTTTTCTGCGGACCACCAAAATTTTCTTGCGGACCACCAGTGGTCCACGGACCACCAGTTGGTGACCGTTGGTTTAGAGTATTTTGGCAAGAAATTGTGAATTTTTAATCTTTTGGAATTAAAAGTTATATATGGACAGCTGGTTTTAAACAAACAGAAATATTTGGCTTGGATTAGGGAAAAGCTTAGACAACTGTTATCATTATCTTATCCCATAAGCTAATAATATTTATATTTAGCTTTCCATCACAATTGCCTTGTAAATTGCTTTTTTGTATTGAAGTGATCTAAATATGTGGAAAATATATTCAAATAATTGTACAAGTTCTTAGAGTGAGAAGGAACACCTCTACCAAAGGGACCTTGCATTCCACCAGGAAGCAAAGCAAAGAAAGATGTATAGATTTATGCTGATGGAGTGGACTCTTTCATCTATTTATTTATTTTATTGATCAAATTTCTACACTGCCTATCACACTTGTGTACTTCTGGGTGGTACCTCTCTTCTTGCAACCTCAGTCTTTAATAATTGCTGGAGGCTTCAACAGGTCTTGTTTGCTAGTTTATCTTTCAGAGTTATTGACGTAAAAAGTAAAATTTCCTTAAACTGAGCTTGGTTCCTGGTGTCCACGTAGACACATCCATGGAATTTCCTCAGCAACATTATGGAAGTGGTTTGCTGTTGCCATCTTCTGTGATTTATTCTTTTGACTTCCCAATTTAGTCTATAGTTTGAGATTTCCTGGGGGTCTCCCCTCCAAGAATTAACTAGGTCCAATCCAGATTAGGTTTTCTGAGATCAGCTAAAGTTACTTTAGGAAGTTTTAATCCTGCAGAATCGTATGTGAATTTATGCTTACTGAAATCTAGATTAAGTGCATCTAATGCAAGCGGTTCTCAACCTGTGGGTCGCGACCCCTTTGGGGGTCGAACGACCCTTTCACAGGGGTCGCCTAAATGCGCGCTAGCCCGCCATCATGGTGACTGGCAACGCGCACGCGTGGGGAGGGGGCGGGGAGGGGGTCATGGCGGCGGGGCGGGGGTCGGCATTAGGAAGGTTGAGAACCACTGATCTAATGTGTTGTGTCTGGATATTCATTTTTTTAAAAAAAATCCAAAAAATTACAGAATTCTGTATAATTGGTTTTAAATATTAAATAAAATATGCCAAACTTTTAAACCTGTTTAAAACTTGTAAATTTTACTATATGCAGCTATGATATGCCTTGAAACTTGAAGCAAGTATGAAATGCATTTGACCATTGAAGTGCCACCTCTGAATCTATTATTGATTTGGTGTATCTGAGGGATTACTTCAAAATACTATCAATTCAAAAGCAATGACAAAGCCATGATCATAGCTGCCCTTAATTGAATGAGGCATGCTCCAAGGAAATCAAGAGTGACCATTTATAATTGCGAGGCTCTTTGAGAGCTGTCTAAACCAAAAGTAATTCTTTTCCAAGAAAAATTCTCAGACCTAAACCTTTATTGAAAAGAAAGAGACATGGCTACAAGAATTATGGCCATTGGCCTACTTTCCATCTTAAAAAAAAAACATTGACAGATATCATTGGATTCAACTATTGGGAAATACTTTTCTTTGAAATAATAGAACATTGTCCAAATTTGATGTCATTCTAAGTAATAAAAAAATAGACCTGACTTATTTTAACACCGATGGCCACAAAATTTTATTTTAGATCTTCAAACCAAACTACACTACAAATGAAGACAATAAAGAGAACAAGGTTAATTCATCTGAACGGAGTAGAGCTGCTATTATTTTTTCCTTAAAGAATGAAGTTGGAGGACTTGTCAAAGCCCTAAAACTCTTTCAGGTAAGATGTTACTCTTACCTACAGTTGAACAAATAAATATATTGTGTGGGCATTTCCAGTATATAGGAACAACCTTGA
>QLTV01000972.1:239278-283404 GCA_003457575.1 Thermophis baileyi
TGCCTTATTCTTCTGTATCAAAGAGAGTTGGAAGTCAATGCTTTTTTTTTTCTTTTTCCCCTTTTCTTTCCCTCACTTTTCCCTTCCCTATTTTTCCTACTATTTACTTTTGTATTTTCTTTGTATGCTATATTAATAAAAACTATTTATGAGAAATATATAAAAGCCATTTATGAACTATTCCTTGGTTTTACAGAGCGCACTGGATTTACCATCCGCCCTGTTGCCGGATACCTGTCTCCCAGGGATTTTTTGGCAGGCTTAGCGTTCAGAGTATTTCACTGCACTCAGTATGTTCGCCACAGTTCAGATCCTCTTTATACACCAGAACCGTAAGTGGGGTTTGTAACACATTGATTCTAATTATATGTCAGCACTTAATGGTAGACCAGATCTGGAAATAGGCAGTGCAAAAAATACTAGCATCTTGACAGAATTTCTCTTTCCCAACCACATTATATCAAAGAGAGTCAAGTGCAATCTTGAGTTTCTTTCTCATGCTAAGAAAGATTAAAGTGGATTAATCTCTTTATTAATGGTTGTCTCCTATTTTCTTCAAGGCTACCTCTCTACGTTATAATAAGCTTCTTCATGTGTATTCAGTTTGGAACCTGAGTGTTAGAAATTATTATTATTTTATCATATTGCAAATTCTTGTACTGGATTATGTCTAGCTGAGACATCTAGTACCGGGACAGATTTCTTTTTTTAGAATAGTTTTGGGAGGGAAGACGGCAAACCTGAGAAGTTAACTTTTTGACAAACTATTATTATTATGCTAACTATGTTAATGTGAGATGGTTTACACCCAGCAATTGCAAAATATTACAAGTTTTAGTATCACCTTGTTTTCTCTGTTTTCCAGGGATACTTGTCATGAGCTTTTGGGCCACGTCCCTCTTCTGGCTGAGCCCAGTTTTGCTCAGTTCTCACAGGAAATTGGATTGGTATCACTTGGAGCCTCAGATGAAGCTGTTCAAAAACTGGCCACTGTAAGTAGAAAATCCTGCCCAGTTCAACATGTTCCAGTTGCATGTCAGTGTTTCTATCTACATATCCCTCTTAGCTATCTCAGACATTTAAAAAGGGGGTATCTTTTTAACAGAACAAAGTTGGAATATGGCCACTCTTGGTTATCTGGGCATTGCATCCTCCGACTCCAAATCAATGGAGTGTTTATTCCAGAGTAATTGCAGATTGGCTTATGTGAACAGCCTGAGCTCAATAAACTGCTCCAAATATTTTTCTTTTCATGCAAATCACAAAATGGCTCCTTCCAAAGAGGTAGATTTGTTCATTCAGCAGCGCTTTAAAAACACTCAAAGCCTCAAGGTGTCCTCATGTACCATTTTTGCTTTCCATTTTACAAAAAAAAAAAAAAAAAAATTATCAAATGCAGTTCTGCTAAGTTTATTTCTGACCATTCATTATACATTTGCCGGATATAGAAGATTGCTGGAATCTGTGTTGTGAGCTGCAGAATATAAATAAATCTGCCTTTTAAATTAACTGTTTAATTTAAATAGTACTGAAATGATACTCTGCCATTCCTTCAGGAGCTCAACACAGAATACAAAATGGTCTCTCATTCAATTCCACTCCCCCAAATGAAACTGTGAAATAAATGGCACTGTAAGAAAGTGACTGATGCCAAGTCATTTGGTAACGTGGCAGAGGATGATCCTGAACCTGGGTCATCTTGATCCTCGATCAACATCTTACCATAGTACCATGCCTTTAATAACAGTACATGAACTGGGAAATGAGGCAGCAGTACTTGCCTTCTGGGATGACAGAAATTCCACTATTTTTTCCTCCAAACTGAACACTGCATTTTCAAAAAGTTGATGGCAGTCTGGAAGCTTTATGCTCTTTGAAAAAAAAAACCTGTTGAGCTGCTTTCTTTTCGTGTGGGGCTAAGGAAGATAAGATGTCTGCCATAGGAAAAATTCTGAAGGGATCTTCTATTTTTCATTCATGCAAGGGAACCTAACCCTTCAGTGGTACACTGCTACTATTTCTCAGAGTGATTTCCACATTTTTGTAACTCTGAGATCATCTAATCATCTTGGCCATGTTAACTGAGGTATTATTGTCACTGAAGGCTGGGCCCACAGCACATTCTAGGTTAAATCATTTTTGGCTAGAATTTGGCTTAGTTAGTTATGCAAATCCAGACAATCTGGATTTACTATTGTTCAATTAGCTATGAGATGGTGGGTTGCATGGACACAGCTGATATATCTGAAAATATTGGAGAAATGGCCTTTACTTTCCACCAACAAAAGACCATGTGGACACTCAGTGTTTATGCTTTATTCACTGTGTGCATCTCTATTAGAGAACTGCAACTTCTTCTCATTTAACTTTCTTCCTTCTCAGTGCTACTTTTTCACAGTGGAGTTTGGCTTATGCAAACAAGAAGGGCAACTGAGAGTCTATGGAGCTGGTTTGCTCTCTTCTATTAGTGAATTGAAGGTAAGCCCCCAAGTCACCTTCAAAATACTACCTTTAATTTAGTGTAATAGTTTTACAATTGTACACTCAGGTGGAACTTTTATTTATTTCATTTGGCTTCACTGTTGTTCTGCTTTAGACTATCACCTGAATTGCTGAATCACCTGCCCCAAACAGCTTCAAGGGCAGGGGTGGGTTCTAACTTACCTTGCTGCTGGTTCGCTTCCTCCCGCGCCACGTGGCCGCACCTCATGGCCGTGCGTACGCGAAGAGCACGCGTGCATGCACAATGCTGAAAAATTAACCCCCCCCAAAGCCGAAAACAAGATGGCGACGCATGCGCAGTGCCGGAAACTCGGCTTCTGCGCATGTGCAGAAGAAAAAAAAATTCCAAATTAAAAAAAAAACCCCAAAAAAAGATGGTGGCGTCCATGGACCGGCACTGACCGAACCCTCCTCTGTTCAAGGGTATTTGTCATTGGTTAGTTTCTCAGTGAAGGATATGATATGGTGTTTGATTGTGTGCTATAAAGTTAATGTCAACTCTTTGTGACCACAACTCTCATGAAATAGAGCCAAGGGTCACATTGGAGATGACCAGGCTGAGCGTAAGGGAGGGGTCAAGCATGTCATCAGTTTGGAGTCCCTTTGTGCTCATAACAGATCTAAGTCCAGCCGTCCTTGAATTCCATTGGCCCTTATCTATTGCCAGTTTGCCTTGACCATTAGTAGTTAGGATTCTTGTAATGAGCTAGCATGGATTAAACTTGTACTCATTTGAACAGCCTTGGGTTCCTGATTTCTTGCACCTGACAGATCACTGAATACAATATTCATGAGTTCCAATGTTATATGTCCAACATGGTATTTTACCTAATAAAATATTGTTTATTTAGAGCAAGTTTGGCAGAAGGAAGCTTGGCATTAACAAGAATCTAAAGTATTCAGCAATATTGTTCAACTGATAGAATGGCAGTTACCGGTCCAGAAATATACAACCTAAAGTCCCTTGAGCAACATGAAGCCCTCAAAAATTGTCAATGTGGCCCACAAAAATTCCCAAAATGTGTTACTAAAGAATCATCTTGAATGTGGCAGATAGGGAGGAATTATGACTATCAGTAGAATTAACTCTATTTCATTGTAATTACATATAACTGAAATAAATTTTAGTTTTCATCTTAGCACCATTTACTAGTTTTGGGTGACTCAGAGGTCAAGGGTGATTCTTGGTTTGAAAGTTGTGCACTTTATAGAACAAGACATATTCTTAAGAATTACAGTAAGTAACAAAAAATAAAAACAAACAAAAATCATTAAAAGTTAGAATCCATGTAGAATGTCACTAGCTATCTCCATAGGTTCTTCAGTATTCATGTGTCTATAATATGCACATTTCAATCTTTTCTATTTTGGTGTTTCTGATAACCAGCATGCACTCTCCGGAAATGCCAAAGTCAAGCCTTTTGAACCTAGTGTCACCTGCAAGCAAGAATGCATGATTACTACCTTCCAGGAAGTTTACTTTATTTCTGAAAGCTTTGAAGATGCAAAAGAAAAGATGAGGTAATTTACTGTTTGCCACTGGGAAACCGAAAGCTGGCAGAATGAAAGACATCCAAATATGTACAGAGCCGAGGTGGCGCAGTGGTTAGAGTGCAGTACTGCAGGCTACTTCAGCTGACTGCTAGCTGCAGTTCAAATCTCACCGGCTCAAGGTTGACTCAGCCTTCCATCTTTCCGAGGTGGGAAAAATGAGGACCCAGATTGTTGGGGGCAATATGCTGACTCTGTGAACCGCTTAGAGAGGGCTGTAAAGCCCTGTAAAGCGGTATATACCGGTAAGTCTAAGTGCTATAAATATAGTCCTAGTCCCACTGCCTGCCCTTGGAAAAAAATAACACCTTATCCCATTTAGGTTGGTGTTGTTACTGAAAGGCCTGATACTCAAAAGCAAAATATAAATGCTACTTGTAATATAATGCCAGTGCTGTCTTGAGGTTTGCCTTTTCTGTTATATTTTGTATTATCAATGACAAACACAGCCACACTCAAAAAATAATGTTAAATATTTTAGATACTGTTACTTTCCTTTTTTCCAGCAATTGCTCATAGACAAGGGTAATTTGCAGTTTTACTGTGGTTTATGGAATAAACTATGATAGCTGGCTTCACCAAAATGGCAAAGTACAAGTCAAGCAAGCAGACAAAATTATGACTTATTTTGCTGTGTGATCTCAGTTAATCTTCTGCATCCATTTAACTTTCTCATTTATATCTTTGTTTTTCTGGGTTAATTAATTTTGGGGTGTCTCCCTGCTGGAGTATCTTCATTTTTTAGTTATTTATCTGGGTTTATCTTTTTCCAAGTTAGGACAAATTTGTGGACTATTTCTCTTCTTTTTTGTCTCTTTCCTGGGACATTATTTCTGCACTGGTCACAATAAAGCAGGAAAACGTTGACTATAGGTCCCATAATCCCTTGCCACTGGATCTATTGATTGGGGTTGAAAACATCTGGAGGCCACTAGTTTGTCTATTTCTGGTCCACACTATCACATCTGCCACGCTTTTTCCTCTTTAATGGCAATCATTCAATAGATTAGAAACAGTGGTAGAACAATTATTAAGCTATTTAAATGTTTATAATTGACTGAAATTGTCACTATGTAGACAATTCTCTTTTTTTCTTTCCTTATCTTAACAGAGAGTTTGCAAAGACAATCAAACGCCCATTTGGAGTGAGTTACAATCCATATACCCAAAGCGTTCAGATCCTGAAAGATCCACGAAGTATTGCACATGTGGTGAATGAGCTACGACATGAACTGGACATTGTCAGTGAGGCCCTCAGCAAGATGGACAAGTAACTGGGAGTCTAATAACCTTTCTGCATTCAGTAGCTGTGGATCCCCCACACACATACACATTCTAGCAAGATAATACTGCTTTTGTGCTTCATGCAGAATATTTCTTCCCAAAATGATGAATGAAAGGAAAATATTTTTGTTTTAATATAGTTTCTTGGAAGATTCATATCAATGTTTACATACCACTCTTCCCTCCTCTTTTTAGGCTCTTTCTCATTTATTTGAAAAGAAAGTAGAAATAATTTATCTAGAAAAATTGATAGAATATATTATGAAATGCTACATTTAAAGGTTAATGGTCCATATAGTCCACTGTTCTGTGCAACCAATGATGGCTAGTATTAGCTGTTATGGAAGGAGCAATAAAACCTTAAAACTATCTCAAGAAGCGTGTGTTCTGGTTTATCTCCCATGGGTTTTTTTTTAGTTGCCAAACCACAGCTATAACCATATACCATATTTTTCACACTATAAGACGCATCTGACCATAAGACTCCCATTTTTGGCTTCCGCGCGCCCCGTTTTCGGCCTCTGCATGCCATTTTTGGCCTCCGCATGCCCCAATTTCGGCCTGTGTGCCCCGTTTTTGGCCTCTGCGCATCCCATTTTCAGCCTCCGGGTGTCCCATTTTTGGAGGCCAAAAATGGGACGCACCGAGGCTGAAAACGGGGCATGCGGAGGCCGAAATGGGATGCACAGAGGCCAAAAATGGGGTGCACAGAGGCCAAAAATGGGGTACACAGAGGCCGAGAATGGGATGTGCGGAGGCCAAAAATGGGATGCATGGAGGCAGAAAATGGGGTGCGCAGAGGCCAAAAATGGGGTGTGCGGAGGCCAAAAACAGGGCACGCAGAGGCCAAAAACGGGGCATGCGGACGCCAAAAACATGATGCACGGAGGCCAAAAATGGAATGCATGGAGGCCAAAAACGGGAGTGCGTCTTATGGTCACAAGGCCAAAAACGGAATGCGCGGAGGCCAAAAACGGGGCACACAGAGGCCAAAAACAGCTAATGGGTGGGGGCCGGCAGGTGGGCGGGGCTTCAGCAATATTCGCTCCATAAGACGCACAGACATTTCCACCCATTTTTGGGAGACAAAAAGTGCGTCGTATGGAACGAAAAATACGGTACATACTTACCTAGTAGGAATATCAGTTGAATACAATGGGTATTATTGCATTCAATAATGTAATATTTCTTATTTCTAAGTATAAATAACTACAATATATTTGTTTCTGAGTAAGCACAGCATGTTCCATTTTTGCCTATTACATTTCTATATGAATAATATCAAATAGAATACAGTGCTTATAATTTGGGAAGTTGTGATTGAATTTGAACATCATGCTAAGCCATAGTTTACTTAAAAATGACTTGCTGAACCATCCACAATCGGCTGAATTTACATATCATGCTCTTCCATCATGGTGCCAATGGGTAGCAGGTACCTAAGAACCTATTTTGTATGCCAGAATCTTATCTTATTTTTTATTTTATGATTGAGCAAGCCATCATGCTAGCTATGTTGTGAATGGACAGGCGCTGCTTCCTAATTACAGCTCTAGTGCCCGCAACATGCTCCCAAATGTTAAAATGTGCCCACAAGTAAAAAAGTTGACTTATTCCATTATATCTTTATTTGGTTATCAAATTTAGTTGCAGATATAAAGGATGAAGATAGAAAGCTGATATTACCTGTGTATACACTCTGATACCATTTGGTTACACTAGTATTACACGCCAGACCAAAGAGCCTAGTTGTTCAGTGCAAGTTGCAATTTTTAATCAGACTATTTTGTCTTGACAGAAACCAGAATTTTAATGTTTGTTGTAATTATATTCCTGTTTCATAAACCTTGTATCCCATCTTTTATTATTTTTACAAATAACTCAAGACAACAAGCATATTCAACATACCTTCCTCCTCCTATTTTCCCCACAAAAACAACCATGTGAGGTGGATTGGGGTAAGAGAGAGTGACTGGCCCAAAATCACCTAGTGTCACCCACCCACCTAGCCACCAAATCACTATTACTAATTCAAAAGACATGACAAATTCTGATCAACAGAAAGCCTGTGCATACAAAATAGCACCTTTTTTTTTGGGACATACTGTAAACTGACTACATCCTATATTGGGTCATTCACATATTTGTTGGCTGCTACAAGATTTTGCAGAGTATTAATTATGTATTGCTGTGAGTCAGCCTTTAGGAGCATTGAGAACCACCATACTGTAAGTAGCTAAGATCCTGGAATAGAAGTGGGCAGACCCAGATTTTAGTACTCTTAGGTATGGAAACTTTGGTTGACCTTAGGCCAGCCAGTCTGTATTCTCCTTAAGCAACATCAGGTTCTGTGACAACCTATTTGCTAAACAAAGCAATTGTGAAATACTATTTGTAAAATGTACTTACAATGACAGCCAGAAGTTTTTTTTTTGTACTCTTAGTGGTCATTGAAGTATGCCTGTGGGGGCGGGAGTAATTGAAGTACGCTATCCCAAAGGAAGTCTTTTCAAGCTAGCTACCGGGAAAGGATGCCTGAAGAGGGAGATGGGGAAGCGTTAATCCTTTTTTTACTGTTCTGAATCAAGCGTAGATTGGTTGTGCTATCATCAGGCAGTTTACACAGACGCAATGGTACATTCAATCAGATTATATTTTATTCTTCAGGCATCCTGACAACATTCACAGTTATGTAGAAGTTCTTCTGAATCTACAGTCATAATGGGCTTGATTCAGAACAGTTACCAAATTCCAAAGTATTACATATTTCACTTCATCAGCTCAGTTATTTACATCAAAACTCATGAAAGATGCCTTTTAATAAAAATTGTTAGTCAGAAAAGATTCTCTGTGTTGTTTGCTGATTTTCTATTACCAGAGATGAACACAGCTCTCTATCTACACTACCATATTTCATGAATTGCAGCTTCTGAAATGACACACAATGTCAGTGATGGATCTTCAGGAAAGTTGAAAAATGTTTTGTCAGAAAGTTGATTTCAGGAGAACCTTCTGATTGGTGAGATTTTTTTAGCCAGCGTTGCTCAACCTGAATATGTCAGACAACAAATGTATCGTGGATGCCATAAAGTTGAACTATTGATAGATGTTGCATCAGGTGGGAAGTTAGGACAAGTGAAGATGAAATAACCCAGAGATTATGTCAACACGTGTATTTCTTTTAGCTCCTTTCCTCTTTATAGCACAGAGGTAAATTAAAGATCATGTTGTTATGACAGCCTTGCAGCGAGACAGGTGGCAAACCAATTTTAAAAAGTAGATAAAAATAAATAAAATAACTATTATAGTATTTGGCCCATCTGACAAAACAGACTAGATTTATTTAGAACCATACTGACTTCTGATATCTTCAACCAAACCAGATGCCCAATACTGTAACAAATAAGCCAAATAAATATACCCTTTCTAAGGTGACAACTCACATGCTGCAATTGTGAAATCATCTGTAATTCAAATGCCCCATGTCACTTTTATTCAGAGTTGTTTTCAGACCACCAGTGGGCACATTAGAAAATACAGATAGTCCTTGCTTAATGACTGTCCCATTTAGCGCCCGTTCAAACTTATGACAACTTTATGACTGGTCCTTGATTTTCACAGGGCTCTTTGCAAACTTCACAGCTGACTTCTGATAAGCAAAATCAACGAGAAGCTAGCAGTAAGTCACGGTTGTGTGATAGTGTGAACTTAAACCACTAAAGAGGCACCAAGATCATAAATGCAGCATAGTCATGTTATGTCTGACTTAATGACCATATTGTTTAATGAAGACGTTTCCAATTGTGGCCCTTAAGCCAGGCCAACCTGTATATCCCAGTGTGAAGATTTTCTCTCACCCTTACATCATTTCATTTACATGTAAATGTGGGAAACGACCCCAAATCCAGCGGCTGGGAAGTATGGGTAAACTACTTCCATACTGCTGCCAAGAAACATGGACGTGTCCACCAGAAGTGGAGCTCCATTCAAAGAAGGCTTTGTCTTTCATACACACAAACACACAAACTGGGAAGTACGGTAAACTACTTCCATACTGTTGCCAAGAAACATGGACGTGTCCACCAGAAGTGGAGCTCCATTCGAAGAAGGCTTTGTCTTTCACACACTCACTCACTCACTCACTCACACAGAACAAAGCAACTCCTTTGATATGTCTTGTCCACGTAATCCTGGTTATTCACGCTCAGCACTCCTCTCACGAGTTCGCGTCGCCACATCTTCCACAGCTCCAAGCCACAGCTGCAAAAGCCGAAGGGGAAAAAAGAGCGTTGCATTGGCCGTAGTCCTCTCTCTACTTGCCCGGCCTGGCTAAGTCGACAAACCTCCGGCCTTCGCTTTGAATAAAATACTGTAAAACTACCCGCTCCTGCAATCGCAGCGAGAAGCCGGGAAAGGCGGACTTATCGGCCGCCGCGAGCGCTTCCGCAAGTGGTTCCGCCTTCTTCGGCGACTATGGCCGTCGCCCGCCGGGATGCAACGCGAGCCCTGCTCGCTTGGGTAGGTCTCCCGTAGCTGTGTTATAAGAGGGCGGAAGGAAGTGGCCTCCCTATGGGCACGGGGAGGAAGGGGGAAAAAAAGGGCCTATCGTGGGTCAGGCTACGGCCCAGGAGGAAAGGGGCGGACTTTTGTCTTTGCAAGGGGAATCTTCCCGCGTTTTGTTTGCCTGCCTGTCGTTGTTTTGTTTGGTAAATTAAGCGTCTGGAGTGTATTTTTCATCACGCAGCAAGACGGTGGCGGTGATTAGTATTTTTATCCCTCCCTCCCTTTCACCCATTAGTGAAAGTGACAGGATCTTGTTAAAATTGTATCTTCGGAGGAATTAGCTGTCCATTAAGCTTTGGTTGGGTTGAAACTAAACGGGAAACACCTGCGGCTATTAATAATTACACGGCAGGCAGGCAAGCAAAGAAGCTCCTCTGGTCACACGCTAATGCCTTTGTCAGATCCAGACACCCATCAATCACATCGCAGTCCGAATTAACAAGCCCTTTGATGTCTTCGCTATCGCGCGGTTTCGAAAGGCACCTAGCTCGGTTCACGGCACATTCAGCAGCGCTGCTCGGAAAAATGAATTGTTCGTGTAGTTGCAATGGCAGCAATTAAAGAGCGTCGCTGAAGAGTTATCCCTTCAAATGCTTTGAAGACTTCATACTCTTAAGAGGGAAGTGAAAGGTCTCTTTTAAGGCTTTCTCCTCATTTTTGGGAGAAAGTCTGTATATTCCAGTCTTGGGAGCCGGGCCGTGAGAGGAGCTTTGGCATTTGCTGCTCCCTGCTGGCCAATGGTTCTTACTTTATTACGGTAGCCCGTTGGTCGGGGCTGCTTTGTAAGGAGTACAGGTAGTCCTTGACTTACAACAACCGTTTATTAAGTGACCGTTTGAAGTTACAATGGACAATGGAAAAAGTGACTTTATGACCGTTTGTCACACTTATGACCATTGCAGCATCCCCGTGGTGACGTGATCAAAATTCAGATGCTTGGCAGCTGACACTGACAGTTGCAGTGTCCTGGGGTCATGTGATCGCCTTTTGCGACCTTCTGACAAGCAAAGTCCATGGGGAAGCCAGTTTCACTTAACAACCGTGTTACTACTACAAGATTCTAGACAACCAGTATCTAGTCCTCTGAAATGGCCAGGAAAACCAATGACCAGCTGGTTTTCCTGACCATTTCAGAGGACTAGATACTGGTAGTCCTTGATTTACAACAGTTCACTTAGTGACCGTTCAAAGTTACAACGACACTGAAAAAAGTGACATGACCATTTTTCATACTTATGACTGTTGCAGCATCCCCATGGTCACGTGATCAAAATTGAGATGCTTGGGAACTGACTCACATTTATGAGTGTTGAAGTGTCCCGGAGTCATGTGATCCCCTTTTGTGACCTCCTGACAAGCAAAGTCAATGGGAAAATGAGATTCACCTAACAACCGTGTTCCTAACAACTGCATTGATTCACTTAACAACTGTGGCAAGAAAAATTGTAAAATTAGGCAAAATTCACTTAACAAATACTTAGAACAAAAATTTTGGGCTCAGTTGTGGTGATATGTCGAGGACTACCTGCATAGATATTCTAACTCTATGACTCCATTTTATGGCTCAGATGTTCAAAAAGACCTTGACTGAGAGTTATAAATAAAATACTCCTGGCTGTGGTATATGTTTGATGTTTATTCCTGGGGCACAAAGTTCACTGTAACTGTCCTTTTATCTCTTACTGGAGAGGGATTTGTAAATTGCTTTGTGGAATGGAATTGCAGGTAAGCTCAAATGAATAAACAAAAAACAACAACAACATTGGAAGAGGAACATGTGAAAATTTGTGATACTATGACTGATATTATAAAATGGAGTTCCCTAAGGAGATATTTGTGACATACAAAATATTTTTATAGGATTTTTAAAATTTAAAATTGCTCTGAAAGCAGGAAAGTGTTAATTTGAAAGAATTATAATGTAAATGACATAATTCACATTGAAGTATGACTGGGAAAGAGAAAGAGAAAAAGCAATATGACTTTTCTTAAATTTACATTAATACAATAACTATCTTGGAGAAGGCACATTTCAACCCTTAATATTTCTAGGTATGGCTAGGTATTTCTAGGTATGGCTTTTGTAATTCCAGAATTTTGCTGTAAGAATCCTGATAAACAAATAGCATTTTCTGAATCACCTTGGTACCATCTGCTGTTTTGCAATCTAAGTATAATAGTCCTTCCTGCTGCCACTCATTATTGACAAAATTGGACTCAGTGTAAGCTTTGCCAATTTCTAATACATATGTTTTAAAAGATTATCTTTTCAGTAATAAATTAGTAAATGTAAAACTTCAATAAAGAGCTGTGTGTGTGATGGGTAAAACGTTGTGTTCAATATCTAAAGGCTTTTATTTGAGATCTCGACTGGCAAAGATGATCTCTGAATAACCATGAACTGACAGATTGTCCAAAAAGGGCTATTACAAGCACTAATATTAAGCAATTCCTAAAAATACCATAACTATAGTTCAATGTATGGTTTATTTGTCTATAAGATACAAATAGATAGTATCTTGAGCATATCTGAATTAATCAGTTTAAATAAATAAGTCTATTTCCCTCCTTCACTTTTTTTCAGGGAGCAAACAGCTATGGACAACTTGGCCTTGGTCATAAAAATGATGTGCTCCTGCCTAAGGCTGTGAAGTCATTTCTCTTTAATCAGAGTTGTATCAAAAACATTACTGGAGGTGGAGGTCATTCTGCTGTTCTTACCGGTAAAAATTCAACTATAACATTTCTTTGTGTACTGTGAAGTTTAGTTCTGTGGATTGTAGATCCTTCCTGCATGATCAGTCCCAACTATATTTTGATCTTTGTATGATGGTTATAGATCCAAGCTTTCCTCCTATATACATAATATAACAAACTGAAATATAGGTGCAATTGTATGGAGAAAAGGAAGTTAAAGCTATGATGCTGCTCTTTATTACTATCTTCAACATTTTTTTATCTAGCCCTTCGAAACAAATCAAACTCAGGAAACAAGAACCACTAGGATTTTTGGAAAGATCTTTATTGCAAGTAGTAATGTGGCCAAATTTTGAAAGTTTGTTAAAGCAATTCTTCAGCATAACTTAGTGTAATTAAGGTGGAATTAGTTTGAGTCTTTTTCTGACATTACCCCCCACATCCAATGGAGTTTGGAATCTTTTGCAGCAGCCCTGTTTCTTCCTGTGAAACTTATGCTCCATTCTCCATGTTCTTAGGATCTGTTAGATATTTTGTCACAATTTTGTCACAATTATCATCATCATATTTTTAACCCATTCTTCAAAGAGCCATATCATGCTGAACAAGATAATACAAACTTGAACATAGCAAATACATAACAGTACTTTTCCTAAAACAAAATAATAAAAATAGAAAGAATCCAAAGCTGAAAGCAATTCATTTCAAAGAGGCAGTACAAAAGCAGTATTGTCCTAAAGCAGATGATGTTCTACAAATGAACAGGCATGACTTTAATTGTCTAAAGGAAAACAATTCCAATAAATTTTCTTCAAGAGATGTGCTGTCATTAAGAAGCCAGCTCCCCAACTACTCATATAGGTTGAGTGATATATTATGAGTGCTGGCGTAATATACCCCTGATGATTAAATCTATTGATTTATATTGTCTGTTTGCTATAGATAAGTCTGATGCTATTTGTTTATTTCACAGACACTGGAGAGATCTTTTTCTGTGGCCAGAATAAAGATGGACAATTGGGACTTGGTCATACTGAGGATGTGACACATTTTACCTTATGTTCTTTTCTTTGTGGCTGTCCTGTCATACAAGTTGCCTGTGGCTGGGATTTTACAGTTATACTTGTTGGTAAATCTGTCATAATTTATTAGACTTGTATGCCACCAAACTCTCAATGATTCTGGGTGGCTCACAACAATCGAACAAAGAATTCCAATAAAATCAGTTAAATGTAAAATATAAAGCTGGCAAGCATGATGAAATGATGGGTCTCACTCTATCTTGGCAAAGGCTTGGATAAATATTGAAGCAAAGCATTGCATATAGTGAAAGCCTTGGACCCTATGTATGCCTCCAAGAGGTTCCAAGACCTTCAGAGTTGTGTATTGTGTGTAAAAATTTAAAAATTACCTATTATTGAGTGTTTGGAAATGGGACCATTCTAAACTGAATTAAGCACCATAATTAAGAAAACGAGCTATGAACAAAGGCTTTTGTACTCACCGTGCAACCAGTGCTTATAGAGCTGTACAACTTAACAACAAAGTTCTAAAATAAAGCTAAATTAGTATTAAAAGTCCCATTCAGTTGCTTCCAATGGGATATAGATGTAATTAATATTTATTGAATTATACTGGTTTTTTAAAATAACAAGAATTAGGTTAGACAAGATATGGTGAGTTGTGCTCATTTAAAGAGCACAGAATTAAACAGTTCTGTTTAATTGATTTTACCACCTTTATTTATTTATTTATTTATTTATTTATTTATTTATTTATTTATTTATTTATTTATTTATTTATTTATTTATTTATTTATTTATTTATTTATTTATTTATTTATATCATTCATTCATTCATTCATTCATTCATTCATTCATTCATTCATTCATTCATTCATTCGCCAATTACTCTGGGTGACTTACAGAAGATTAAAACATGTTAAACGACCATTTCCTTATAAACGTAAATCTCTGAAACTACTTTGCAGCCAGAAGACTTCTTTTCAGTTCTGGTTTTCAGCTGTTTTGCTGGCTCTGTTTTTGTATATGGTTCCTTTCATTGCAGTTTCTATCTCACTCTTGTTCGTTCTCTTATCGCTCTAATGTTCTAAAGTTCTTACACTGCATTTAAGTCACACTAGAAATAAGTAATGAATATACAGGTAGCCCTTGCTTAATGACCTGTTTTACGACCATTTGAAGTTACGATGGCCATGGAATGGGCCAGATGTTGTAAATGGTTGTGCCAGCCCTTATGGTCATGTGACCATATGTCAGCTGGTCAGCTTTACAACCCGTTGCAGCATTCCACGATCATGTGACTGTGATTCTGCCAGTTTCTGGCAAAAAAAGAAAAAAGCCCATTCAAATGGGTTTGTTTAGTGATCACAGTGTTTGCTTAATGACTGCCGTGTTCTCTAAATGATCATTGCAAAAAAAAGGCAGGGAATTTATCTCAGGTCATGTGGGTACCTCGACTTAATGATTTATGACCTAATTCCGAAGCTCAATTATGGTTGTAAGTCGAGGACTACCCGTAGATATGAGGTTCAAGGAATGTCTGTGATTACATGAATTGGAGTCAATCGTAGAGCTATGCAAATAATAAGTATTTCATGGCATATTGTACTGAAAATTCGTAATAGTTTTGACTTGAGGTAGACAATAAAGGTGTTCAGATGCGCTGCTCTGTCTTTCAGGAAATGGCCAAGTGTTCTCCTGTGGTTCTAATTCCTTTGGACAATTGGGAATTCCTGATATTTCAGGCAGATGCACTATTCCAGCAATGATTAAGGTGAGAGGTCTTGGAAAGTCAGTGCTTTTGTCACCAAAGCTTTTTAATCACCCCGTCAGAGAGAGGAAAAAAAGCAGTTTTGTAAAAATGAGATGATTTGTTTTACAAGTCACTGTAAATTTTTGTTGTAGTTTTGAGGATATTTTATACTATCTTCATGCTTCCTGTTTGTAAAGCCATTTGAAAAATCAAGTATTTAATTCAATAGAATTATTATGTTTTATGATACACATTTCTCTCAACATCCTCTCACTTCTCTCATAGTCTTTACAGGATAAAATAATAAATATTGCTGCTGGACTCAGGCACACTGTTGCTGTGGCTGGTGAGTTACACCTTTATAGTGAAATTAACAATAATAAAGATGTAATACTGTGATCAGATGAGTTTAATTTTTTAGCTGAAACTGCTTTGTGAATTTGCTAGAAAAAACATGAAGTGTTTAAGAAATAATTCATTGATTCAATATTCAATGACAGGCTAATACAAATCAGGTCTTTTATGGAATATATTCTATAATGATTATTTAACTTTCATGGATCCCTTAAAAAAAGCCATTTGGAAGACTCTTAAAAGGAATTTATAATTAGGATTAATTTTGGTCTTTTACTCTCAGCCGTTTAAACTATTATCAATTGCTTAATAAGTTTCATTAATTAAAGCCTGGAAATCAATATTACATTTTTTCTTCTGGTATTAACTGGGATGGTACGGCACTCATTCTAAAAATAGGTGCACAAAGTGGCCCTCACTGGTTGAAGGTGTAGCATATTAGGGATCTTGAAAATATTAATGGTAGTCCTTGGGTTACAACCCTAATTGGGACGTGAGTTTATGTTGCTAAGTGAAGTAGTTATTGAGTGAAACATCACACACCTAGCAACAGTGGTCCAGGCAGTTCTGGTTGTGGTTGTTAGGTGACCTCCCAGCTTTCCCAGTGACTGTGCTTATCAGAAGCCAGAAGAGAAAGTTCCCGATCACGTCCCCTGTTCCCTGACAGCTCCCACCCTGATCCAAGCTATTCCTGGCTTGGTTCTTCCCAGCCCTGAGCCTTGATTTTTCCCAGGCAAGGGATGCTTTCAAGGGACCACCGAGCCAGAAGAGGCTAGCTTGATTTTACTGCTCTGAATGAATTGTATTTGCTTCAGCTCCCCCACTGCCTATTTCCCCCCACCCCATCTTTGTCGTTTTGTCTGCCCTGAATAGCATGGCTGAGATGAAGACATTGCTGTATTCCACCATTGCCTTTTCCTTATCACCATGACCCCCAGTAGACTTTCTTCCCTGTTTCCTTCTCTGTGCCATTATTGTCTTCTTTCTCCTCCTTGGCATTGCTTTATCTCCCCTACGCTGGGCTTGCTGACACTGGTGAGCTTCAAGCCCCATGGTGTCCTGGCTGGGGTCAGAGATGGTGGTGAGAGGTGGAGCAGTGGCAAAGGGGAGGGACAGGCCCACCACTGACATGGGGCCTGAGGCTGGCTGGTGTTGCTGAGCCCAGCACAGGGGAGGCAAGTTGTTGCTGAAATAAAGGAGGAAGAAAAAGAAGATGACAGCTTCAAGGAGGACAAAGAGGACGGTTCACTTGGAGATGTGGCGGCAGTAGGAAGGTGGTGGTGGAATATAGCAGTGTCTTCATTTCAGCCGTGCTGTGAAGGGTGCCAAAAGGGCAGATATGGAGTGAAGATAGGTTGTGAGGAATTGAAGCAGAGGCATTTTGCGCAGGATAAGAGAATGTGACTGTGGGTCCTGTGACAGTTGTAAGTGTGGGCGAGTTGCTAAGCGCCCACATTTTTATTACGGGGATGCTGCAGTGACCAGAACTCTGAGAATGGGTTGTAGGTCCATTTTTTTCAGTGCTATTGTAACTTTGAACAGTTGCTGAACAAATGATCACAAAGGACTATGTGTACGGCTAAATTATGTTTTACATTTTATGTGCTAAATGTGAACTGTTAAGCTGATATCAATAAGACACATTAATGTATTTCTTCAGGCTGTTATCAGGGGAACAATTTTTAATCTTGACAATTTATTTTCCTTTTGTGTGAGCAGAAAATGGTTCTGTATTTCAATGGGGAATTGGTATGGCATCTCAAGCAAAGCGAATGTGCCAAGAAAAAAATATTCCTTCTTTCTTGAGGGCAAAGGAACCTTACAAAGTACCAGGTTTGTTTTTTTAAAGCTATACATGATATTGATGCCTGTTTTGGGCTTTTGTGCATATATACTGCCTAGAGTCACTTTGCAGAGCCGCGGTGGCGCAGTGGTTAGAGTGCAGTACTGCAGGCTACTTCTGCTGATCACCGGCTGCCAGCAGTTTGGCAGATCGAATCTCACCAGGCTCAAGGTTGACTCAGCCTTCCATCCTTCCGAGGTCGGTAAAATGAGGACCCAGATTGTTGGGGGCAATATGCTGACTCTGTAAACCGCTTAGAGAGTGCTGTAAAGCACTATGAAGCGGTATATAAATCTAAGTGCTATTGCTATTTCTATTGCTATATAAATGTGTCTTTGTTGTCTTTTCTGTAGCTAAATATACTCAGATTTTTTAACTTTTCATAGCAGAGCCCTCGCTATCTTGGTAGCTCTTCTCTGAACTTGTTTTATTTTGCTATTACTCTTTTTTGAATTTTGGTACACCCCTGCCACCCCAAGTGGGTTCTTACCAGGACCCAATGAAATCAACAAGTATTTCCAATGATTTGGATTCTAGGATGCTATTAATATATCCAAAGATAACATTTGCCTTTTTAACAGCTGTGTCATGATAGTGGCTCACATTTAACTTATAGATGACAAGAATACCTAGCGTTCATTTTTCATGTTGAGGAGGAGAACAACACTTTTGATAGATGTTCATATCTCATGATCTAAGGCTTTGTTTTTCCTACAGGAAACCTGAGAATCCAGGAATTATAGTTCAAGGGAGGACATTCCCAAACCTCGCTATTGCTATTCATGTTATTTTCAGTGGTTTTCATAATAGCCACATTTCTTTTGTTCAAACCCCTGTAGCAACTCAGGCTACTTAAACCAAGTCATGGTTCTTGAAAATTAATTTCATTGTAAATCTATATGCTTGCATTTTTAAAGACTATTCAGCCATATCAAAGTGACCCTTGATCTATTAAAATTTGCTTGTGGTGTAGTAACCCAACATGACCTATACAGCAATGATTTCTATATATCTAACATTTTTTTAGCTTTCGTTTTGTTTGTGACATTCTGTAACACAGAAAATCTCTGTGAAAAGAATTGTCTCTTTAACTCATGACATAAATGAATTACTCTCCTAGGTTTTGAAAATGTCAAAGTGAGGAGTGTAGCTTCCGGCTCACATCATGTTGTGTCACTCACAGGTATGTTTCCTTGTCTGCACCTATTCCTTTGGCTTGGCTGAACCATACAAAACATTCTGTTTCTGATATTAGTTCAAGTTTCCTTGGGAGTGTCTGAGTGTATGGTTTATGTGTTTCAGTCTTCAAAGCTCCTTCTCCCATTTTGAAACCCTCAGATGTCCTTCATATAGTTTATGTGACTTTGACGTGTGGATTTCTGTCTGTATTTTTGTTAGCTGTTTTCATGTTTTTCATCCTCATAAGCAGAACTGAACCACTTAGATAAGCTTGCAAGCAAATCCAAGAACTGAGAATAAGTGAAATGTATTGATAAAAGTCAGGAAATTAAAGGCCAAAGAATTTTGGCAGCTGCTAGCCCTGCTGAGGATACCCAGTTTGGTGTGGTGATTAAAAGCACCAAGTTGGAAACTGGGAGACCCTAAGTTTCTAGTCCTGCTTGGTGACAAAGCCAACTGAGTGATTTTGGCACAGTCACTTTCTCTCAGACTTGGGAAGAAGGCAGTGGCAAACTACTTTTGAAAAAAAATCCTTGCCAAGACTCGGTCAATAAAGACAAAGTGCAAACCTTGTATTTAGTTTTTCTTTTCACTGTAGCTAATGGTCTCAGCTCCATCTTTTGAGTGGCCTAGTTTGTGTTCATCTGTCCTTTGTTAAGATTTGTTAAGATAAATGTTTTTTTCTAATAATACAAAAACCTTTAATCAGTATGCTCTTTTCTTATGAGGAGCCGACAAAGGAATATTTATTATGCTTGCATTGTGTGTACATATTGTGCATTGATGTTGTCAAGGCTATGTGTCTGTATGTCCTGGATGCACTTATTTGCATGGGGATGATTTGGTTTATATATTACAATTTTGGGTTTTGGAGAAATTTAATTTGCAACTGTGGCTAATTGCATACAATGTGACTTATGTGTCGTTTCTTGTGCTTTGGCATTTCTGAATTGTAGCTTCCTTTTAAAGTTAAGTTCTTTACTATTTGTGCATAGAGCAATGATATTTAATCATTATATCTGTGTCCTTAAGAAATGATATAGAAAATGTCTTAATTGCTATTTTATTCTTTCTCTCTTTTTAAGATGATGGAGATTTATATGTTTGGGGAAACAATAAGCACAAGCAACTATTAAGTAAAGACTCTGTTGTTTTGGAACCTCAGAAGATTGAAGCTCACTATTTTGAGGGTGAAAAAATCAGAAGAATTTGGAGTGGTTGGACACACTTGGTGGTGCAATCAGGTATAACCTAAAAAACCTATATCTAAAATAAAACAACATCCATTTGATTGTAAATAATATTTGTATGGATCTTAAAAGGGATTTTAGACTGAGATGTGTGGAAGACGTGGCAAAACACTGTGTCAGAAAAATATTTGATTTTTAATACCCTGTTTTCCCCAAAATAAGACATCCCCTGATAATAAGCCCAATCGGGCTTTTGAGTGCATGGCAATAAGGCCAAGTGCTTATTTCAGGGTTCAAAAAAATATAAGAAAGGGTCTTATTTTCGGGGAAACACGGTATTAGTGTGCTGATTGATATTCATGCTAAGCTGTAAATTAGTCTTTTGTGTTCCCTTTCTCCTCTTTCCTGCTCTGAGATAGTGTTGAGGTATTATAGTATTATTGCATCTTTGCAACTTCGCAAAGATAATTGCAACTTTGCCTTGCTATGCAAGAATAAAATATATTATATGTCCAAATATAAAAACTCCCTAAAATATATTCTCAATCCTACTCTTAGAAGTTCTCAACGTAGAATGCAACAGATGCCAACATGAGTTTTAGAAGGATTTCCCCCCCCCAATATCATATTATATTAGACTACGACTTCAGACAAGAAGAATAGCCATGTATATGCTACTAAAACTCTCCTGTTTGTAACCCTAACATTTAATTAACTCAAACGGTGCATTATAAGAATTATCAGGATTTTATACAACTCTAATAGTAGGTCTATATTCCTAATATGCCATCAATATTGGACAGAAATGCTATTCATTGTAGCTTTCCACAGTAGCTGTTTATTTTCTGTCTTAGACACAATATATATTTTTTCTTTAAATAAGATACTATGGCTCCATTTCATCATTAGTGAGATCATGAGTTCTGTAAGGGAAATCATAGTTTGATTGCATTGGGGCTTCAGTTTAGTAGACCAGACAAAGGTGAAATTGGCAAAAGTTTTGTCAGATTCTCCCACCTGCAAACATCATCTACCCGATAAGTCAGGGAAATGATCGCATGTTACTGGATCATTTTCTTTTTCTTGCTTGCTTGCATGCCTTGTTGCTTCTAAGGATTTGGGAATGGAAGCAAGAGTGTGTAAAGCCCATCTTTGCAGCATGTTTTATTAAAAAAGAATGTAAAACCAAAACTGAAAGTCACTCTTTTTATAATTGATATTTTTTTGAGAATGGGAGTAGATTCTATAATGTTCTGAATCAAGCGTAGATTGGTTGTGCTATCATCAGGCAGCTTAACAAAACGCAATGGTACATTCAATCAGATTATATTTTATTCTTCAGGCATCCTCTGACAACACTCACGGTTATGTAGAAGTTCTTCTGAATCTACAGTCATAATCTGGAACCATCACGAATATTGTAAAAAAGGATTAACGCTTCCCATCTCCTTGTTCAGGCATCCTTTCCCGGTAGCTAGCTTGAAAGTGACTTCCTTTACTCCCGCCCCCCAGCATACTTCAATGACCAATAAGAGTACACAGTTATGATCACATGCCATGGACTACATGGCATGGACTACATTCCCCAGAATGCTATGTCTTAAAGAGACAGTTCTTAATTCTAGGCTAAACCCTTGATAAGCCAGCACATATAATGTTGCAGATGTAAATTAGGTTATGCAAGAATCTCATTGAAATGGTTTGACTAAAGGAAGTTCTAAATATAGCAGAAATGTGTTGAAGAAGAAAGGAGAGAACAAAGTCTTAAGCCTTTAAAAGGTGAGTCATCCTTGGTTCAGAATAACTGCCTTCCTCCTTATGCTGGTAGCCAATAACAAATAGAGCCTTAATTAAGGGAGTTTATTTATCTTTGTGTTGTTCTGAATAAATCCACAGGTCTGTTTGTTATGCATTTTTAAAACATGATTCTCAGTACATTAAAGAAGATGATATTATTATTATTATTATTATTATTATTATTATTATTATTATTAATAATAATAATTAATTATTATTAATTTCCTATTCTTCCGCCAGGCATTGACAACTCTGTTACTGAAGTCGTATTTTCTGCAATCAAGTTTGGAGCAGTTTACCATCAGTTTGTATCTATTGTGTGCTCTTGTATTGTTGTGGTTGAAGCTGAAGTATTCATTGACAGGAAGGACATTGTAGCAGATGATTCTATGTACTACGCTTAGGTCGGACTGAAGACGGCAAAGTTCTAAGTTGTCTAATCCCAAAATTTCAAGTCTGGTGGCATAAGGGATTCTGTTGCGAGCAGAGGAGGGGAGGACTCGTCTCGTGAAATATTTCTGGACTAGTTCAATTGTATTAATGTCCAATATGCACTGCGGGTTCCAGACAGACGAGCTGTATTCAAGAATTGATCTAGCAAAGGTTTTGTATGCCTTAGTTTGCAGTACAATATTCCCGGAAAAGAAACTTCACAAGAAGTTTCATATACACATCCTTTCTTATGAAAATGGATTGAAGGAAATGGAAAAAAAATGCTTATAGTGTCATTCCCCCCCTGCCTGTCCAACTGCAGCTATACCAAAGACCTAGAGAAGGAATATACCATCAAATTATAAGCTGAGTTGGGTAGCTCCAAATAGGTTCTGCGGTAGAAAGGAAATATGTTGTCCCACCCAGTAGGCTTCTGTTGTGGATTGGGGTCTTGTACTAAAAGCTTCTGAAAAACACTTCTGTTCACGTGTAGTATTATAAAGGTACACTGCGATGTCTTAGAGAAATACTAAATAGGATTTATTTTGTTGATGAATGTATCCTACAAGACCTGTGTTGTTGTTCTTGAGTAGTTTGATTCTGTTTGAGGTCCTAGGTGAAATATGAAGAATCAGTGGTCCAAGGTCTTTGGAAAGAAATGATAGATAACTTAGTGCTGGCAAAATAACATGTGAAATCATGGAAGACCTCATCATTTATTTTATGTCTTCTCTCCCATACCTGGCAATAGGATGTCAGAAAATACTAGGAAGATGGTTAATGACCAAAATGATAATTGGAGGGATGTGAAAGGGTCAATCTTACATTTAGTGCTCTTTGGTTTTTTTAGTTGAAAAACCTTTAAAAGTAGTGTTGTCTTATGGTTAAAGTTTTAAACTAGGGAGACTCTGAGTCAAATTCTATCTAATCTAGGATTTTTATAAGGCCTAAAATATAAATGAAGTCTGGTGAGATAAAAAAGTAATAAATATTTTCAGGTACTTTTAAATAACTAGTCCATACATGAGGTTGAAACTGGTTCTTTCTTTCTTTCTTTCTTTCTTTCTTTCTTTCTTTCTTTCTTTCTTTCTTTCTTTCTTTCTTTCTTTCTTTCTTTCTTTCTTTCTTTCTTTCTTTCTTTCTTTCTTTCTTTCTTTCTTTCTTTCTTTCTTTCCTTCCTTTCTCTCTCTCTCCCTTCCTTTCTTCTTTCCTTCTTTCCTTTTTTCCTTCTTTCTTTCTTTCTTTCTTTCTTTCTTTCTCTCTTCTGCTTTTTTGGAGAAGGAAGAAAGTGCTCTGGGACTGGGAGGGCGGGTGGGGTTGGACTAGAAGACCTCCAAAGTCCCTTCCATCTCAGTTACTCCTTCCTTCCTTCCTTCCTTCCTTCCTTCCTTCCTTCCTCCCTCCCTCCCTTCATTCCTTCCTTCCTTCCTTCCTTGACATATATTGCTGTGTTATTCATGCAACAACTTCAGTAGTTTACAACAAATCATAAAACATAGTTAAAAAGAAAGGTACCCTTTCCCTCCAGGTATCAAACCAAGTAACCTTACACTCAATCCCCATCCTAGCTCAATGCTTGGAGAAAGAGCCAAAGCTTCATAGCCTTTTGGAAGGTTAAAAGAGTAGAGAGTCCTGAGATCTCAATAGGAAGCTGTTCCAAAGGGCTGGGGCCATCACTGAGAAGGTATGGCTTTGTGGTTCCATCAGGTGGCAATATTTATCTGGAGCATACCCATCCTATCTAATGTAGTAAGGTCTGGCAAATACCTTCAGGCAAAGGTGGTCCTGCAAGTAACTGGCCCTGGAAATTCATATTTTTTGCTCTGATAGAAGGTGATGCTGGGGTTAAGCATCCTTCACTTGATGGCTGTGGTTTTTACAATCCATTGTATAGGATGACGTGATATGGGGATATGGGGACAATGTGTAAGAGAATGGAATGTGGAATTAAACATATTATCAGCTTAGAGTCTTTATGTTGCCACAAACAATCCATGTCCAGCTTCCCCTTGAATTCCGTTGACCCTTTTCTAACGTCAATTTAGTGCTGACTGTTAGTTGACTCGATTCTTGTGTATAGGCTTGAATAAATCTGTGCTGCAACTTAACATATGGGCCTGATCCTTTGTGCTAGACACAATGGTATTCATTCCTTGGTACTTCCAAATTCTTTGCCTTGTTTATTTTTTTTATAAATAAAGTCACTCAATTAAAAAAAAAAGAAACATAGTATATCACAAAGCAATACATCAGCCTGAGGCATAATCTCTATTCTTAAAAATGTCTCTGAGCTCCATTTCTCATATTGACCAGAAGCATTTTTAGAAAATAACTGAAAAGAGAGGGGAGAGAAAGATTGACTTACAAACCCATGTGGACTTGAACATTTAGGTCTGCTGATGGTTTACATGCTGTTATAGCATCAGAGGTGGGTTCCTGCCGGTTCGGACTGGTTCTTTAGAACCAGTAGTGGGAATTTCCCCCCGCTCGCCAAACCAGCAGCGATGGCCGGCTGGACACGCCACCGAACCGGCTCTCTCGGCGGCGCCATAGGCACCGCCATCTTGTTTTTCGCTTCTGCGCATGCGCAGAAGCTGGATTTTTAGCACTGCGCATGTGCGCCTGCAGCGCGGGAGGAAGCGAACCGGCAGCAAGGTAAGTTAGAACCCACCCCTGTATAGCATGTAATGCCTTATTGTAGAAATGCTGTCTATTTAGGAAGTTTATTATATTTCAAGTAACAATTCATATTCTGTGTTATTGGGGCTATTCTGTGACTTTAGTCTGAATCTCAGAAGCGCTGCAAACATCTGAGGCTACATAAAACAGAGTATGGGCTGTCAAAGCTTTCCTGAGTTCCTTTCAAATGCGCTTATTAAACATGTTCAAACTGTCTATGTACTGACTTTCTAGCTGTAATTGCTAACAGTATATAATTTGTAATTCAGGTCATTTTTATGGAATAGCTTGTAACTAATTTATTTTTTTGGTAAGACCTTTAGAAAAAGCATGGTGTTTCTATTTTAAATGTAGGCCACAAAAGGTGTAAGTATAAATAGTTCCTTCTTTACAGCTTTTGCCAAATACATGTGAATGCACATTTTATGTCAGTGGCAGAAGGAAGGTGAGACTTCTCACAGTAGTTTTAATATTTTTTTAAAAAAACCCTTCCTTCCTTCCTTCCTTCCTTCCTTCCTTCCTTCCTTCCTTCCTTCCTTCCTTCCTTCCTTCCTTCCTTCCTTCCTTCCTTCCTTCCTTCCTTCCTTCCTTCCTTCTTTCCTTCCTAGCCACTTTTATCTTTCCTCCCCCTCAAATCACACATGACTTTCTGTCTATGAAGCCCTTTATCTGTTCTTTTTTTCAGATTCAAGTTATCAACTATGATTACAGTTTGTATGACTGAGCAGTAACCCAACAGGATGGCAGTCAATGTTTACCTTTTCCATTCTGTCATAGATGTTTGGATTTAAACTGCCATCTGTCTCCACACAACATGGCTAATAAAAAGCAGCTGTAATGGTTGGAATCCAAAAGAGAGCTTCAGGTTGTCCAAATTAATTTAGGAGAGTACTATTTAATTAGTATTACATAGTAAAATGATTAAATAATTAAATAATTTGCTATTATATAATACTTAGAATAATACTAAACAGAGAAGAAGAATAAAAGTATTATCTTCATATAACATTTTCTCAAATATTGAACCAGCACAGATAGTGAAGACTTACACCTGGTGGCATGCGTATGGAATTTAATATGTCTCATATAAATGTACATACAGTGTAAAAGAAGTTGAAGTAGCAATGGAGGTGGTAATAAAAAGAATTGTAATATGCAAGTGCAAGTTTTAAGAATGAGTACTTTTCAAAGTGTAAATTAAGAATGGGTACTCACCTTCTAAACACAAGAGGGATTTCCGTTTATTGCTCAGGGAACAGCTGCCTTCCTCATGGAATGGATTAATGCCAATGTAAGCTAAATAATAATAGCAAGGAACAGTCATGTGTAACTAAGGAACCGTTCACATTATAAAATAAGAATATAGATAGAACCAACTTGCTTTGTAAATAGAACAACTTTCTTCATATAAAATCTCTTTAGTAGGTCTAGTAGACCATTTTTGCCAGTGGTCAAGTCAAAGAATCTAAAATTAGATTAGTAATAGAAACTAGAAAGCTGGGGTATTCAAGAGGTGATTTCACTAGTTCATATATCTTTAGTCAAATATAAAGCACGTCTTGGGTCTTGTTCTTTTTAAACTGGAAATCAATATTTGAGAGCTGCAATTAAGTTTGTTATGGAGTGATGTTGATATGTTTATGTTTAAATCACTAAAACTAGATTGCAGTCAGCATTTAGTTATTACTATTAAAAGTTTCAAGGGAAAAGTTGTATCATGAATTTTAAATGGGACAAAGCTGTGGTTAATGTGGTAGACTTGTGACTTCCAGATGGAATTGGAAACAATGGTAATTGAGTATTTCATCCATATGTAGTAGAGTTTCTTGACTTATTTCTTCTCAGGGTGAGGAGATTAGGAGAAAACTGGTGAGAAGTAAGCTAAAATATTCACAAACCTGGGAACTGCTCCTGATGATTCCTGAGGGCTGAAATGACAGATACTGTAGATTGTCAAGAGTCAAGGAAACTGGGAAGCAAGTCTCTATATTAGTGTCATGAATTTTGGGTGGTAGCTTTGGGTTTAGGCATCTCTTCATCTTGAAAGTGATGTGTACAAGTTGTTGTGAGAATAAAATTTAAAGAGTTTATATACAATATATCTTGCCTGAAAGAAAGGTAGAATATCAATGTAACAAACAAGCAAAAGGAATCATGCTCAGCAAATCACCATGGTTGAATTCATAGAAACTGTACTAAGCCAAAAGCAGGTAATCTCATTAATAGTTAGTGCTGTTTATGAATTCAACTCCTGAATCCATTGGTGTGGAAAATACGTAAACTGAAGAGAAGGAAATATTTAATGAAAAGAAAAGCTTTATGTGACGTATTCCAATCTTGCCCAGCCTAATAATGTTTTATTATGGTTTTATCTTAAGTTCAAGAACTAACACTGCAATTATGTCACTGATATTTAGAGACAGAGAAAGTCTTCACGTGGGGTAGAGGAGACTATGGTCAACTTGGAAGAAGTGAGATGCCATGCGAAGGACAGAGCCAGGACAGAAAGGGATCAACAGAGCATCATCATTTGAAAGAGTCATCTTATGCTCCTGCTACAGTACCCAGACTCTCTGGTGCATCTGAAGTAAGGGAAAACTATGTGTGTTGTCATCTTAGACTTTCTTTTATTAATTTGAATGATGCCTCTGGCACAGGGAATGCTGTACTGTCTCAATCCATTAAGTCAACATTGCACGCGTTTACTTATTACATCTAATATTCTGCCAGTTATTTAGTTTGTGAAAACTGAAAGACAATCCAAATGTGATTCTCTATAGTACTCTTTCTAATAGTCTGATTGCAGCTTCCCCTATATTTGTTTTTTTTATGACACAAAAGTTTCTTAATACACACTTTTAGTAGAGAATTCTTTGTAGAACATAAATAAGTTAAATTGTACAAAATATTTGAATTTTGGAAGACTGGCTTTAATGATCTCCGTTCATTATTATCACCCTAATATGCTGGATTTCATACTAAAGTTAATTGTAGAAGTACTCTCTCTGAAAAACAAACAGGAAAAGAAAAGCCTCTTTTCTAATTAACAGAAATACACATTTTCAGCAGAACATTTGCATGTCTTTTTGTTCTAAAAAGTGTTGAATTTTGTTTGAAGTTGCTTGTTTGTTATTTTAGTATATTATTAATTACAACTATTCAGGTAGTCCTTAACTTAAGGACCATTTGAAGTTACGACAGATCCCCCCCCAAAAAAGGGTACTTCTGACTCAGTTTCAAAATTACAATCTCTGCTGTGCCCTTGTTTGTTCACCCTTACAATCGACTGCAGTCCCAGCATATTAGATAAGCACTAGTTTAGGAGGCCCATAGCAGCTTGAATTATAGAGCTCCATTCCAGATCTGTAAGAATATCAACTTCATATAAAGAAAACTCTTAGGTAATCTAGATACCAAATCTACTTGCAAATTGCCTTTTTTCTCTTGGATGCATTGATAAATAGAAGATAAGATAACATAAGAAAGAATAGTGAATAAGTAAGGAAGAAAATGGAAAAAGAAAAAAGAAAAGAGTATAAAGAAGTGGTTTTCGGTCTTTTTGACAGCACTTATAAATGCATTTATATTTTACCCTCTTTTTCTAAGGTTTCATCATATATTTTTTCTTCCATAAGCTGCCTTTCCTAATCATCATACCCCAAAATTAGAAGTTCATTTTTTTTCTTTTTTCAGCAAAAAGTTCATAAAGAGTCCAGTCACTAATAAATATAGTAGCTGGTCTTTCTCTAAGCAAACAAGTTAACTTTGCCATCTTTGATAGTTCCATATCTTCACCAACCATTTCTCTAGTGTGGGTATAACACAGTCTTTCCATTTTTGTGATACAGTACAGGTAGTCCTTGATTTTCAACCATTCGCTTAGTGACTGTTCAAAATTACAATGGCATTGAAAGATGACTTATGACCAGTTTTCACACTTATAACCATTGCAGTATCCCCAAGGATACAGGACCAAAATTCAGATGGTTGGCAATTGGTTCATATTTATGATGGTGGCAGGGTAGAATTTCACCCCTGATCCAATGCCTTGGAAAGTGTTTTGTACCCTTCTCCTGACTGATACTTTCCAACAATGAGACCCCTTTGATGCTTTGTAAGCTCTTTTCAGACAATGGCTTTTGCTGTAAGAGGCAACTGAGTAAATGTCAAAAGAAAACCCTACTAGAACAGCTGAATTTTAGATGGGCTTGATCAGAGTCACTCGTAACTGATTGCAGATGTGTACTGACTACTATTTACCATCAGTTTGAATGCGATTGGTTAATTCTGAACACAGCAAGATCCCTACATAAAAAGGGTATGAACACTTATGCAGCTGCATCATTCTGGTTTTTAATTGTTATTTTTTCCCCCCTCTAAAAGATTTCAGTTTGTTTTTCAATTGAATTGTACAGCTTATATGTTATATTAGAGATGGGAAATATTCTGAAGTGATTTACCTTGGTCTGATTTATTTATTTTTTACATCTCAAAAACCTGGCATTTTAACAAGTGTATGTAGACTTTCTATATTCATTTATGGACTTAGGGAGTTCTTGTTTTCAGTATCAATGAACAGAAGAGAGAAACCTGAATTCCTTTTTAACAGACTCTTTGTCACAAACATAGCTTTAAAAAATATTTCTGTTTGCTGAGAGCACAAACATGAAAAGGTATATGAAACAGATTTATGAACGTGACTTTAGCTCATACAGACAGCAGATCCAGTACTTTTCCACTGTTTTTTTTTTTAACAAATCAGAACTGTGAATGTGCTACAATGAACTGCACTGCAGGCTGCAGCCCCCGATTGGCATGCTAGAAACATCTTTAGCATACTGCTAAGTAGAGATTGGTGAGGAAACTGGGTCAGAAAACATGCTTACTGTACCTGCAAGAGACTGCAGAGTAAAACAGCATGGAAACAGGACCGTCCACAGCATGGCACTGTCTTACTAAGTATAATGGGAAACACTGCTAAGAGTTTGCCGTCGTGTGTTTTTGGTGATTGCCAAGTGAATATAGCAATGAGGGTGTTGTATATATTTAATTTAATGCCCTATAAGACATTAATCTATAGTGCTTTGACGAAGAGTCTCTCATTATTCTATATGTAGCCAATACTATTTCCTACATAAATACGTAGGCAGGAAGTATGTTTGTATTGAGCATCTCTATATATGGTATGTAACATAAAGATGAACTGGGTTTAGTCTCCAATTGTTGCATGAGGTGGATTTTAATCTAGACCAGACAACCTGTGACCCGTTGTGTCATCATTTCAGAGATTTTTCCATATGTAGACAGAGAAACAGAAAGATTACAGGGAAGCAAATATATCAATAGAAGCAGGAGCAACTTCTGACTTCCTGTTTGCTTCCCCATTGAGTTTCCTTATGTGAAGCTGGCAGTGAGCATGGGAAATCTTCCCTCCCTCCCTTCCTTTAAGTGTGTGATGAGCATTTTTTTCCTTCAGCCATGCCATATGGCTTCTAGGCAGTATGGGTAGTCCTTGTTTAGCAATAGCAATAGCAATAGCACTTAGACTTATATACCGCTTTATAGGGCTTTACAGCCCTCTCTAAGCGGTTCACAGAGTCAGCATATTGCCCCCAACAATCTGGGTCCTCATTTTACCCACCTCAGAAGGATGGAAGGCTGAGTCAACCTTGAGCCGGTGAGATTTGAACCGCCGAACTGCAGCTAGCAGTCAGCTGAAGTAGCCTGCAGTACTGCACTCTAACCACTGCACCACCTCGGCTCTTTAGTGACTGCTTTGCTAAGTGACAGTTTAACTTTTTTAAACAATAATTTTAATAAAAGTTACAAATACAAAGATAAAACACTAATACAAACTAAGGAAAATATAAAAAGGAAAGAAAAAAAGTAAAGTAAAGTAAAGTAAAAGAGGACTCTCCCCCGCCAAGTATAAATATTTTCAGTAATCTGGTATTACTCTAGTACTTCAATACAAAAACTCTTCTTCCCATATCTCATCCTTTATTGATAATCAAATCATAAAAACTCATTCACTTCTAATCAGCAAAAGTCTACTAAGAGCTAGCCAAAATGTTAACAAATAGGTTTTAACTTTAATAAAAAAATACCCATTTTGTAATTTAAATCTATCACTTTCTCAAAGAAATAAAGCAAAATAAATATCTCCCCATTTATAAACAGATTTTTAAAGCTTGTCATTCAGCTGGCCAAAAAGAGATCCCATTAATAGCTACCAAGAACCACAACACATATATTTTAATCAAATAGATTCACTTTGCAGAGCTTCTGTTTACTTTTAAAAAGCTTAATTTTTAAGCCTGTCGAGCAATATCCCACAAGCTGATTTCTTATTTTTTCTCTATCTCCTTTCAGGAACAATTTGAGTAATTTCTCTTTATCTCCTCTCAGAAACAGTTTCTCTGATTTCACACATTCCTTTTGTAAATCCAAGATTTTCAAGTCGTTCTTCTAATTTATTATTTCTATGTCTCCTTTAGTTATAAAGACATCAGCTGACTTCATTTGTAAATCCATCCTGGCATCTTTTTCCATGTCATTTTTGTAATCCAGTATATTTTTAAAACTCTAAATCCACATTCAAGTCAGTCTCAGTCTCTGTTTTAATCCAATAAAATTGATTGTTCTTCTGTTATCTTCTGCTGAATATATCTTCAGAATTCTGAGAAGCTAATCCATGAACTGGCAAAAAAGCGGAGCCATGTTCAGTCTTCCATTGCGGTCCTTGGAAGTCTTGCATTCATTCACAATTATGACAGTGATGAAAAAAGTAATTTTATGACCAATCCTTTCATTTGCAACCTTTGCAGGACTGCACGGTGAAGGAACACTTCACTATGCAGTGAAGGACCCAGATTGTTGGGGGCAATATGCTGACTCTGTAAACCGCTTAGAGAGGTCTGTAAAGCACTGTGAAGCGGTATATAAGTCTTTTAAAAAAAAAAGCTGAAGTAAGATCATAAATACAATTTTGGTTTCACTTAACAGCCGCTTCAGTTAACGACCAAGTGGCTGGTCCCAATTGTGGTTGCTCAACAGTTGGATTGAGATGTCTGCTATAGAAATTAAATAAATACATAAATAAATAAAATAAACGAGGATTACTTGTATTGTCTTGTAGCCTTTCTATATGAGGCTGCTAACACCATAAATTCCTCCTCTGAATTCACTCATGGTAGGAGGAGGGGCTGAGATACATTGAGATGGATAGGGAAGGAAGATGGAAAGACTGCTGGAACTCATAGGAGAAGAAACTGTTCCTGGGGAAACTGAAATAGAAATTTAAGTTTCCTCTCCTCGGAATTAAGACAGGATAGTCTTGGTTTGTGGAGACAACTAAATGACAGGGAAAATATTATAGAATGGTTTATTGCTTCTTTACAAGCCTCCAGGAGGCTAAAATGTTTTGTAGGCTGCTAACCTTTATTGATTTATTTTTTTAAAGCTGTTCAGAATACAAAATGTGCCATAGGCCATTGCAATAGTTAATCTGTTTGAAACAAAGCTTTAAAATATGAGCAGCTGAGTTTTCCAAAAGCTTTTGCTTTTGGTTTAGCTTAATGAGGTTTGATAATTGACTTGGTCTATCAAAATATAGCCCATTTCATAGGCCATGAATGCAGTTTAATTTTTTTTCTTTGATCTTTCAAATAATTCTGTTTGAAAAGATATGCATCCATACTTAGCTAACATTAAGTATGCCACTACATTATTTATTAACTGAATAAACCAAGACACATTGACAAATACAAATGTTGTTCTATAGGTATCATATAATGACCCACAAACATATAATTTATTTATGCTATTTAGTAGTAGAATTTTTTATCATGCCCATATCAACAGATTCTAGCTGATGTACAAAAACAACTCATACATGAAATATAACCAATTTTTGTTGTGAGTCTTTTGGTACTAGTACTGAAACATACTTTCATTAATTATTTGTACAATGGAGAGTACGACTGTCTGATTTAGCACTGACATGGGTAGGTATTATTTTTTAACGAGCATTTCCAATGAAAATTTGATATTATTATTCTAGATCGGCAGTTCTTAAACTGTTTGACCCAATTATCCCTTTTTCTGAACTCAAATAATGTCAATACCCCCACAAAAAACCCCCCAACAAACCAGATTTTGTTGCATTACACAAGCATCTTGATGGCAGCAGTTGCAAACTGGATCATAATAAGCAATTACAAATTCCTCCATTATCCCCTGGATATGCCCAAACTACTCCTTTGCAAAGTTGTGTGTTTGTGTGTGTACAACAGCCATCTGTTGCATTATGCTTACTGATAAAAAGTTAGAAATGAGGCAGTTTCTTAGACAAAAATTCCCGCCTTCCCTTGGATGATAAACCCAAACAGGCTGATGTTATTTTCGATTTGAATTAAATAGAAAGGTTGCTTGAGGAAGAAAATCTCTGCATCTGTAGGAATGCAGCAGATAGTGCTCCACAATCTTCATATAGCCATTCCTAATAGGCTAAACAGACTAACAATTTAATATAATAGTTTGATTATGTGCCATCAAGTAGTTTTTGACTCCTAGCGACCATATAAATAGATTTTTCTCCATGATGATGTCTATGGAGATTCTCAGTCATCCAGGTCATGGTTGTCCCAAAGGTGCTTTTTCAAGAGGCAAGTTTGTTTTTCCTTGAAGACGTTTCGCTTCTCATCCAAGAAGCTTCTTCGGTTCTGACTGAATGGTGGAGAATAGGAATATAAATCCTTCCATTCTCCGGCATTTAGTCAGAACTGAAGAAGCTTCTTGGATGAGAAGTGAAACGTATTTACAGAAAAACAAAGAAAGTCCAGTTTCCTCTTGAAAATCTCCACGATGATCTATCTAGACCTGTTCTTTCAAGTCTCCACCAACTCCTTGCTACCGTAATTGAGTCCATTCACTTGCTGCTTTTCTTCTGAACCTTTTCGAGAGAGCTGGATCATTGCATAATGTGCCCAAAGCAAGATAATTTGAGCCTGGTCATTGTGCTTCAAACAACAGTGACAATCAATCAATCAAGTGATCCATTGGTTTGTTTTCTTGGATATCCATGGTAATCTCAGGTTTTTCTCAGGGGTGGGTTCCACTTACCTTCCCTACCGGTTCGCATCGCGACAGAAGTGCGCGTTTCGCATGTGTGTGAGCAAAGCGAGCGCGCGCGCCTACATCATGTCGGGGAAATGACCCTCTGCGCATACACAGAAGCCTCTGCGCATGCGCAGAGGGTTCTTTGCCAGGCGCGGCAACTGGAGGACCAGTTCGGGGGCGTGGACAGCCGGCCATCGCTGCCGGTTCGGCGAGTGGGTGCAAATTTCCACCACCAGTATGGGCGAACCGGTCCGAACCGGCAGCAACCCACCACTGGTTTTTCTCCAATTGTAATATAATTATGGTTTTTTTTTTAATGAAATCAACTTGATTCTGAAATCTGTACTGATTGAAATTCTTCTGTTGAGTCTGCAAGGGGAAACATTTTGATAACTTCTTTTATTTTCATTTGGTTTTTCATTTGTTGAAAAGCCCATTTACAAGGGAAATTGAAGATTTCTTTTCTGTTCTATTCTCCTTTGGGAGAAAATAATTTTTCAACTCTTCAAAACTGTATGTGGGTGGAGTGGGAAGCTAGCTTTGCCAATACATGAAATTTCAGCCATACTGCTTTACTCTTAGAATGTTATTTACTCAGAAGTTTCCTCAGAAATAATGCCATATTTGGGCGCTCTCTGCAATTTTTAAAGCTCAGGTTCAGATTATCTGGATGTGTTTAATCTTACCAGTTTTTGCACAATTTTATACTAATTACCTTCCGGATAGAAGCTGGCTGTAGCTTTGCATGTCTGTGGAATAAACTATACAAGTTTTGGCACCCTTACAATTTTAAAAGAACGACGCTGCTGGGGGAAGGCCCATATGCATAAATGATTATCAGCTTTCTTGATCTCCTACTTCCTTCTTCTTTTGGGGGAAGGTGGCTTGAAAAACCAAATGTTCCCTTGTCTTTTCATAGGAGAAGATTTTAACAGCCTGTAGGAAAGTGCTTGGAATGTGTTCCATGCGGGAGTGTTTCAAACAGACACTAGGTGTCAGCTGATTCATACAATGCTAGCCAATAATTGGTAAGAGGGTGAAGAGCTGTCCTGATGCATTTTGCTGTGGCTTGGTTGCTATGGAAACTGCGGCTTTTGTACGTGTATTGTGTGTGCAACCTCTCCACCATATGGGTTCTGCTTCACAGACACTGCAGATTATGGAAACATGTTGCCACAATATAGCTCTTAATGGTGTTGCCTGGATCATGAAGAAACTAACATTTTCGATAGTTAAAAACACAACCAAACAAGCCTCCTCCATGCCTCTTCTCCCTCCATTTTCTGTAGGCTCAGTGCATCTGTTGGCAAGCCGGGTCTTACAGGCACCAAAAGGCAGACACCTGAAGTTGAACAGAAAAGAATGAATATTGCCATTTTCTTTGTATAAAAAATTGGTGACAGTGTTGGTGCTGTGAAAACAGTTAAAAGGACTTGAAGAAACTTTATGAGGTCAGCCTGTCCTAGCCCAGAGCCCATTAGACCCCTTGGACTACACACCAAATCATCCTCAGTCTAGGGGTGATGGGATTGTTATGAAACAGATCTGGAAAACAAGACCAGAAAGGCTGCTCAGAAATGTAAATCTGCAGTGGGCTTTGAAGCATGACAATTCTGCTAAAATCTCACCATAACACATATTTATCTTTAAGCCTTATGTTAGCTTTCGCCGTTCGCTTTCGTTTCGTGGCAGGAGAAGGAAGAAAGCGAACGGCGGTGGGGTTGCTTCGGGAGGTTGCTTCGGGTAGGCGGACGTCTGCAGCCAGATGGGGAGGGAGGTGAGAGTGGCAGCGGCAGCCCCTTCCACGCGCAGTGCACGGAGGCAGCGAAGGCGGCAAGGCGGCCCCGGTGCGCCTGTTGCTGGGGAGGCGCGGCGATCGCTCGGCCAGGGCGGCCTCAGCGGGGGCTGCATCGGCCTCTCCACCCGCACCATGTCCCGCTGCGGCCAGCTGCGCGACTACAAGTGGGGCGACCTGGTCTTCGCCAAGATGAAGGGCTACCCGCACTGGCCCACCCGGGTAAGCGCCGCTGCCCAGGCCGAAGGGAAAGCTCCGCGGTGGCACGGTCGGGCCTGGGCCTCTCCCCGCACAGGAGGCTGCCACCGGGTGGCCGCTGGCAGCTTCCGCGCCTCTTGCTCTGCTTCTTCACCGGCAGGCAGCGACTCCACAGGCTGAGTTCCCAGAGTGGCGCCGGCGGTCGGCCGGGCCGATCTGCAGAGAGAGCAGGCAGGTGGCCGTGTGGGAAGCCAGTGGGCTGCTTCGGCACCCCAAGCCCCGCGGAGCTGGCATGGGAGGCACGCGGGCCCGGGTGGAAGGCGGCCTTTGCTGCAGCATCCCCCTCCCCTCTTTGGATCATCCTGCAGGGGGGGCTCTGCCTTTGCAGAAACAGGGCGGGCGCATGTCTGCTTGCCCTCCCGGAGCACCGCCGCCGCTGCCCCTCTCAGCCTCTGTGTTTCCACCAAGGGCCACCCACCCACCCACTGGCCGGCTGGGCGTGGGGGACCGCTGGGAAGGCCGTGTGGAAGGCAGGCAAGCATATTGGGGCTGCGGGCCATGGGGAATGGAGTAGGGAAGGCAGGCTGGGACGGTGGGGGGGGCAGGGGCAGCTAGGTAGGCTGTGACTTCGCAGGCTTACCTGACAGGCAGATCAGGGGCGCAGCGCTTCAGGCAGGCAAGCTGCAGAGCAGAGACTGAGCGGGACAGGGTGAGCGAGCGGTGATCGGGGGACCGGTTCGGGGGTGTGGCCAGCCAGCCATTGCTACCGGTTCGGCGAACCAGGCCACATGTCCGCTAATGGTTCTCCTGAGCCGGTCCGAACCGGTAGCATTTCACCCCTGAATTAAACCCACCATCTGATTCTTGCTTGTCCTAAAGAGAGAATACAAATGCAAGAAAGAAGTCAATAGGATGCTATCAAAAGCAAAAGGAAAACTTTTAAAGGTGTCACTGTATATACCATATTTAAAATAAGATTTGAAGCCAATAACTATAACAGCTGCAATAATTTAACAGTTGTTCTAGGATAAACTGTCTTTTGTCAACTTCCTGTGTACAGATTTTCCATAGGATGACCAAAACATGTAAGTTATGGGTCTCAGAAAATTGAATGATATGTAATAATATTTTGTTTTATTCTATTCAAACAAGCTAACAATAACTAAGTCGCTTGGATAGTGATATGGGAGGACATATAAATTTAATGATAAAAAATTAATAAACAGTGACTGTCTTAATAATAATATGTAACATTACTATGATGTAAATGTTAAATTGAAAAATGAAAAGAAAAATGAAACATGATATTACAAGCAAAACACTTTAAAAATTGATGAAATTGTTCATTGGACTCTTCCTTGCTTTCTTATTTGGACTTATTTGGACTGGGATGGGAAATCCAATGCTGTAAAAGACATGTCGATTTATGCTTCTATCATTGCAAGATCCAAGACCAATGGTTTAGTCTTCCTAGTTTTCAGATACCTTGGACCAGAGGTCTTCAAACTTGGCAACTTTAAGACTTGTGGACTTCAACTCCCAGAATTCTCCAGCCAGCATAGCTGGCTGGAGAATTCTGGGAGTTGAAGTCCACAAGTCTTAAAGTTGCCAAGTTTGGGGACCCCTGCCTTGGACAGTTCTTTCAGAGCAATTGAAGAGATACACTGTTGTAGAAAAGTAGATTATTTTATTTTACTCATAGAAAAAAATATTAGAGTTTCACAATCTTGCAGCTGTAGGGCAGCCCAAATGTCTTATCTCCACCAAAATGATTCTTGGCAGCTGAAGAAATATTAATGCTTCACATTCTTTTTGTGATGAAAATAAAATTTACTTCAGTTCTTGAATTGGTCACCTCTCTCTTGAATCCCTCTAAAATACCTATCTCTGTGCAAGGTGAAAAAAGAAATGAAAATATTTTTGGTGGTTATCCAGTAGACCAAATAGAAAATTAGATAGCAAAGATGGTTTGAGAAAGAAAAAAAAGAGAGCAAGGAAATGAAAAGAAATAAACTACATTGTCAAAGCAGGCTACTAAGGAAAAAATATGCAGAACAAGCACATGTCTTATTATGCTAGACATAAAAAGCTCAGCAGGCTCAGATGGAATAAGCATAGCAGCAAAATTAAAAACAGGTTTAATCCCCTCAAGATGTTTTAAGTATTTTTTTCATTGTTTATGGAGATTTTCAGTCATCCAGGTCATGGCTGTCCAAAGGTGCTTTTTCAAAAAGCAAGTGGACTTGCTTTGTTTTTGGTTGAAGACGTTTTGCTTCTCATCCATAAGCTTCTTTAATTCTGACTGAATGGTGGAGGATGGAAGAATGTATATTTCTTGCAGTCATCTGGTCATTAACATTTTTTCTGAGAGTTGTCGAGGCCACTTGGAGGTTTACCTCAGGGTCACCAGAATAGTGATTTTGAAACAGTGAAAATTCCTCTGGATGCCATCAGGTGCTTTAATAAAAAAAAGTGCAAGAAATCTGATAAAATGACGATTATTCTCACAGCCCATCCTTCTCAATATAGGTAACATTCTATGTTCTTTCACTTCCTTAATGTTGTCTGAAAGGGACAGAATATGGGGCATTTTCTTTCCATCCCTGTCCATCAAGTATTTTAGTGGCTTATATTCTTTTTGCAACATATCATTTTTCAGTGCAAATCTGAGGAATTTCACAAGTGACTGAGATTTATTAACTGCTTTAAAAGGAAAACACACAAAATATGTTTTATCTATTTATTTACTTACTTACTCATAGGTAGTCCTTGACTTAGGACCAAACTTGAGTCCAAAATTTGCGTGCTAAGCAAGACAGTTGTTAAGTTTTACAAGCTTTCTTGCCACAGATGTTAGGTGAATCACTGCATTTTTTAAGTTAGTAACACTAAATCAGTAACACCAACTTATCAGCAGTTGTTAAGTGAATCTGGCTTTCCCATTGACTTGACTTGTCAGAAGATTGCAAAAGGTGCTCATATGACCCTGGGACACTGCAACTGTCATATATACATGCCAGTTGCCAAGCCTCCGAATTTTGAACATGTGACCAGGGGATGCTGCAATGGTTGTAACTGTGGAAAATGGTCACAAGTCACATTTTTCAGCGCCTCTGAAACTTTGAATGGTCATTAAATGAATGATTGTAAGTCAAGGACTACCTATACTTATTGTGTAAGATCTGTGTAGCTGCCCATCTTAAAAAATTATTCTGGATAGCTCACAAGAAGATTAAAAACTGGACTATAAAAACCATAAACCATATGTTTGAATATGTTGCATATGTTGCAGAACTAATACCGTGTTTCCCCGAAAATAAGACCCTGTCTTATATTTTTTTGAACCCTGAAATAAGCGCTTGGCCTTATTGCCATGCACTCAAAAGCCCGATTGGGCTTATTATCAGGGGATGTCTTCTTTTGGGGGAAACAGGGTAGTATCTCCACAAAATTCAAAGTGCTGTTTTTAACCTATAAGGCCTCAAATGGCTTCACTTGTAGGTACCATTAGGATCAACTCATGAGAGGATCAACTCATGAGAGGATCAACATCATGAAAGAAATTAGTGGTAGTCCCTCATTGTCAAAGATGAGGGAAGCAGATGAAGTTGGTAAAGACAGAGTTGTTTTAGAAAGTTTTAGGGAAATGACAAAGTAAGTATCTTAATGTGGTTGGTCAGTTTTTGCAATTTATTAATTTTGTCATATTTAAAATAGTTACGTATTATGGTTAGTTAATGTTAATTATCAAGAATCTAATATGTAATTAATGTGGCATACAAAATTGATAAAGTTTAAAAACTGTATATATAAAGGCATATATTTAAAATATATGAAGATATATGTCTGTCTATTTGCCTGCGCTCATTATGAAGCACTTTCCTGCAAACTTCCTTGGTTGCGACTTTGTAGACAGATAAAAGAAAATATTCTTTTATACATTGTGCGGTATTGCCCCTGAGATTGGACTTCTTTGCAAAAAGGATGGGATTACCTGTGATATAATTGCTATATATCACCCCCAAGATGAGAGGCAGTATGACTTTCAATACCAAGTTTATTTTTTATCATCAATGTACAATATAAAATGTATAATATTTTAAAGTTGTGTATTCGGAATGCATTATCTTGTTTAGTATTTCAGTTTACTATTCTATTATCATTTGTTTTGCAGATTGCATGTGGTTCAGAGCACAATCTAGCAATAGTTGGTAAGTAGTATATTTTTTATTAAATGTTCTGAAGTCTTCCTCTTTTAGTTGTATGCCAATTGTAGACCAAATTATTTAGAAAGTATTCTAAGGTATATATTCTGCAATTTATGCAAATTAAAAAAGTAGAAAAGAATGAAAAAGGGATAGAAAGTGCGGAAAAGAAAATATAAAGAGAAATAAAACAGAAGGAGAAATAATATAGTAAATTTTGACTTCCCCCTTCATTACGACAAATACAAATGTTCTCTGAGAATACAACAAACAATCGTTTCTTCCTATATCTCATCTCTTTTCTATAAACAAATTCTTAAACCTGACATTCCTAGTTAGCAACAGTTCATAAAGTTCATAAAGAGCTGAGGTGGCGCAGTGGTTAGAGTGCAGCACTGCAGGCTACTTCAGCTGACTGCTAGCTGCAGTTCAGCGGTTCAAATCTCACCGGCTCAAGGTTGACTCAGCCTTCCATCCTTCCGAGGTGGGTAAAATGAGGACCCAGATTGTTGGGGGCAATATGCTAACTCTGTAAACCACTTAGAGAGGGCTGTAAAGCACTATGAAGCGGTATATGTCTAACTGCTATTGCTATTGCTATAAAGGATTGCAAAAAAGCAAGATATACATTTTAACCTTAAATAAAATATATATTCTTCCCTTTATATATATTCCTCCTTTACATTTACAAAGTAATTTATCGCTGATTCTAAAAATACAACAAAAAAAATATTTTTCCAGATCTTTAGAGTTTCGTCATTCAGTCCTAGTCAGCAAAAAGCCATTAAAGTTTGGACTACCAGAAATAGTTTAACCTTCATTAAATAAACCAACTTTGTATTATTTCTGTTTGGTGTTAACAATCTTGATATTTAAACACTTTAAATAATGTCTCAGAACTTGATTTCTTTTTATTTTCTTTTTGTCTGTTCTCTGAAAATCCTTTAACAAATCTCTTTTATAAATCCAAAATAAGAACATTTCCCCAGTCATTCTTCTAGTTTGTTAAATAATCCTTTTAATTATTAAGAAATCAGCCATTTCATTTGTATATCCACTGTAACATCTTTTTCCATATCATTCTTATAACTCGTCATTATTAAATCCAAGGGAGATGGGTGGTTAAGAAATATGAAATATTAAACAAACAAACAAACAAACAAACAAATCCAGGTTTGAATTCGCCTCAGTCTGGGTGTTATCCAGTAAAATTTGTTCCTCTTTAATAACCTCATTTAAATCCAGTTTTCCCATAACAGACAATTTTAAGATTAACTTCTGAATCCATTCTTCCCAAATATCCTTGAATTCATCCAGAGTTAAAATGTTTTGCTACATTCTGTATTAGTGATTTGAATTTAAATGTTCTTTATTTATAATCTATAATTCCTCCTAGTTCCTTCTAGTGTCAAACCTTCAAACGCCTATCTTTTTCTGTTCTTTTCTAAACCACATTTTCCCATAGAAAAGTTTCTTATAATTAATTTCAAAATATTTTCAAATCTCTCTGGACCCTTAATCTGTTAACAACTTTCTGAAATCAAGATTCTAATCATCCTTTTATTGTTTATCCCCTCCTTTTAAAGCCTTAATCTTGTCCTTAGTGCTTCTTTATTAAAGGATTGAAGGAAACTCCCTCATTGTAAAGGTTCTTAATAGGTTCTTAATTCTGTCAAGTAACACAAGTGCTGATTTACCATCAGCTTATCAGGTACTTAGGAGCCATGGGTTTGGGAGCACAAGGAAACCATAGCTAATTGCCAGCCATTAACACACCAATCAACCAATAGGAAGGCACCACATAAATACGACTCACAGAATAGCCCAAAGCACATATCCCAGTAGAGAGAAGTTCTCTGAAGATGGGCTCCAGCACAAGTCTGAAAGCTTGGAAGAGTAAACTTTTGGTCCGGTGACCGACCTAGATTCGATCTTATCTTGGGACATGTATATTTGCCTTCATTCATGAGGTCCTTAAGAGTTGAAATGAAATTAAAATATAATTCCAAAAGTGATAAAGAAATGAGGCTCAACTAAGCTTTTTGTCCATATACACTACTATGTTAATGGCTATGAGTTTGATGGAACTCCCTTGACTCTCAGCCGCTTCAATCATGAGTTTACTGCAAAAACTTTGGTTCCTGCAATCCACTCACAAGGAGTAGCTGTCCAGAGTGCATATGAGCAATCTCATGATCTCTCCTTTTTCTGGAGAGATTGAAAATGGCCAGAATTTGCCTTCTGGACATTGATTTCTGCAGCAACACCATCTCAAGGACGTTCAGCTCATCATGTCCTCACCAGAAGTAATTGGAATTGTTGGTGAAATTCTAACTAGCAAAGCTTTGGGCTACAAATCTCAAATAATACAATTAATAATTTATCACATACAGACAAAAACCTGTTGTTTCCAGTGCCTGCGATTGCAGTGATTTCCCACTTAATGCTCTATTAGTGGTGAGATCTTTTCACCCAGCACAGAACATTTGTGTACAGCAAGGAAGCACAGCATGTCCTTGTATTACTTTTATCAATTATACATGATAAGTTCTGCCTTGACTAAGACTACATTGTATGAGCTTCCTGAAAGATCAGCATGGTAGCATGTTAACAACTCCTTCTTTCTCCTAGCTGTCCTAATCATATCCATAGTTTGCTTAAAGGGTACTTAGCAGGAATTCTTCCTAACAGCCAAATATTATTCCTTAGGTCTAGCATTTATATCACTGTGCCATCAAGATTTATATGCTTGAGTAAGAGACAGACATAACCATTCAATTTGTTTATTGTCAAAATCCTTGTTCAATGGTATTATACATTCTAATTTAGGCAGCAGCCAAATTTATTCTACAAGTGAAAACCGAGCAAAACAGAAGAATAATAAAATAGGTGAGAAATAGCAGTACAAAATAAAACATTGCTAGCAGGGAATTATGTCAGGAAGGATTGATATAGATACAGGGGATCTTAGCTGATAGCAGATTTAAACAAATATAAATATGCATAATTAATATTTACTGCAATGATTAAAAGAAAAGAAACTCTCTAGAGGAAAAAAATATGGATATTTGCATAGTGTCATTGCTTTGTAGTGAATATATAATCAACAAAATCTTTGGGATTTTTGCCAAGCACAGTTTACAATGAAAAGGCACATTTTAAAATTAATGTATTTTATGTAGATGCAGGATCTAACAATAAACTATTTTTATACTTACTCTGCTTTCATACTCTCACAGAGGGAGGCTTTACTAGTCACAGAATAATTTGCTTTTAAGAATGTAAGAGTTTATGGTTGATTAGATTATCATGAAAAAAGAGATTGAGAGATTTTGAACTATAAGCTAAACAGATGAAAAAATAGTTTATCTAGGCACTCATAAGCATAGTATTCTATATTAATGGAATGCAGTTTTACTTGGAACAGCTTACATCTTGCAATGATACCTTGCAACAATATCTCACAAAGCCTTGCAATTTAGATATCAGCCAAGTCATTTAACATGCTGGCCTCCTATAAACAAGTTAAGAGGTATTAACATGTTTCTTGTTCAGGAAGATCTAACTATCAGAACTTACATATGTATACAGCTGTTACTGAAAGAAAAAAATAAAATAAACCAAATGTATATGCAGACATTAATCAGATATTTTAAAATGCCCAGCAAGCTCTGACTTTCAATCATTATTATCTCCAATATGTCAGTGGCTGAACAATGACAGTGTTATAAGAGATAGCCTATTACAGCTTTTCCCTCCATAATAAACATTTTGTACTGTCCATAATTTATGAGTGGGATGATTTTACTGTCCTGAATGGTATAGGGCAGTGATGGCGAACCTTTTTTTTCTCGGGTGGCGAAAGTGCGCGCGTGTGTGTGCCCACACCCATAATTCAATGCCCCCCATGTGCCCCACCTCCCTGCTCATGCGCGTGTGACCCCCCCATGCTGCCCCGCCCC
>QLTV01000972.1:311447-340541 GCA_003457575.1 Thermophis baileyi
TGATGAGAGCTAAATAGCTTGAAATAGATCTATACTAGTCTCCCTTTATTTATGTAAAAATATAACATATAGAAACGGACTGTTGTTTGTAATTAACTGTCTGGATGGCCCCTGGAGGGGCCGAAAGGCAAAAAGGAAGCAGTATGCTTTCCCATATTTGGGTATACCAGGTGATTTAACAGAGGAAAAAACATATATATATGTGTGTGTGTGTGTGTGTGTGTATACACACACATATATACATACATACATACATACATACATACATACATACACATACATATACACAAACATACATTTTATTTTCTGTATGTTCTAACATTTTCTCTCGAGCCTTGTAAGTTTTAAATTGCCTGTCCTTGACTATACTTCCTTTCTTTCCCAACACTTCTTAAAATAATTTTGTAGGAAATGCACCTTATATATTTGATAAGGATATTCTTTGAAGTTCCTAGATTTTTATTAATACAATTTTGTGATCTGGACTACATTTTTTTTCTAGGGCTGGGTCAGAAAATGCCATGTTTGTATAGATACAAGGGGGGGGGGGAGGAAGAGAGAGAAAAACCCCTTTATATACAAATAGCAACGCAAGAACAATTTTGCTTCATATTGCAATTATTTAAACAAAAGAGTAGTTAATAAATGAGATCCATATCATGTAAGAAATCCCTATTCCAGACAGACAGACTTACCTCTGAGCCATGACTTCATTGGCTAAATTAAAAGGCTGTTACACAAACAACTAAATATTTCGTCTCAAAGACGGTGATCTAATTTGGGAGCCTTTAAAAAAATTTTTTTTTGAATGTATAGGGCTAGTTAGTGAACCCTCCGGAATAAGGGGCTGGTAGAGCAGGTGGTTTTAGCTGCTTTTGGCAACCACAGTCCTGGTTTCCCTTAACCCAGATTAGTATATGCATTTACAAGGTAAGACTTTAGGGATTTCTGCTAGCATCTTACTTGACAGATTCTTTCTGTCATTTTTATTTCTCGTGATCCATTTTACTTCCATCGCAGGCAGTATTTCCCCTTGGGAATGAGTCTGACTCATCTTGGCAAGTCTAAATATAGAATAGTCTGAGTTGCAGGGCCATCGTAGCATAGATTCGTGTAATGTAATTTTCTTTGCTAGGATCTTCTTATAGGATCTCTTCTAAAAAGAAGAATTTCTTTTCCCCCACTCTTGTGACTGCCGTGAAGGGAAAACAAAATGGGAGTGTCAGATAAAATATCTTTGGGTTGCGCATCAGGCTGTACAATTCATCTAGACTCCAAACTTGCACTAGAAATAATAGTAACACCACCACACTACTACTAGCAATATATGTGTATTATCAGATCCACCTTTTACCTCACCTAGTGTTTGAAGCAGGCTGTTTTGGAAATCAGGAAATCTTGACCAGAGAAAGACTCTAATGGAGACATGTGGGGAAGAGCGGGGGCATCTGGCAGCATCCAGAGTCCTCTCCATCTTCCCCCACAAGCTGTGCCTGGTTAAATATTTGATATTCTACAGGCCTGGAGTCAATTTATTTCTTTCCACACAGTGGGAATAAATAGAAACAGCAAGAGGAGAGAGGCAATTGGTGTTCTTTCCTATATTTTACTCAGACTGCCTGTGTCTAAGCAGGTCGCAGAAAATGTCAGACTGCTCCAAGGTAAAAGCGCACTGTTATTGGGCTGGAAGAGAGGTAGTTAGAATTGCTTTTTTTTAAAAAGGACTGTTTAATGAGAAAAGTGTTCTCCAGAAAAGTGAAGCTCTGTCAGTGAAGTTATTGTTTGTTCTCCGTTTGATCTTCAATCCTGAAAAAGGTACATCTGCAAAAATAATCTCTTGGCTTGCCATTCAGTTGTTTGACAAATACCAAGCTTCTTTGTAACATTCTTTCATTCTTTCATTTTTTAAAATTAATATTAAAAAAAAAACAAATCTTATTTTACTGTCCTCTGTAACCAAAGGCCACTTCTGATGCTGTTTTTATGACGTCAGGCTCTTGCTATGTATTGTTGCTTTCGGTTGATTGCACTGGCTCATGGCTGTGAGAGTGAAGTCTATACAACTGGAAAACATCAGGATGGAAAAGGAGGCTATGACTGAAAGGCAATGTGATGTAGTGGTTAAGGAATTGAAGTAGGAATGAGGAGACCCAGGTTCTAGTCCACCCTAAGTATGGAAGCATGCTGGTCACTTTTTCTAAGTCCACAAGTCTGTGGGGAGAAAGGAGAGGAAGGAAGAGCATTGAGCTCCTGAACAGAAGGTATTATAAATGCAACAACTCGTGATACCAGAACTTCTGCAATCCTCTCCTATCTGTTACGACCTACTGTCATGCCATTATTACATCTGTCTGTCTGTCTGTCTGTCTGTCTGTCTGTCTGTCTGTCTGTCTGTCTGTCTGTCTCTGTCTTTCTGCCTATCATCTCTCTTCCCCCCCCCCTCATATTTAAGTGGATGATCACTTAAATATGAGCCAGCAGTGTGCGGTAACAGCCAAAAAAGCTAATACAATCCTTGGTTGTATAAACAGAGGCATACAATCAAAATCACTTGAAATATTAGTACTGCTTTATAAACCCTTAGTAAGGCCACACCTGGAATACTGCATCCAGTTTTGGTCACCACATTACAAAAAAAGATGTTGAGACTTTGGAAGACGTGCAAAGAAGAGCAGCTAACATGATTAAAGGCCCGGAGACAGAAACATATGAAGAACGGTTGCAGGATTTGAGTTTGGCTAGTCTAGAGAAAAGAAGGACTAGGGGGGACATGATAGCAATATTCTAGGATTTGAGAGGTTGTCACAAAGAAGAGGGAGTCAACTTATTTTTCAAAACACCAGAAGGCAAGACAAGAAACAATGGGTGGAAACTAATCAAGGAGAGAAGCAACCTGGTATTAAGGATAAACTTCCTGATAGTGAGAACAGTTAACCAGTGGAACAGTTTGCCGTCAGAAGTTGTGGGTGCTTCATTACTGGAAGTTTTTAAAGAAGAGACTGGACCATCACTTGTGTGAAATGGTATAGGGTTTCCTGCTTGAGCAGGGGGTTGGACTAGATGACCTCGAAGGTCCCTTCCAACTCTATTCCGATTGATTGATTGATCTATCTAAACAGCCCATTTCACAGAACAGCACCAATATGGGAAAAAGCACTTAAAAGATGTCACCTGCATTAACTGACTGCTTATAGACTTTCTCAGAGAACCTGAGGATTCTAGTATTACAACTCTAGTGCAGGAAAGAGCTGTATGGCAGTGGCTCCTAAAAGTAGTGACGGTAACAAGGGCTGCCCTGGTCTTGCATCTTTACACATCCAGAAAATCATTCTGAATTGCAAATGATTTGAGGGGAATTAATTGGGGCAACATGTAAACAGCTACGTGTTGTGGCTTGCCCGAGTCCCACGCAGCCGCCCATGGATCCAGAGGACCAAGAGCCGACTGTGGCGTGGCAATATTGTCCTATGCACCTGGCACCTGGGTCAGATACCGAGGGGGACTCAGTGCCAGAGGATGACAGCCAACCAGGGCCTTCTGCACCTCCTCAGTTGGAGCTGAGTGACTCAAGAGAAGAGGAGGAGCCTCTGCTTGATGCTAGGGCACGCAGGGCAGCTAGCAGGCAGGAGTGGCTCTGCAGGAGGAGGTCTCCACGCGTGTAAATCTGCAGGTTGATTGGCCATGCCCTAAGGCTATTTAAGGCTTCAGCACGCTGAAGCCGACGCTGGAAACAACTTGTTGCATTTTCTCTGACCACGTCTTGCTGCTCTTGGGATTTCTACAGCTTTGATTTCTGGACTTTCAGTTGCTGAGCTGATTCATTCTGGACAACGTGTTGCATGTTCTCTGACCACGTCTTGCTGCTCTTGGGATTTCTATGGCTTTGATTTCTGGACTTTCAGTTGCTGAACTAATTCATTCCGGGCTTTTTGCCAGCGTCTCTGTGTTACTGATAACGGAAGAACTAATTGCCTGTTTACTTTGGGGGTTTGAATTCTGGCCAACTTTATACGGGACTTTTGGCACGACGGACTTTATTATGATTTAAGGACTTTAAAATCTAGCTACTAAGAATTTTATTAGTAGTAAAAGGATATTATTTGACAAACAGTGTGTGTGCATCATTTTTGTAGGGCTTGCCGTGCTAGGACACAACACTATGCTCTATAAACTAGAGTCCTCTCTGCAGTGAGGTCCTCTCTGAGATCTGTATGGCTCCTAAGCTGATGATGTTCCCCAAAACCCTTAAAGATCTGGCTATTTGCACAGGCCTTGGCATCGGGTGGATGGGCCTTTTCCGTTTGTGAGGTTTTATGTTTGTTTTGTTGTTGGATTGCCATCTTGTGATTATTTTGTAACTAATATTGTTCTTGTTTTTTGTTCATTTTCCATATTTTGTGGTTTTTAATATTATTTTATAGTTGGAAGCTACTCAGAGTTGGTTGGAGTCAGATGGCAACCAAATAAACAAACAAACAATTGATTTCTGCTGAAGTCTCCTTATGCTGCTAAAAGGCGTATTTGCTGATAAAATTTAAATTTTTTCATCTTGGGTAAGAATAAAAAAATATACATCTTTTACAAAGAAGGATATTTAACTTCTCTCGAGCCACTATTTTCTATTTTAAAATGTTGTTATTAATATAACACAAGAGCTGAAGTTTATTTAACTTTTTTTTAGAAATAGTGTCTTATTCTTGAGACAATTATGTTGCCATGGAGAAGATATACCTTTGAATTTATCCTGTAGATGTGTAGGGGAATGTATTTTAATTCGTTTGCCACTCTCACTTGTGGCTATGTCAGCCCTGTTTTCTGTTATTTTTGTTTTTACATATTTATTTTTATTTATAGGCAAGTTCTTTCTGGGATTGTATATTTTGCTTTCTCCAATGACACGTATTCTTATAATAGGCAGGAATGTTCTCATATGTTGCAAATTGTCTTTTAATCTCTGTAGCCTGCATAGAATAATAGACTGCTAAGATGTATTAATACATTAAACTGCTACTCTATTTCCTTTTTAGAAAATGAAGATTTAGCCTAATAACACATATCATTAATGATTTTTTTTAAAAAAATGGGAGATAATATGCAGCAATTAAGCTGCTACCCTCCAGAGAGTTCTTGCTATAACTGCAGAAAGCTTTAACCATTGGCACATTTCCATCGCAAAAAATGTTGAATGTTCACACGGGTAGAATGTAAGACCTTAACAGGGTCCTTGTATTCCTCCTCTCCAGTGAACAGTCTGCTTTTTCTGTGGAGTGGAGATATGACAGATACGTAACAGTGTTATGAGTTACTATCCTGTAACCAACATCTCCTCGGTACAGCTGTCCCCTTTCTTCATTCTGGCACAGTGGGGGTGGGGATGGTCTGTAACCATTAAAATGAGTTATCGAAATCTGACATGGAGTCCCATCTTAGTTAGCTGCCCCTTCATATAATGCTCCTGTATCTTCAGGGATTAGATGCAAGCAAATTAAATTAAACAGATTTCAAAAGCGAGGGTATTTTAAAAAAGTGAGGGTGGACAATCCAGTGTCCTTAAAAGTTCTGCCTTGGTTGAGAGCTTAATGGCTTCTCTCATCTTCCATAGTTCAGACCTGTCAGTTGTCTGCTCTCCTGTGGTCTCCTCATGAAGAGCAGGCAGTCTCTTGTCCTCTCTTTGTCCGGAGAGGTTCGGTTGGACCAAGCTCATTGCCAGTCCATTGGCCATCCTCTGGAGATGTCTTAGCTCACCATTGCCTCACCTGAAATGTCAGGCAATGTAGGACATGTTGACGTATTTGGGGAAGCAGCCTGAAATGCTATGTGTTGGCAATCTTGTGGCTCCACTTTATATTAGTTCGCCAATTTCCTATGGAACCACCCCTTTACTTTGGTCTCTGACCTTTTTGCCTGCCAAGTAGTTCCTCGTTGGCTACAAAGAAGACAGGAGCTCCAGCTTCCAGAGCCATATTTTATTAAAGAGGTGGTCATCTCTTCTGTCTAAAGAGGTTTGAGCGATTTTTGGGGGGTTCCTTCAAGTCATGGTTATATATAACGTATGTATGTATGTATCTATGTATGTATGTATGTATGTATGTATGTATGTATGTATCAGAGGTGGGTTTCAGCAGGTTCTGACCAGTTCTGGAGAACCGGTAGCGGAAATGTTGAGTAGTTTGGAGAACCGGTAAATACCACCTCTGACTGGTCCCGCCCCCATCTATTCTCTGCCTCCCGAGTCCCAGCTGATCAGGAGGAAATGGGGATTTTGCAGTAACCTTCCCCTGGAGTGGGGAGGAAATGGGGATTTTGCAGTAACCTTCCCCTGGAGTGGGGAGGGAATGGAGATTTTACAGTATCCTTCCCCTGCCACGCCTACCAAGCCACACCACGCCCACCATGCCACGCCCACAGAATCGGTAGTAAAAAAATTTGAAACCCACCACTGGTATGTATGTATGTATATGGTGGGTTGGCCTGAGAGAGATTGGCTGAATCAAAGTCACCCATCTGGTTTTCATGATTAATTATATAACAATGCATGTGTGAGAATAAAAGGAATAGTTTATGAATGGTTCAGTACTGAGTAGTAAGGATGTGTGATGCCACTTTGGTTGCTTAATGAATTTTTGGACAAATATACATGGAATTCTGGGGGTAACATTAGAGGTATCTTGGTTGATGATGCAGAAGTACATGCACTTGTGCATGCAGATGTTGGCTGAAAACCCAAATGATTTTCAGTAAATGTGGAACAGAGAATTAATGTTTTGAGAACCAAGATAGTTGTGCTTGACAAGAGTGAATGATTGCAAGTTCTAAATAAAAAAAATAGAGGAAATGGGTAGAATGTGAATTAAATATGGGAATGGAAAAAAAATGAGATACAGAAGGTAGTATTTGGTCTAGTGTGAGGACTGAATGTTTAGTCAAAAGATGCAAAAATGCATGTATCTGCCTGCTTTGTTTGTGGAAATGATAGTCGGGTATATAACGATGAACATAATAAATTGAATACAGTGGGATGGGGTATTTTAAAAAGTGTGATAAACCAAAATAAGACAGGGCCAAGAATGAATGGATGCTGAATACATGTGAACTGAATACAAAAGTAGAGAACTAATATGAAAGAAGTATTTGAGTTGTTTGATTATCTAAAGATAATAGATGAGGAACAAACTGCAAAACAAATACATGAAAAGGAATAAATGGATCAAAAGGAAAAGGAAGACCAATCTAGTTGTGGTTGAATTAAATTGATAACGTTCTAAAAAAAAAATTGTGAGAACTTTAAAGACACAAAAGGCAGTATCCATAGTGTTGTATGAATGCGGGAGAAGGATGGTTTGCAAAGATAGTAAAGTAAAATATACAGAAGCATAGCAAATGATATAAATTAGTTTTTGCTGTGTTTCTTTTCATTTATTTAACTTTTTGGCTTATTGTTTCTTATTTTGCACCAAGCATAACGTTGGTTATCCTAAAAAGGAAGAGCTTGTAGGTATGTTTGCATGTAAGAACTAATACTTTACGTTGTGAGCATGCGTCTAAGTAACTCAACTGGATATTACTGCAGGTTGATGATTTTCGTTTTCATACCATAGATTATTGAAAGACATTGTTTTGGGTAGCCCATAAGAAAGAGCATGACTGTGCCTAGGCTAGTATTAAACAATTGTTCAAAATTTCTTTTACATTTTGTTGCTGCTTACATTTTTTATTTTCAGTCTTTAAATATATTGACAGGGTAGCTCTTCAGGGATGAGCAATCTAAAGACTTGCCGCCTTGTTTCTATAGCAACCCAGCATCTCTGTCCTTTCAAAATAGCAAGTATGCTGCAAGGGTATTAGATTCAGCAGAATTATGTTAACAATTGAGCATCTTTCCATTTCTAAGTCTTTGCACATGAAAATGGGCTGCATTGGCACTTAAGAAAGAAAAGAGAGGGAGAAATGTCTTTTCTCCTGGAAAACTGTAATTTTTTTAGACAAAAAGGCTGTTTATTTTTTACACACACACACACACACACACACACACACACACACACACACACACACACACAGTAATTTGCCATTTCAGATGTGATGTGCTCTTAAAAAGCATGAGAATAGCTGTGGGTTTCCAACAAGCTGACAGAATCAACGCCTGCTGTCCATTGTTATCTTCAGTGAATTGTTCTGTATTAAAAACTGTCATTAACATTATATTCAGAACCTCAGTTAAAGGATATACTGGCAGAGCAAATTTCTTGCACCTTGCATGCACTTACAATTATTTCAAGAGACAAAAAAAAAACCTTCTGTAATTTTAGCCCTTTGATCTTCTGCTGTGTTCAAAATTATTTTGATCTTTGACTTAGCCAAAGTGCAGCTCTGCAAGGAATGCTGATCACGCAGCTCATTCCCGCTTCTCCTTTTTTCAATCTTGGTTATTGTTTCATTAGCATATTATGCGATAGGGAAATCTGAATTATGTGAATTAATAATTTTCCTTGATTTTTAGCTGGAAAAGTATTTTTTTTACAATTCTTCAAATGGCCCACATTCCAACTAAATCAGGGTACTGGTGGTAATGTAAAACTGATAAATATTTATGCTATGCTTAAATACGTTTTTTTTTAAACCCTGGAAAAAATATAAGTCAATTTAGGCAAGCAATAAGAGGATGCAGCTATAACTACTTGCATTAAAATTGAGAAACTTTTACGAACTTAGTCTGTCTAAGGGTAGAGTTATATTGTTGTCCCAGTTTACAACTAGGGAGACCTTCGTCTGGTTGGTTTAACAATTATTTAAGCAGCCAAATTCTGAGATCCTAATGCAGGCATGTCCAACCCGTGGCATGTGGGTCACATGCAGCCCTGGAGAGCTTGTAATGCAGCCCCACAGAATTTATATATATATATAAAAAAAGGCTTGTTATTTATATACATTAACTATATTTTATATGCAGCCCAGGACAATGCCTCTTTACTCATTGCAGCCCAGGCAAGCCGAAAGATTGGACATCCTAAGTCTAGAGAAAAGAAGGACTAGGAGTGACATGATAGCAGTATTCCAGTATTTGCGGGGCTGCCACAAAAAAGAGGTGGTCAAATTATTCCCCAAAGCACCTGAGGGCAAGACAAGAAACAATGGTTGGAAACTAATCAAGGAGAGAAGCAATCTAGAACTAAGGAGAAACTTCCTAACAGTGAGTTCAATTAACCAGTGGAACAGCTTGCCTCCAGAAATCGTGGGCGCTCCAACACTGGATGTTTTTAAGAAGAGTCTAGACAATCACTTTATCTAAAATGGTATAGGTTCTCCTGCTTGAGCAGGGGGCTGGACTAGAAGACCTCCAAGGTCCCTTCAAGCTCATTTTATTTTATTCTAATGCATATCCTCTGCTTGTTCAGATCAGCAGAATAAACTTAGAAAAAGAGAACATGTTTTCTCACTGAATTTCTGACACGCAAAACTATCCCTGTTACAACGTAAGAATAGCTTTTATCATTCTATGTCGATATTCCCACTTCTGGTTTCAGATGTACTAGCTGAAAGGAAATAAACTGCTGAATCACCTGATATGAGAAGGAGAGACACACACGAAAAAAGAGAAAGTGTCTCACACCAAACACAGAGTGCACTAAGTTACATCACAAGTGGACCCTTTTGCAACTGAAGGCAGTTTTCTTGTGGTTGTTCTTATTTGCCAAATAACAGCTGAATAATAAATGCGCTCAGGAAGACACTTTGCACTTTGAAACTTAGCATCCCATAAAACATTAACGTCTTATGTCTCATCTAACAGACTTTTCACCATTTGTGATATTAAGCAACACCATAGAGGAGATTTCCCCAATATTCATTTTCACGGATGGGTAATAGATTGTATTTTGCTTCAAAGAAATGAAGATCCATCAATAACTTGATGGACGATATTTTTTATTTATGATTCACAATATTATTCCGAAACCTCTTCATCTTGTCGCAGAGGCTGGAGAGCATATTTGGTATTTTGAACGTGTTTTCTGGGCACTCTCACAAAATGGTTACCGGGGGTTTCCAGCAGTGGTGAAATCCAAACTTTTTTACTACCGGTTCTGTGGGCGTGGCATGGTGGGCGTGGCATGGTGTGGCTTGGTAGGTGTGGCTTGGTGGGCGTGGCTTGGTGGGTGTGGCAGGGGAAGAATACTGCAAAATGCCAGCTGGCGGGCATTTTGCAGTATCCTTCCCAGAGGATACTCCCAGTATCCTTCCCAGAGGCCCTCTCTGTGGTTGCCCCAGCTCTCTGGAACCAGTTACCTCCTGAGATCCGGACTACCCCCACCCTATTGGCCTTCTGGAAAGCTGTGAAGACCTGGCTTTTCCGGCAGGCCTGGGGCCGCTGATCTCAATGTTACATTCTGTGAGATCCGGCCACGAATGGTGTGTATGGCTTTTTAAATCGTTTTTTAATATTTATATTGTTTTAATGTTTTTATACTTCTGTTGTAAGCCGCCCAGAGTCCCTTGGGAGTTGGGCGGCATAAAAATGCAATAAATAAATAAATAAATAAAATCTCCATTCCCACCCCACTCCAGGGGAAGGATACTGCAAAACCTCCATTCCCTTCCCACTCCTGGGGGAAGGATATTGCAAAATCTCCATTCCCACCCCACTCTGGGGCCAGCCAGAGGTGGTATTTGCCGGTTCTCCGAACTACTCAAAATTTCCGCTACCGGTTCTCTGAACTACTCAAAATTTCCGCTACCGGTTCTCCAGAACCTGTCAGAACCTGCTGGATTTCACCCCTGGTTTTCAGATCAACCATAAAGTGACTGTAATGTGGGACTAGCTCACTTCAAAGGGTTTCTCTGCCAGACAAGATACCTGCTGTCTGAAGAATGTTCTATCCTGGATTCTTGCTTATCTTTATCCTTTGGAATATTAGTCATCAATTTCTCTTATGAAAACTTATAGAAGAGTCATTAGATGCGAGATGGGTGGCAAATAAATTTTATAAATAAATTATAAATAAGTAATAGAATCCCATTCCAACTTTCCTTTGGGTTAACTTTAATACATACAAATAAAGGATTATTGTTTTCCAATTTGAAATGCCCAGGCAAAGAAAAAAGATTTAGACTGCACACTAAAAATATTGAGAAATAATTGCAAGCATACCATTGTGGACCGGATACGCAGAGGGAGTCTGCTAGAAGAGGAATACAGGGACACCACAAACTGGAGATCTACAAATGGTTCATTCTGCTTTTACATGTAGTTCTTGACTTACAACCATTCATTTAGTGATTGTGCACAGTTTCAAGGGCACTGAAAAAAGAGACTTGCAACAGGTCCTTGCACTTATGACCTTCACAGCATCCCTATGGTCACATAATCATAATTTGGGTGGTTGGCAACTGGCATATATTTATAATGGTTGCAACCTCCTAAGCAGAGGTGGGTTCCTGCCGGTTCGGACCGGCTCTATAGAACCGGTAGCGGGAATTTCCCCCCACTAGCCGAACCGGCAGCGATGGCCGGCTGGACACGCCCCCAAACTGGCTCTCTTGGCGGTGCCATAGGTGCCGCCATGTTGTTTTTTCCTTCTGCGCATGCGCAGAAGCTGTTTTTTTTTTGCTGCTGTGCATGCGCAGAAGCTTGGTTTTTAGCACTGCGCATGCGTGCTCGCGCACCGCGCCCACGCAGCGCGTGAGGAAGCGAACCGGCAGCGAGGTAAGTCAGAACCCACCCCTGCTCCTAAGGTCATGTAATTGCCATTTGTGACTTTTCCCAGCCAGCTTCTGACAAGCAAAATCAATGGGGGAAGCCAGAATTGCTAAAAGACAGCATGATTCACTTAACGGCAATTATTTGCTTAACAACCATGGCAAAAAAGAAATTATAAAATTGGGCATCATTCATTTAATAGCTGCCTTATTTAGTGATGGAACTTCTGGTCCCAATTCTGGCCATAAGTTGAGGACTAACTGTAGCTCACTCAAATGGCCATTTCCAGAATCTCTATGGAGATTCTCAGTCACCCAGGTCATGGTTGTGCCAAAGGAAGAAAACAGGTGTTCCTAAGGAATGAAGGAATGAAGATCCTCTTTTCTGAATGCTTTGAAGTTAATTGTTGAGGGCCAAGGATAAAGTGTAAGGAAGTGGTATTTTAGTCTAACAAATAAATAGTCTAATAAAATATAAAATAAAATAATCAATCAACTGATCAGTTTCATCAGCTAACAGCATTCATCAATCACAATTACATACCGTATTTTTCGGAGTATAAGACGCACTTTTCCCCCCCTAAAAGAGGGTGGAAATGTTGGTACATCTTATACACCGAATACAGCCATTTTTGGCCTCCCGAAGTCCCACCCCGCACGAAAACAGGTGCGCAGAGGGTTTGGGAGGTCTGCAGAGTGCTCCTGGGGGTTGGGGGCGGAAAAAAACACCCCCGTTTTTGTGAAAAATGGCCAAAAAATGGCCCGTTTTTCACAAAAATGGGGTGTGCAGAGGGTTTGGGAGGTCTGCAGAGTGCTCCTGGGGGCTGGGGGAGGGCAAAAACTTTTTTTTTCTTACTTATCCCTTTGAAATCTTGGTGCGCTGGTGCGTCTTATAGTCCGAAAAATACGGTAACTTATCAGGACAGAAAATTGGACAAAAAGTTTAATAACATGGGACAAAGTGGTTTAATTAAAACTGGGTCTCATTTGTGTGAGTGCTCTTTCTACAGACAATGTGCCATGGGATCTGCACATGGGCTGAAGGGATCTGATTGAAAGAGGCACCGTTTTCCAGTGTTTTTCCCCTTTATTGTTCACTTAAAAGATGGTAGAAAGCAATTTCAGCCAAACTTTATTAGGACAGTCACACAGTTTCACTAATTGTTTTGCATTCTTTGTGAACAATTCTATCTTCCCAACTGACAGAGTCTGTTGCAGTTGTATTAAATGAGCATTTTGCCCTCTGAACTCTAACTTCTAGCTCAGAGCCATTTTAAACATAAATCATATAGAAGGTTATATTATGAACTTAAGATATGTATGCACCTTGCACATATACATCCTTCTATATATTATTAAATATTAAAGTATTTCAAACTAGAGTTAAGAAAGGGCTTAAAGTTATATTGGTAGCATCCTTCACCAATCAGATTAGCAACTTGTTATCTCGTGGCTTCTTTTCCCCATGGTAGGTAAACCCTTGACCATCTTCTCTTCTGTCATCTTCAACTCCACCAGAAACCTTCTGCACAGCATCTCTCCCTCTGCAAGCATGCTTCTTCGGATCATGTCCAAAGGATTCTTTTCAGCATTCTTTTTAGCTGCCTAAGAACTAGTCCAGTCCAGGTTTACCAGGCCATATTGGGTTTTACTAAAACCAGCAACGCAACCATTTCAGCCATTTGAGCCACCAGCCATTATTTCCATTTCCAGCTTTCTTCTTTTCCCTAGTTGGGTTTCATCCCACCTCTAATGTCAGCATGGCATCTTTTACTGGTATAGCCCACTTTCTGTGAGAGCTTTCCCATGAGAGACAAAACTAACTCCTACTGTAATCTGTATCAGCAAAGTGAAAACAAACTGTTCTGTTTGGGTAAGAATAGGTGAAGATGCTATGGTGGAACATGGGACCCTCCTCTTTTATGAAAAGGATGGGGACTTTCACAGGTGTCAGTGATACACCGTGTACAGATAGCTGTCTCTGGGTCAGTTTCATATGAAGACAGAAAGGGAGTAGCTTGGTACTGATTTTCCACCTGTTGCATTTAGTGGTTGAAAGATCAAGTAACAATGTGCAAGTCTTTTATTAGGAAGTTTCCCTTTTTTCTAATCAAACTATTAGTTGGTTGTATGTCATTGTATTGAATTCACACCCTACAGGTAAACTATAAAGCTTCCATTACTCACTTCAGAGCATAAGTGTCTGTGTAATTTGAGAAAATGCCTCAGACAGGACCGTCCTGAATTCATATGAAGATAAACTGAGGGAGGTGTCTTCTGTCAAGATTGTTTTTTTTCAAATGAAAACATCTTTAGACCTAATGGGATTGGTTTCTTAGTCTGACCCACCCTATAGGGCTAACAATATCCTTTCCATTGATAAATACTTTCTTGAAAGATATAAGATTGGATGCCTACCATCATTAATCTTTTGTATTAACATAACTCCTCTGATCACATCAGATGTATCAGCATGCAAAACAAATGGAAAATTAAAATCTGGCCCTTTTAAGAGAGGATATAAAGCAGTTTTTAACTCTTGAAAAGTTGTTTTTTCACACTCAGCTGTCTATGAGGCTTTTGTGTTGGTGAAAAAAATGAGCTATCCATAATATCTCAAATATCCCAGGAATGATCTTGATTTGTTCTTGGAGGATGCATCTGCTGAATAGCTTGCAAATTATTTTCTTGTGGCTTAACATCTTGCTGGTCAACTATGTAACTTAAGTAATGCAGTTTAGAAAAACTCAGGTGACATTTAGCTGAATTGATAGTTATGCCTCCTGCATTGAAACCAGAAATAACATCTTTTAACTACTGCACACATTCTTCCCAGATAGAGCTTTAAATAAATATCATCTAGGTGAGCTTCCCAGTATTTCCCCTGGTCTGGAAGTATATTGCCTATGAATCTCTGGAAGGTTGGAGGAGCTCCATTTACAGCTGAAAGCATAAACTGTTACACTCCTTCAGGTGCACTCCAGCAGTTCGAGCCTAATACTGCGTGACAGAGTGAGCTTCCATCACTTGCCTCAGCTTCTGCCAGTCTAGCAGTTTGAAAGCATGCAAATGCAAGTAGATAAATTGTTACCACTCCAGTGGGATTAAAAGCGAAGGCAAGAAACCAATCCATGCCAGATCTGCCCAACTTGAGGCAAAAACCGGCAGAGAAAAAAAGACCCAGATGATGCTGACTTTCCTGCAGAACACCATTAGCTGCTTTGTGTGCCGAACTAGTTCTCCCCCTATGTTGCACCTTAGATATTGTGCGAGCGTGAACTGAATGAACTAGCAATCTTAGGCAGCCAAACTACTACTCTGCATTAACATTTTAGACTCCTGACTTAATGTACCATCGCCATATGCTATGTAAATAAATAAAAGGTGCAGCAAAATATATTTTCTCTTTGGAGACTTCCTTGAAGGGAACTCACAACTATCCCTTACATAAATTTATAGTAAATAAGTATTTTGCCCCATTGTAACTGATAAGGAGATAATCTACTTTTGGCATACGGTAACTGTCAAACTTGACTGAGCTCAATTGGCTCTATACAAAATCTAACTTTACCATTTGGCTTGGGAATTAAAAATACACGTGACATGCACACGATCAATGGCACCTAATTGTACTTTGTTCTGTATATTCTGTACTTTGTTCTACAGTGTGTTTCTGACTCTTTGTGGAATGCTTTAAGATTTTGCTTTATTGGTTTTGTGTCCCTCATATCAAGCATGCGCTCTACTAATTCTGTAGTGCCTGATTTAGTTGTAAATTCTTTGAATTTTTCTAGCAGTATTTTTGCTTTTTCTATGAAAATAAAATCATTTCTATACATCTGACAAGGAGCTACACAATTGCTTTGCCAACTTTTTTGAATTGTGAGCTACACAATTCAATTATTGTGAAATAATTAACTCTTTTCTCTCACCCCATCTTCTCAAGTAGTTTGTAAGATAGACTTAGTTCTTTCATCCCTAAGTCTGTTTTGTAGTTAAAAGATCCCATTCTCTGGATTAGGGTAAATGGCTCTTACCACTTACTGTAGTTCGCAGTTTACATTCCTGAATATCAACAAAAGCAACACTTGTAGAGATTTCATTGCAGCTTTAATATAATGACATTCCTTGGGGTCTTGCACAGGTTTAAAATTCTCCTATGCCATGTCACTGAGGTTATGCCATTTCCTCCTTTGTGTAAGTCCACTAGGTCTTTGGATCTGGAATTTCACTGGTCCGTCCTTCACGACAAGAATGCTTTTGGTTTTGTCCCATTCAACTTTAAAGAGCTGAATCCAAGTGGATGTACAAATGCTTTAAGCAACTGGATGGATTGGGGTTTGATCCATGAGAATTTCACCAGGGACTTCCTCACTATTGTACACTTGAGCAATTCATCAGCAATATCTTTTTGTTGTGACTGTGCACAAGGAATTTGCCTCTGGGCATTTAGTACTAGAGTCTGAAATCACAAGCATATACTGATTTCTTCTTGCTGACTTTGGGGGAAAAAAACAGCTAGAGCCATAACAATTCTAGAAAATAAAGTAGGAATGAAGGGGATTCTTTCCACAAGTGTCTTATATTATTTTTTCCCTTTTACGTTTTAGATATTGACATTTTTGGCAAGACTGACAATGAATGTGCTTGGCCAAAAGTATATGTCCCTAAGCTTCATTAGAGATTTTTTTTCTTGCCACATGTGACTGTCAAAATTCAATAAATCTTTTATAAAATACTGGGAAATTGCAGTCTGCTCTTTCAGAATGGAGCTCCTCATAAACTCTACAAAACAAAGTTTCTCAACTTTAACATGTGTGGACTCCGACTCCCAGAATTCCTTAGTCTACATGTTGCCTGAGGAATTCTGGGAAGTGAAGTCCACACTTCTTGAAGTTGATGTTGTTGAGAAATACTGCTATAAAGATCTCCTTTTTCACAAAGACAGCTGATGTAAACAGAGCTGTTTCTTGCAATTAGAAAAGATATTGCCTCCCTGGTGGTTGAAGTATTCCCCAAGATGCTGTTAGAAATTTGTTTGATTTTTATTGTTCAGCTGAATTTTCTTCCCTGGAGAAATCTATTCAATACTAAATGGTATGTAGATATTTTAATGAAAGTTCTTTTTTAAAAGAATCATTTTATTTGTAAGTATTTTTCTTTGATGGTAAGTGCCAAAAAGAGTATTAGAGTAGCTGAAATAATTCTCCCACAAGCAAATTGCTTCTTTTCAGACAAAGAGTTTCCTTTGGCATCAGATTATTTTAAGTGTCTGAGAATTTCATATGGAATTTCTATCTCTAAATACCACTAACAATCAATCGTGGTTCTTGATCAGACAAAGGATAGTGAAGATATCGTGGAAAATTGTGAAATGTTATATGAGCAAAATTGGATTGCATAATTGGATTATTCTCTTTTTAACTGAACTATTACGAATGATCCACAATGTAATAATCATTTCAATTGCAGTCCCTGCATAGTAATTTTTAATCCCTGTGAAGGCCTATAAATTAGCATAGGCAGTCCTCAACTTATGACCACAATTGAGCTCAAAATTTTTGTGGCTAAGCGAGACAGTGGTTAAGTGAGTTTTGCCAAAGGTGGGATTCAGCAGGTTCTGACCAGTTCTGGAGAACCAGTAGTGGAAATTTTGAGTAGTTCGGAGAACCGGTAAATACTACTTCTGACTGGCCCCGCCCCCATCTCTTCTCTGCCTCCCGAGTCCCAGCTGATCGGGAGGAAATGGGGATTTTGCAGTAACCTTCCCCTGGAATGGGGAGGGAATGGAGATTTTACAGAATCCTTCCCCTGCCACGCCCACCAAGCCACGCCGCGCCCACCAAGCCACGCCCACAGACCTGGTAGTAAAAAAATTTGAATCCCAACACTGGTTTTGCCCCATTTTATGATCTTTCTAGCCACAGTTGTTGAGTGAATCATGACAGTTGTTGTTATTAACACAGTTGTTAAATGAATCTGGCTTCCACATTGACTTTGCTGGTCAGAAGGGCACAAAAGGTATTCACGTGATCCCAGGGCAGTGCAACTGTCATAAATATGAACCAGTTGCCAAGCATTTGAATTTTGATCATGTGACCATGGGGATGTTGCAGTGTGTTTCATAAGTGTGAAAAACAGTTACGAGTCACTTTTTTCAGTGCTGATGTAACCTCGAATGGTCACTAAATGAATGGTTGTAAGTCAAGGACTATCTGTATACCTTCTTTTTCTTCATTTTTTTTTAGGATGGCAAGGTTAGTGAGCTTTGCCAAGTATGAGTCACTAGGATTTTGGATGTTACGATTTTTCACTGGCTGCTTTAATATGCTGATTATTTTTTTCTTTTCATTTTACGTAGGTAACCAGTGTTTTTCCTGGGGATGGAACGAGCATGGCATGTGTGGCAACGAAACAGAAGAAAATGTTTGTTTTCCTCAGTGTATGGAACCTCTTAGTTCTTCAGAGCTGCTTTTAATTGGATGTGGAGCCGGACACTCCTTAGCATTTTGCTCTTTACCAAGCTTAGACATAACACCCTCTGCACAATTTTAAATTCACCCTGAGGTTTGTCTTTGGTTAATAAATGCAGTTAATGTCAAAGCAATTCAGTCATACTAGCCGTGGCAAGATTATCCATATTATATACTGACATAGTCATTTTGCCGGGTTCATATTTAAAAGAAGGAGGAAGATTTTTTTTTAATTTTTGCTTTTGTTTGAGGGGGGCAAAGTATGAAAACATTTAGGTGTGATGAAATGAAACAGGGTGTGCTTTATTTATTGTCAAGCGTGAAAAACCAGATTTACATGTAAAGCTTCTAATGAACTGATTTATTACTACAGCCTATACACAGGAATCTCCTGATACTAAGAGTTAGCACCTGGACAGAACTAGATAAGTATTAATGGCAGACAAGGGTGGGTTGGACTTAGTTCGCTTGTGGCTACAAAATGATTCTAAACTGATGCCTAGTTTAACTCCTCCCCCTGGTTCTGCCAGTCTCTTTCCTACATTTATTGATATCAAGCACATGGTTACTTCAGGTAGTCCTTGCTTAATGACTGCCCTGTTTAATGATTCTTCAAAATTATGATGGTGTTGAAAAAATAACTTTATGACCAGTCCTTGCACTTGCAACGGTTACAGCATCCTGCGGTTATGAGATCTCCAATTGTACACTTCATAGCTGATGGAGTTAGAGACCAGTCATTGCAGGATGCCAAGATGTCTGACTGCCTTCACAGTGTTTATTGCTTATATACAGTTTTACAAGCACAAAAGGTAACAAAGAGCAACAGCATTTTCATTGGTGAATTCTCCTTGCCAATCCTTAAGAACATCCTACATCCTGTTAATACAACCTAGATGAGATCACGTACCAGCCAGAGATAGTGTCCTGCTTCATCCAGGCGATGTAAACGGGGTGAAATCATGCGAACTGGGTGAGATCATGTAGGTACTTGAGGCCCTTCTGAGGTAGGCAGTTTGCTGCACACAACCTCCAAATGACCTCCATCTCTACACATAGCCAGCTTCCAACAAGCAAGGTCAATGAAGAAGCCAACAATAAAATTATAAGTCATAATCATCTGATGGCTTGCTTAAAGACTGTGTTGGTTAGCAACAGAGTTGCCAGTCCCAATTATGATAATTAAGTGAAGGAGTACCTGTCCAGTTTTTATCCAAGAAAATATATTGGAGCATTAGTCTCAATATTGGTGATTTATAATTGGACTATACTGTTTCATCAATACAAATGCAATCAGATATAGAGACTTCCAGGTGAGAAAAATGGTGGATTGATGCTTCTCTGAAACGGTAGGGATACTGAGGATGGAATTATGTCTGCCAGCGAGGCCATTCCTACACAACTTCGCCAGACAAAGAAAAGCAAAAAAGATTGCCCATGTGTGCTCTGGATAGCAGTTCCTTATGAGGAAGCCTGCAGCACCCAAAAGGATTCTGCAGGCACCTCATGAGTGAAGTGCCCTGGAGCCAAGGAAGATCTGACTTGCAGCCTCAATGGAGCCTTTAATGGATACCAAGTCCCACTTTCTTAAGCACTTCGGATGGTAACTATTTAAAAACTAAAGAATTCTCTGGAATAGCAGTTTAACTGGACCTTCTGCGTTTAACAGACATAATTTTTTTCCCAGGAATTAACTTGTAGCAAAAAGCACATTAAAAGCTTGGACTATAAAAGTTTTAAACAAATATAGGGACCAGTGGTATTTTTTTAAAAAATTGTTCTAATGTAGGTTCCTGTAAATTTATTAGAAGAGATACCCACAATGGTGGAGTGGATTGTGAGGAGAGTAGAACTGACTGAAATGGCTAAATTGACTTGTCTAATTAAAAAAGGAACAACAATATTTTTTTAAATAAAAGATTGGAAACCCTTTATGGACTTCTTGCTGCAAATGGACAAAAATGTGTGGTTTTGGGGATTTACTGATTAAAAAGCGTTGTTTACAGGAAGACGGGATCCCAAATATATAATTTCAGAGGCTGGAAATGGTGAATAATCATGCTAGTAATGGCTTGCCTTTAGAAGTTGTGGGTGCTCAATCACTGGAGGTTTTTAAGAAGAGATTGAACAGCCACATGTCTGAAATGGTATAGGGTGTCTTGCTTGAGCAGGGGGTTGGATTAGAAGACTTCCAAGGTCCCTTCCAATTATATTATTCTGTTGTATATGTTTTGTTATCTGCTGCAAAGAAGATTGGAAGTTGCTTCTTTAGATACCTTTCTTCTTCTTTGTCTCACTTTTTCATTTATTTTTTTATATCTCTTACACACAGGCATATATACACACATAAGCAATCAAGTATGTATTAGAATATGTTGCCAAACTCATGGTTCATTGTTACCTCTCTACATTTTACTGGCTATTGACTGGATGGCTTGCTGGGTCACGAATCCAGATGGTATTTTGAAAGGCCTTTGTGAATTAGTTCAATATATAAGTGGCAGCACTAGATACAAAAATACTTTTCCTGAGTCTTCCTCCTTTGTTCTTTATTTCATTCCTGGATTGAATGCCCATCTCCTATATTTTATAAGTCAAACTCCTGAATATATTTATTAGAATTGGGCAGCCCTTTTGATTCAGTTTCAATCATACGGAGGTCTGCGAACATAATACCTGCCTATACCTCTTTGAAACCTTCATGTCTTTTCTTAGGATTCGATGGATAACCTGTGAGAGATAGGGGAAAATATGGCTGCTTTAAAGAGTTGCAACCAGGTGCTACATTTGCTCTCCTGTGCCTTCTAAAACCCTCTTTTGGAATTGAATCATAGCTTTTATATGTATATATTAGGTCGTAGAAGGGGCATAAATATAATAGCAGCTTTCACAAATAAGCTAGTTAATATAAAAAAGAGTTTTACTTTCCTAGACTGGAGTTCGTCATATGTATAAAATGCAGAAACCTTGGAGTTCTGTGCCACATCAACTGAATCAGTGATAACAGTACTCTACCAATCCAGGATTTTGTGTTAATAGTCTGATACTCTGTAAGCCTAATCTGTTCCATCTGTTTACAAGCAATTTATTCGGAAAGCCAATTAAGATGGATTAACAAAATCTGTTTAGCCATTTGTGATCTCTGTTACTTTACCTGTAGGCATATTACCAGAAATTATTGAGGTGACTACTCCTTTTATACATACCCTAGTCAACATAAATCGTAATGTATGTACACAAATATATTTGGTAGAATGCAGTATTGCAGGCTAACTCAATGCTCACTGCCAGGAGTTCAATCCTGATGGGCTCAAGGTTGACTCAGCCTTCCAATCTTCTGAGGGTGGTAAAATGAGGACCCAGATTATTTGGGGCAATAGGCTGACTCTGTAAACCATTTGGAGAGGGCTATAAAGCACTATAAAGCGATATATAAGTCTAAGCACTATTACTATTGTTATTGGCCTGGTTAACACAGAGGCTACATGGTCATTTATCAGAGATGCTCTAGTACAGGGGTGTCAAACTCGCGGCCCACGGGCCAGATGCGTCACGCACTGGCCACGCCCACCCATTTTAGCAAAGGGGAAAAAAGTTGCGATATGTCACGTGACGACATGTCGTCGCGAGTTTGACACTCCTACATCTACCTCTAGTAGATCCTGCATTAAGCAAGGGAATGAACTAATTAGCTCCTTCTAACTCAATGAAATTAAATGGGGTGACAAAAAGTCTTCTATTATGCTTTCCCTCAGATTGCACCATAAAAATTCAATAGCGCAGGAAGATGTTCAATCTGATGAGGAAGATTGCTTGAAAGAAAAAAAGTACAGTATTCATGAGGTGTCCTTCCAGCTGTCTTTGTTTTGTTTTTAATCAGCAGCAGCACTCAGAAATCATTTCATAATGTTGAGCATGCTATAAACTATTTTACCTCTTTATGTTTTTGCTGACATCCTTTTGCAGAAGGATTTTTTTAAAAAAAAATCATGTTCTGCTATTAGGCTTACTTGTATTCAGGCTATTAAACTTTTTATCTCTAGCTCTTGATTAGGCATTTGCTTGTTCTATCTGTATATCCCTGGCTACAGGGAAAGATTATGAATTGAATTTTCTTTCACAGCTGCATTTTGTGTCCCTTTTGCTTCTCTTCCTTTGTTCTTCCTTTTTCTTTTTCCTCCTAAACTTGAGTTCATTTAAGGTGTACACCTTCAGTGATTTACACTATATTGTTAATTCTGTGCTGTGTATCTATTGTTTTGTATTTCGTTAATTATTTTTGCATAATAAAATAAATAGAATTTCTTTCCTTTACCCTCCTCCTTTATTTGCATATTATTAACAGTAAAATTATCTGATTAGTTGTTTAATCTGTGTAAGGGGCATCAAGATGCATTGCAGAATATTTAATAATTTTTGATCATGTATATATTTTATTTTTATCATGTAATTTTTTTTTAAACTTTCATTTATTTTTTGAGGGGGTTTGCCTTTTGATATGAGATAGATGGATAGAACAATCTTTTCCTCACTGTTTTTGATGTTATTTATATTCTGAGCCTGTTGGATCAAAGCAAAGGGCTACCAGGTGCCCTGGGACAGAACTAGAAACTCCACATTCTTATGTGCCCTTCGGAATCTATGTATGCAACCCAAATAGCCCTCTGAAAGTTGCTGGTGAATTACTATTTTGTGTGACAAAAATGAAACATTATTAAATGCAGCTAAATTAGGATTGTTCATGTAAAGCAGAGGTGGGGAACTATGGCCCTTTTATGACTTGTGGGTTTCAACTCCCAGAATTTCTGAGCCATGTTGGCTCAGGAATTCTGGGACTTGAAGTCCACAGGTCATAAAATGGCCGTAGTTCCCCATCCCTGTTGTAAAGGGTTGTGTTCTTACAATGCATGTTCTTTCATCTGTTTGCTAGACAAGTTTTTATTGGATTGTATATCCCTAGAACAAACTTCTAATAATAAAAAAATGGGGTTGATCAGAAACTATCATTTACAGTAAGTTCCATCACTTAAAGAAACATTAGAACATTCTAGCATATGAATTCTCAGTCCTTCAGATAAACAAGGATATACAGGTGGTTCTGTTTATGTTCTACTTATGACTGTAATAGTGCCTGCCCATTACAGTTGTAAGTTGTGACAGTCATAAAGTGAATTACCCATTTTATGACCTTTTTTGGGGCAGTGGTTGTTAAGCGAAGCAGTTAAGCGAACCAATTGTTTGCTTGTAAATGCCAGTTTTTGGCAAAAACATCATAAAATGATGTTTAAAATGCAGTAATGTGGGTGTGGGTGTGTGGCAGATGTTTGAACTTTGGAACCAGTTCCAAAGTACACCAGCAGGGGGTCTGTCATAACTTTGAACTGTCACTAAGCAATGGATCATAAGTTGAGGACTACCTGTAATGCAGATAACCAATATTTAGCAAATATCAATGCAGTTGTTTCTAATAAATAGCAAAGGGAAGCCCGATGATTTGTCCAGTGCTGATGCTTAGAATAAGAGCTAAGTCTTATTTTCTCATTCATGGTGTCTATTTACATAAGGCAAATTGCATTTGTATGTAATGAAATGTGTGTAGATGACTTGGAAAATGAGGGGAAGAGAAACAATTACACCACAAAACAATTACCTAGGAAACAATTACACAAGAGAGGCAGAAACTCCCAGTGGCTTAACGGTCAGAGAAAGAAACTCAGGAAAGACCTGCTCTAAAGGGTCAAGCAGGTAAAAGTGGCAGGAAGTTTGTACCTTTGTACCTCGAGATTTGCAATATTCTGTTAATGTAGCCTTACAATAAAGCAGAAATAGTTCTTTTACTATGCCCTTTTATGTAGCTTTCAGAAAATATTTTCTAGCCTCAGTTAAAATAGGCCTGCACTCTAATGAGAGACTCTGGCAGATATTTAGGCAAAAATTTATTGGAGGACATGACATTATGTCATTGAACCCATTTGTTTTATGGGGTATCTAGATGGGGATATCTTTTGCTTTGATTTTCCTTATTTTTCAGCTGCTGCTTCCATCACAAATAAAATATCTTTGCCAAAACAAAACAGGCAGTAGCCAAATATTGTCTTTGGCCTGCTAAAGGTAGAAGGACTCTACCTGCAATTGCCTGTGGTCCATTGCAGAATCAAAAACAAAAACAACCTTGTTAATCTTTAAAATACCACAACAGTTTTGTTAGTTTTATTTGCAACGTTATAGCAATGCTACCAAATTCTACAGAATTGGATGTTGAGATACTTTTGCCTTGTGGCATTAAAGTGGAATTAAATCTTAGTAGGTTTTACTCTACTTGGATACACCTTTTTCCTTTAAAGAGAGAAGAGTTGTTAGGAGCCCTTTTCTGAAGAATCTGTAGAAGGTTGCTGTGACATTCCAGCATATCAAAATGTTGGTGTTGATCAGTAGAAACTTGGTAGCTTAGATTTTACTCCCCTTAGGAAGTTTCTTTCCTGCTGCAACCTATCATGATCGTGAATCCTGAAAGAGGCCTCCTGATTGCTCTCCATCTGCCCTCCAAAGCCCCTCACTACAGAACTATTTGATGATTGATTTTGGAGCCTGTCCTGAAGTTAATCAAAGAAGGACACACTGGATGCCAAGTGAGTCAACCCTTTCCCCTTCTGCTATAATAATGGAAATTATGAATCTTACCCAAAATGAATCATTGGGCGGGGGGAAGGGGTCTTTAGATCTCATGACGGGTGATGAAATTCAAACGAAATTGGGGAAGGGGGCTGACTAGCACATTTTTTACCCTATTATATCTCAGGTCTAGAATCTGTTTAACCAGCAGAATTAAGTTTTAATTAAAACGTTAAGTGATATGATGGCAATGTTAATCTAAATGCATTTTAACATGGATTTCATCTGTATTTTTATTGCATAACATTTGTACTCTATGCATGACATTAATTTTCATCCAATCCAATGATTACATTGAAACATTCTCATGTCTGACTTTTAGCACTAAAATAATTTTTGCTTATTTTTATTTATTCTAGGCAAGCAATAAAAAGAACACAAAGCAAAAAAGTTATTAAACACAATCTATTACCAACTTTTAGATATATCCAATTTAAATATTACAAAATTCCTGAGTGACTACAGAAATGTGGCTATTTACATCTAAGTGACCAATATGGCATCTAAGCAGTTTAACCGTATGGTTGACTACAGAAATAGAATTTATTGCTCTTCCCACCCTCCATTTGTTTCTAACTTAAGTTAAAAAAAAATAGAATTCATAAATTTCAGCCCTAAGATGCAATAAATAAAATAACTTCCTTCTATATTACCAGACATGGAAGTCCACAACTGGGAGTTTCCCAGGTACAAAGCTGGAAAGCATGATTACTATTTAGGGCTATCAGATCTGGTCTGCAGAAAAAAAAAATCACTAGATGGCAGTAAAGAAATGCAGAAAAGCCAATTCTTTTCAGGCAGATAAACTGCTTGGCCAGATGTTATATCCTGCCAGTGGGGCCAGAAAAAAGAATACTGTGGGTTAGGAGCAACTAGAGAACTTCAAATAAGATCCTGAGGTCCAGTCAGCCCTGGAATAAGCACTTGTTCAAATACATCTTTAAGAAGCGACATTATTTCCAGTCCCATCTAGAAGCCTGGAAAAAACCCCAGGCTGCTTTAATGAGTAACAGGGAAGTCCTATTCTCCTGCAAGGTTCAAAGATTCTTATTTTCAAAGGGTGCACAGCTTAGGTGCCATACTGTGGAGAGAAAGTCTGTTTCTCCTGCTTTATTGAAAACTGCAGACTGTGAAAAATCTCTGGGAAAGGGTTGAATGACTAGAGATACAATTTTATGAAAAAGAGCCAAATAAAGGAAAGATTTGTCTTAGAACTGGTAAAGTGGTAAAATGGATAGGGGAAGTAGGGTAGAACCACCATCTTTTCAGCAGTTTTGGGAGGTACAAGCTGTCAATTATCAGAAAAAATTCAAAATAATGACTTGGACAATCTCCTTACGTTGGACTTACAAAAGAGATGTATTATATCTGTGGGGGTGTTCCTGAGAAAAGGTAGAGGATGAAAAGAAATCAGTTTCTGGGACACTACTTAAAAGGAATAAACATGAAGACTTTTTTTTTTAAATAAAAATATTTTATACAGTTGATTTATTTGATCAAGGTTAATATATATATATATCTTCTCCAGATGCTAGTTCAGATGAGGAAGAGCCAGGTCCAGGGACGTCAGGAGCAGGTATGGAGGAACATCTGGAGGTTGCCGGAGGCTGCCACGAGTTGCGAGACCAAGCATAACAGAGCAGTTGCAGGAGGAGCGACGGGACGAATGGCCAGCTGAGCAATGGACAGGAGAGGTCCAGCTGCAGCTGGGAAGCCCAGAGCCTTCGGGAGATGAGGAAGATCTGCCTACCCCTCCCAATCTGAGAGTGCATCGGGTCGAGAGGAGGCAGGCACAACAAAGTTCAGCCAGGCTATTTGTGAGTTGGCATCCTTGCCCCTCTTGATGGACTACACCGGGGAGCGGCTATTTACCTCAGCGCTTGGAGTGAAATGACGCTGGAAACAACATGTCCGTTTCCTTGCTATGCGTTCTTCAGCCGCAATGATTCTTGCCTTGACTACCAGATTTTGATTCTGTACCTCGAACTTTGGCTCATGCCTCTTGAACTCTGGACTTGCCTTTGCCTTGTGGACTTGCCTTTGTCTTGCAGATTTGCTTTTGCCCTGTGGACTGGCATGGGGTTTTCCTTGAATAGCCTACTGAATCCTTGGGATGGTGCTGGTGTGGGTGTGAGGAATTTCTGGGGAAGACTATTCGGGGCTTGGAAGCCTCAAAAATTTCTAACACCCATGGTGTGTGTGTATGTGAGCGGGATAGGACACCAGGACTGAATTTTATTTTTATTTATAGGTGGCAGTTCACTTACAACCATTCATCTAATGACCGTTCAAAGTTACAACGGCACTGAAAAAAGTGACTTATGACCGTTTTTCACACTTATCACCATTGCAGCATCTCCATGGTCATATGGTCACATGATCACCTTTTGTGACCTTCTGACAAGCAAAATCAATGGGGAAGCCAGATTCACTTAACAACCGTTTTACTAACTTAACAACTGCAGTGATTCTCTTAACAACTGTGGCAAGAAAGTTCGTAAAATGGGGCAAAATTCATTTAACTCTGTCACTTAGCGACAGAAATTTTGGCCTCAGTTGTGACTGTAAGTTGAGGACTACCTCTATGTCTGTCTGTCTGTCTGTCTGTCTGTCTGTCTGTCTGTCTGTCTGTCTGTCTGTCTGTCTGTCTCTATCCATCCATCATCTATCTATCTATCTATCTATCTATCTATCTATCTATCTATCTATCTATCTATCTATCTATCTATCTATCTATCTATCTATCTATCTATCTATCTATCTAATCTATCTATCTATCTATCATCTACCATCTATTATATATCATCTCTATGTCCGTCCATCCATCCATCCATCCATCCATCCATCCAATCATCTAATGTCTGTCTGTCTGTCTGCCCGCCTGTCTCATTTAGAAACTACCCGTCTCCCTCATAGAGTATGTGAAATACTGGGCAGTGTACAAATAAAATCTTAAAAACATAAAAACTGAATATAAAATTTAAAAATAAATAAGGATAGTTAAAATTTTACATTAAAAGTTGTCTTCAGGGCACTAACCAACCGCACTGCTGTGTGCTTTTGTGTGAGCCCCAAGCAAGATGGCAGGGCCAAGTCTTTAGATATTTTAGAAAATGCAGGAAACAGGGCCAGCCTTGCCTGTAAGGGGAGAATATTTGAAGGACGGGGGCGAGGGCTGAGAAGGCTGTTTTCCCAGATGTGCTAGTCTGAATTCTTCAACTGATAGGGTCTGCTTGAGAGGGTAGGAGGGGCTGATGTGATGGGGCGAATACGGTTCCACATGTAACTTCGCTGCATGCCATGTAGAGCTTTAAAAGGAATAACCAACATTTTGGTTTGAATTGAACCTGGAAGCAAATTGGCACCCAGTGGTGAGGCTTTAAAGATTTGTTTATGGATAAGATATGGAAAGAAGAAATTATTCTTTGTTTTTATTTTTAGAGAAAGTGAAGAGCTATGGTATTAAAATGGAAGGAAAGTGTTGAACTTGTGAAGGAGTTTCCGAAAGGAGATGAATAGATGATGAGAAATTAATTTATAGGACATTATTTGATGGGATTAAATTTCAATATGTTATTTTGGGTAGCTTTTAATGAATTTTTAAAATGAATTTCGAACAATGAAGCTTTAAAGATTTATTTATAGTTATGAGATAAGATATGGAAAGCAGTCATTTTTTGTATTATTACAGAAAATACTAAGTTACTGGCTAAAGTAAATGAAAGGAATATGAAATTGATTTACTTTAAATATGTATTTATATTTATTTCTGGTACCTGTTATTGGACTTTTCTTGATTAAGATTGAATTGTGAGATTTTATGATTTACTGATAGATAAAAGATGAGATACAATTTCAGTAACATTACCTTCTCTAACATTTCAGCCTAAAATCTCTTCATAAAGAAAATGAAGAGATTTTACTGGTCTTGATGGAGAAATCACATATATATAGTCATATATATGACCTTTCCCTTCATCAAGACCAGTAAAATGTAGGCTGAAATGTTAGAGAAGATGATGTTACTGAAATTGTATCTCATCTTTTATCTATTAGCAAATCATAAAGCCTCACAACTGAATACTAATCAACAAAAGTCCATTAACAGCTACCAGAAATAAAGATATATACACATTTAAACTTAAACAAAATATTTCTTTCATTTATTTTACCCAGTAACTTAGTATTTTCTGTAATACTACAAAAAACACTTTTTTCCATATCTTATCTCATAACTGTAAATAAATATTTTATATAT
>QLTV01000972.1:340616-374865 GCA_003457575.1 Thermophis baileyi
CTTTTCATCTCTCCTTTTCTCCCTCTGCACTTTTTGCTTTTTCTTTTTTTGTATTTTTCTGAATTGTTATTAGTTTTTTATCTTTGTATTTTTAAACTTCAGTAAACATTATTATTATAAAAAAAAAAATCAAAATTCTCTGTCTCTGCATTGGACAAAACTCACACAGGATTCATATGCTTCCCAAAATAAAATAAGTCTTTTATAGTATTAATAGGAAAATGAAATATAGAATATCTATGACTATGCAGTAAACTACTCTATGGTGGGGGAAAAAAAAGCAAACTGACTAATGCTAAATAAGAATAGTTCCCTTTAAATGGGTATAAAATTATAGTTTGGCACATCTGTCAAAACTAGTGATATGCGATAAAACATCTCTGGTATCACCACATTTGATGAAAAAGAACTTAGTTGGGAATTATTTTGGAAATTACTTTCCAATGAAGGTTTCAGCCAAATGCCATTGGTGTAGTATGGTTTTCTAGTACGTACTCGGTTGCCAGGTAGCCAAGGGGGCTATGAAAGATGCTATCTTTCCATGTACAATCATGTCTTCAGCAGTTTTCCGCCTCCCACTTTCATTGAATCCCAAGGAAAGAGAGCAGGGGGAAAATCTCCCTGTGAGTCTTTTTCCCCGTGTGAGATTCAGAGAGATTGAAAAATGTGCAGCCATAAACATCAGGAGCCGCGGTGGCGCAGTAGTTAGAGTGCAGTACTGCAGGCTACTTCTGCTGATCACCGGCTGCCAGCAGTTCGGCAGATCGAATCTCACCAGGCTCAAGGTTGACTCAGCCTTCCATCCTTCCGAGGTTAGTAAAATGAGGACCCAGATTGTTGGGGGCAATATGCTGACTCTGTAAACCGCTTAGAGAGGGCTGTAAAGCACTATGAAGCGGTATATAAGTCTAAGTGCTATTGCTATTGCTACTGCTATCAACATCAGCACTAGAATCTTTTGCCACCTCCAACAACAAAGGGGGTTTAAAAAGATACCAAGGAGAATGGGAAAGGCATTCACAAGCTCTCTATGCTCAAACTTAGCTGTTTCTCCATCCCATCGATTGCAGATACCATGCTCTGTCCCTGTCTCAGGGCTGGTATAATTTTGGAGACCCTTTTGACGACATGCGTGAAGAATAAGAAAGCTTTACAGCTCTGCAGCTCCACAGGTTACCTCTGGAAACAGCCTCTGCTACTCCTCAAGGAGATTAAACTAACCTAAACAATCAAGGATAAGAAAGATATGTTCTTTTGGATTTTTTCCCTGCCTTTTTTTGTTTCAAGGAATGGAAAGAATTCTGGAAGTGGGATGAGGAAAGATAACGCTTCTTGTATACCCATGTAACTCTTATTGCTACTGCCTTGTGTTTTTTTCCCCTACCTCGCTGTCCTAGGTAGCACAAGATTACTTCCTTTAAAGTTTAGCTTTCAAATGGGACTTTATTAGACAACCAGCCCAGGCAAATTTTAGCAGTGGAATGTGTTGAATTCCTTGCCATGAAAGTCATGTTCTTTGAAAAATAATGAGGCTATAATTACTAGTTGTAAATGGGTGTTAAAAGGCAGATATTCAAGAGATTTCCAGTATGTGAAAAACAACAACAGAGGTCCAATTTGGCATTTATGTCACATTTTAAACTAATGTCGGATTATGATTATTTCCATAAGATTTTATGGTTAATTGACATCTTTGTGTCCATTTAGTGAAAAAATTAATTAGTTCAGTTACTTGCTGGACATGTGCTCAAAGTACTACATTGGTTCATGTGATGTGATCATATATTCAAGCAATTCCCTTTTAGACTTACATCACAGAATAATTATTGTTCTGGAAACTGAAGGTTTATACAGATTCTCATGTAGTCTGATATTATACTGTATACTGATGATTGGGAAACTAACACAAAAACAAAGGCACATGTGAGTTTTTATGATAGCAATGTAAATAAATAGATTAAATCCTGATACTACAATATCCATGCTCTTATCAGTTTATACAATATTCTGAAGAACGTACATATACATTCCTATATATGAATACATGTTTTATAGATAATTAAAAGACTATTTAGAAGTGTGGGTTGCATATACTAATTATTACATTAGATGCCTCATTTTTCTTATTAAATATACTGACCTAAACATTCAAGGATAAGAAAGATATATTCTTTTGGATTTTTTTTGCTGCTGTTTTTGTTTTAAGGAATGGAAAGAATTTTGGAAATGGGATGAAGAAAAGTAAAGCTTCTATATTTATGTAACTCTTATTGCTACTGTCTTGTGTTTTTCTTCTTAGGTTTATTCTATGAAATACTTCATTCCTAAGCTTTATCATCATCATCATCATCATCATCATCATCATCATCATCATCATCATCATCATCATCATCATCATCATCAATAGCCTTACCTTCTTCCTGGGAAGTAGTTAGGTCTTATGATGTGATGAAACTTAATCCTTTGCTTCAGTGTTTTAACTACAAGCACATTTATGACAAAAATTCTAAATGTTTTCTTTCAATCTGAAATAAAATGGTATGATTCAAACCTCTACGACTACCTTTAATGTTAGGTAATTTAAGACGTCATTTAGTATGATTAAAAGGTATCTAATTCTACATCTTTCTAAGTGCTATCAACTATTAAGAGAACCACAGTAGTAAGAAAAACTGAATTCACATTATCAACTAAAAAGCCAAACTTTTATTATTAATTGAGAAAGGAGGAATAGAGTGAAATCTACCAATCTTTAGATTTTATCTATTCAATTATGGAAATATTTATTAGTGTGGTGAAGACTGAAGACATGAGTTGTATCAAAGATTTGGGAGGTGACTTCCTTAGGCACTCATCAGTTTACCATCTTATAAGCAAAGCATAAGCAAGTTTTTTCTCTTTGATTGTTCCATTGGGAATCTTTGCATGGTATTTATTTACAATTTCAAAAGCATTTCTTTGGGATGTTCTGAACATTTCAGAAAGGAATTCTGATTTACACTATACAGCAGGCATTGAAACCATTATACAAAATTTATTTCATGCTAGAATTATTTTGCATAACATTGTGCATGCATTTTATTCAGAATTCTAAACTGCATACAATGCCATTTTGTTGTTTCTTGAAACTGTGAGATAAGTTTATATCGAAGTAGTTTCCTGATTTGTATATTGTAAATCCCCAGGTGTTGCTGTTGTTGCTTTTAAGAAAAACAATGTTGGTTCCTTTTTTGGTTGAATTCTTTACTGATCACTTAATATAAACAATTTGTCATAAAGGGTCTTCACATTGGATCTATACACCAATAAAGTACAGAGCTGGAAAATTAGTTTAGACCAGCTGTTTCCATCAGGATCAAAAACTGGTCCCAGATTTCACAAGCATGCCAACAAAAACAGACAAGAAAAGAAGATTGTTTGTACATTTTACACAAGTCTAGTTGGATGAAAAGTTCTTGAGTTTCATGTTCTGTGTGATGAATTTATGAAGGCATGGTCAATGTGACTGCCAATTGCACTTTTTAAACCATCCACCCTTGTGATCATGTATACAAATAAACAATCCATTGCAAAGGAATGTACGGCTTTAGAATATCTTTTACAGTTTGCTACTACAACATATGTAAAAGTAAAGAGCTTTGAAGGAAAATATATTACTTTATCTCCCCACCCTCCCCCCCAAAACACCCCTTTAATAGTAAAGTAAGTTAACTTGTACAATCTCAGGGGTTTTCTTTTTTTTCATGCAATTCATGCTATGAAACAACAACGAAAAAAATCTGCCATTTGTTACATTCTGGCCATAGAGAAATCCTGCATGTCTCCCTTTTTGAAACCACATATATCATCCTGCAAACTTGCATGGAGGGAGATTACATTTGTCCAAAGAAGAGGTCTTCTATGCCTGCACAGTTCCACCCAGACGTTTATAAGCCATCATTGTCCATCTCGTTTTCTCCATGTCAAGTCACTTTGACTGCCTCTGTTGGCATATATTTAGCAATGACAGGACTTTCTTTGCAAAGATCTGCATGTAAAGAATATAATCAATACTTGAGCTTCTCTCCTGTGCTTTTCAAACCAAGCTGGGTGTTTTATAGCAAGGAGGATAAAGGAGAAAGAGCTACATGCAGAGGCAGCCAATTTTCTTCTCCGCCAATATTTTTTTCCCCCATGCAGTCAGCCAGCCAGCTAGAGATCTCTCTACAGTGTATCTTATTGCTTTCAACATAGAAGAGACACCATGCAAAGTTTTGTCCTACTGCTTGTATTTTGCTCACACTCTTGTAAGGTTCCTATGGCTCAACAATATCCTGAGAAAAGCAAAAATCTTTAGTCATTGGCAAGTTTCAGCATTGGACTATATGACAATCTAACCCACTTCCAAAAAGCCAGTGGATCTACCATTAGATGAGAAAAGCACATACCAGGATGGGGTGCACCACCACAAGAAACTATGTGGTGCCTCCAGCTTAGCATCTTATGTACCAATAACATGCAGTGTTATGGCCCACCAAAGCAACTAATAGTGTCAATTTTGCTCTACATGATGAAGGATCTGGCCAAGCTAAGTGTTACTGCCACCAGTAGTAACATCAACCCCATGAGATGCTACCAATAGCCCTGATACTTTCAAACATCAGGATCTGCTTACAAGTGACACCACATAAACTAATGAGAAATCATTGCTTTTCTTTTCCCTCTTTTTATTAGCTTTATGATTAGAATACTAGAATCTAGAAGACCATTCTTTGCTACTGATCCACGCTACGGAATGGGAGACCAAGAATGTCTCATGAAGTTCAAAGCATTCCAGGCTTGAAGGATCTTTCTACCATTTTTCCATGTCTGCAAACTAAGCTGTTAAGGCTTATAACATCTCAAAACCTTCTTTTAAAAGGAAAAAAAAGGTAAAATCACAGAATATTGGATCAACAACAGAATGGTCAAACTCAGTAAAGTACAGCCTGATCGCAGCAGCATCTTTCATGCTTTGACATGCCAAGAGTAGTATCCCTTGCAACATGGCCTTGGCTAGAAATGGTGGAAGAAAAAACATTCCTATGTTTCAATGGTTCCCCTGCTATGATATAGAGGAGCTGGAAATAAATAAATGCAAACCCTCAATCTGTCATAGAGAAACTGTCACACTACCAAGTCACTGTGTTGTATGCGATTGTACTGAACCTTTGGCATTTCACATTGTATTATCTGATACTAAAAATGTCTCTATCTCCCCACCCCTGCCATCAAAAGCATTTATAGTTCTGTTGCTATAGAGATACTACTCAATTTGTTTACCAGCATTTTTGCATGCATTCGGTTTCCTCTTCCCTCTGCCAGTTTTTTAGTCATGCACCAAACAGCTCAGCAAATCAGAGGCATTGTTATGCAGTCTATGGAATGAAAATCTGTAGAAACACTAAAGGCGTCCTTGATAATATTCCCCCACCCACCCCAACACAGGCCAACAATATGCTGACATTTATCATTCCTTCGGCCAGCTGGCCACACTTTCAATCAACTGGGTAGAGTTTCATTCTTTCAGTTGCTTTGTGAGAATTGTCCATTTGTCATCCTAAAAGGGGAACCTGTTAGAAGCAAACTCACAAAGCACTGAACCAAGGACCAGGGCTCAAGCTGAATGAAAAATGACCAACGTGTATCCAGTATAGAATCAGGTGTAAAATACTTTTGCTACAAAGGTAAACTTAAGCAAAAACTTTCATATGAAAGTACAATGATCCTCCTATATCTTATCATTAGTAAATGGTGAAATTATAATTAAGTATACTCTATAGCAGGGGTGTCAAACTCGCGTCGTCATGGCGTCGTCATGTGACGTATCGTGACTTTTTTCCCCCTTTGCTAAATCGGGCATGGGTGTGGCCAGTGCATGACGCATCTGGCCCATGGGCCGCAAGTTTGACACCCCTGCTCTATAGCCCCCCTTTTTTTCTGTCAACATGCAATGCATCCTACAGGTTTGGTAAAGAACTGATTTGTGCCACACTCCAGTTTTTGCAGGGTCTGTAGAAATATTATTATACTCTGCAGCTACAATCCACAAGGTTTTTGTGACAATCACCCAAAACATAAGCCGAGGCTCTGCATTTACTTAACCGAATATAGCACATTAAGTATTCTGTTCAATATGAGGGAACTGCTCATTTGAAGCACCATGGCCACAACAGAGCCTTTGCCTATGCTGACTTAAATGAGGAAAATATAGGTTTTTTTTCTAAATATGCACTTGTTAATGTTATCATAGGTGTGACCTTAAGAAATTGCTATTTTAATTCTCCTGGATTTAGATAAATATGCCACCATTTGCTTATTTTCCTTTCATATGTGCAGACAATATTGTAAGAAATATTCAGGGAGCTCAGTAATAAACTGCAGTAAAAAAACAAAAATTCAACATCAGTTAATACAACTGAACACGGGAGCACAAAATGGTGGTAGAACTTTGATGGTAGCTATTTTTCTGAACTATAAAGCATTTATGCCTTTTAAATTTATCTAGGAATTTTCACTTAGATATCATAAAATACAGAGGTGGGCAAATAATAGAATATGCCTGCATTGTCCAATTAGCTACTAATTACTAGCTTCAACAATATAATATTTTCATGTGTTTCAGGAATAAGCAGGAAGAGATACTATTCCTTGATGACTAGCCTGCTTGATGATGGAGCTTTTCTTAACTTGGTGGTTCCCAAACCAGGATCATGAAGCCCATTAGGGACTTCAGCTTCTGCCAGGAGAAATGGCAAAGAGATGCTTTAATGACCACTTTCCCACTGCAAAAAAACTGCATTTGCCACAAAGGACAAATGCCTCTTGCCTCTGCAAACCTTACAGAAAAGAAGAGTTAAAGAAGGAACTAACAGCAAAACTATAGGGCTGAAAAATATCGGTGGGGATGAAAGAGTTGGCACCAGGCTGGCCCAGCAGTGCCATAATAACAAAAATAATGGAAGAAATCTGAAGTGGAGTCATATGACCATTAAGGTCCTAATGCACAATGAAAAAATATGTTGGACATCCTTATCAGGTGGAATTATCCTCAAAGGGTACACAAGTGCAAATTTCAGCCATCCCCATTTCTTGTCTGATGAATGGATTAAGATGCCTGACTATCACTTTTAGTGCAAGAAACCAATATTCTCAAACAAACTTAATATTGTTCAATAAATCATTATCTTAAACTATCTTACTATCTATGTGATTAGCGGACCTTATCTACATACCCTTTCTTATTCCTCCATCAGGCGGGCAGGGATATTCCCCGGTTGATAAGAGGAAGCAAGGTCCATATTTCTCCCGAGTGCCAGAACGGGTAAATGGCAGACCTTCCTCAGGCGACATAGCCTGGTCTATGTGGGGACAGTCTTCATTTGCCAGCGCCGCCTTGGCCACCTCCCCATTCAGTTTCGAATCTTCAAACATATAAGCAGAAGGCTATTGAAACACTAAGCATGCTTTCGTTGACATGAAATCTCTTGGTAGAGTTCCACAACTAGGTGGTAACAGTATGGGGGAGGAAAATGAACACATTTGTCCTGGGTAGCTTGGTGAAGTGCGGGGCACTCTTGTTTAAAGGAAAAATGTTAATGGGGGAAAAACAGAAAAAAGAGAATGTTAGCTTGCTAGAAACATGGCTCCTAACTTTGTGAGCAGAAGTCTGTAATTAAAAATGTGATTATATCTAGTAGGATGGAAGCTGGCACCCACATGATCTGTTTCTCATCTAGCTGTCTAGAACTAACAACATTTTTTTTGAGGCTGGCACGATGATTCAGACTGTGGTATTGGAGTAACTTCTAGCTTTGCTGTCTTACATTTTTTTTTCCCAGTGTGAATTTTGAACAAAATTATCCATTTCCGTATATACAAAACAGTGGCACTCATTTTACGCAGACACACATAGCATGCAATGAAAATGTGATAGCAGAACATAGATTTTTTTTCACAGTAAAAATCCATGTGCCGAGAAGTTGACTGATGGTTCTTCCCCCCCCGCCTCGCCCCACATATTTCTATGGCAGCAGAGGATTCTGGGTATCTCTGGATAATCAAATGAGATTGAAAAACAAACATACATGGCACATGATTAAAAATGGCTTGTAAACATGTTTCCATCTACATGTTTTTAAAGAGAACTGACTTTGTTTCCTCTGTGTGACTTGCTTCACAATCTCAAAGCAATTTAAAGTGCTCTTTTAAATTTTTTACTAAAGTGCAAATTAGTATATTAAGAATATAGGTGAAATATGGCATAGTTCACTGTGGCCAAGAAGGAATCACCTTATGTAAAAGTAACCTTTTCAGAGGAACTGACATGCTATAATTGCATCATTCAAACGCTCAGTTGCACAATGCTTATTACATAAAGATAGCTGGATAGATATAGAAGTGTCTCTACCCAGGTTTAGCTAAAGGGGAAATTGATGGAGCCTAATATATTCTGTTCTTATGCTAGAATTTAATGCTCAAACTTGTCCAACACAGCCTGTAGTTTCATTGATTCATAATGGGTAATTAATAAAATCAATCTCCTCATTTATAAGAGACCATGTAACAATCAAGTGTATTCATCAGTAAATAATTTGAAAACTTTCTGAGACTTAAATAATTTTAAGAGCATAACATATACAAATAACATTAGGATGCCTCAAACTGCGAGATGGGTGGCAAATAAATTTAATAAAAATGGTAATAATAATGTTTCTTCCTAAGCTGATCTCCTTTCTTATTCCTGTTAGAAAATTTTAGGTAAGGGTGCTCTGAATCTACTTCCTACCTTGTGTAGTAAGTAGAATTGGTGGACAAATTACTTTTGATTTTTACAATTCTGTACTTTATACCTGCTATACTGATTCTATAGCTTATTTAGGAGTTAACTATTTTACATTTATCTTTACAATTACCTGGAAGACATGATAGTACAGAGATAGTCTGGCATGGCATTATATTGTGCCTTACCAAATTAGTATACTGAGTTTTCACTATATCTGTTTCTACCTGGCTTTTTTTTTAAATTGAAGTCTGTTGGATCAAGCAGTTATAAATGGATAGTACCAAGTCCCTGATTCTCCTTAACTTTACTATAAATGGATTCAAAACCTAATGACAACTGGCAACAGCACTAAGCTTGTAACATCTCCAGGGAATATCCAAGCAACGATATTTGTAATGCAAAACTAAAACTTAATGTAAAAGCTAAAATTTCAGTGAGGTTGCTAATTCACTAGAGAATATAATAGTCTTCAAAACCTTGTAAGATTTCAGGTGAGAATATTGAAATATCATGAGATCTTAGGTGCAAATGCTGAAATCTCCACAGATTTCATAGTGAGATTGCCAACATGTCATGACGTTGGAGGAACTTGTGAAAATTTGATGATTTTAATTCTATTTTTCTTGTGATCTGTGTCATTATGTAAAATTGCTTAATGGCACCTGCCACCTGAAAAATTTGCCAATCCCAGACCTATGTTTTCTGTGTTACCTGCTTGCAAATACAGATTGCTTCATTTTTTACTATATCATTCACATTTTTGTTAATATTTTCATCCAACCAAAAAGTAATACTTGGATTTTGAGATACCGGTAGTTTGAATCTTTGTACATGTATTGCCATTCTTTAGAAGGAAATGGTGTGTCTTACAGTATTTTGTAAATTATCATGGAGAATTATAATTTTTCACAAAAATTAATTTTAAAAAACACTTAATCTGGACTTCTACCACAGAACAGAGCAATTAAATCACAACATATAAAAGGGGCCAAGACAAGGGAGCTTGTGGACATTTGGTAGGATGTAAATAATTACATTTAATAAATAATACATGGTTTTTAATAAAATTGATTCATTTAATCCTCCAGAAAAAGAGGAAAGATTGCATGAAATGGCACTTTTATAAACGGGGTATTATGTGTTTATTTCTTAAGACAGCATATGAACTATGCCAAGACAATTGAACTCTTAAACCATGTTTGATACTGGAAATTTCAGCCTCTTTTTAAAATGATTTAAGAAAAAGATATCTGGACATCTCGTAAAATAACTTTGTGATGCCCAACATTTATCCTCCACTCACTTGATTCTCACTTGAATTCCGAATTCAAGGAAGGAATCTAGACATTACATCAGAATCAACAATCAATGGTCTGTGCCCATTTTTCTTAATCCACAGTTCTCAATTTTCTGATTTAGCAACAATGGTTGCCCAACCCAGGAAATAAATAAGAAATGACCCTGAAAGAGCCAGAAAAGCTCAAATATCAAATCATGTTATATCCAAATGATTTTGGTGAGTGAGGCCTGAGTTTCAAAACTAATATTAGTGAATCTGAGTTATATCAATAGAGGAAAAATACAAAGGACAATTATTATCTTCTTGATAAGGGATATTATTATTTTTCTCCTTATATAACATTTGACTCATGTAATTCTTCAAAATATAATGGAGGTCCAATTCAGGTTTATTGCTTTCTATTATATTTTGTTTGCTTGTGTTTGCAAAGAGAAAATGGAAAAAAAATCAAAAGCATGGAATTATGTACATCTCCCCATGCCTCTGCTTCTTTCCTCTTGCAAATTCTGTAAATCCAAAATATAAGTTTTTTTTTTAAATGAAACCAAACTGACTATATGCTCAATTGCAAAAGGTTTAAACACATTAGGTCTATGCTTTGAATTAGAGTCCCAAAAACATATAGGAGTGAGAATGCGCCATCTCTTTGCATGCTTTAAAGCAGCTGCATGTTTTCTTAAGTTGGCATGGCAATAAAACACAAAGCGTTGCACAGCTGTGTTAGAAAGCATAATGCTTCAAAACAACACAAGATAAAAAATAATTCCTCTACTCTAAGAATACTTGTGGATAGAACAGTGTGACATTTTTTAAAAAAAACCAAACAGGTGGGCAGTTACTTTTAAGATCAGGACCACACTTCAAAACATAAAAATTGTTTGATTTCCAAGTATCAACAGATGTGAGCATCATGAGGTCACCAGAGGGGCCAAAGCTCATGACCCTTTTGGTTTGGGAGAAGAGTTTTTATGAAGCGAAATGGATATCAAAAACTAAAATTATGAAGGGAAGGAACATTTTAATGGATAATCACTAGGGTAACTGACAATTGGATGAGATTTGTCCCATCAGTTGAATGATTTCATTTGTGCATTTTCACTCATGAGCAATTGTAAACTCTATCAAGAGATTATTTGCACCATGGCTGTGGGCACAAGATATAAAGAATACTGACTGTTCTTTCTAAAATCTGCATTTGTGATTTAGAATTCAGAAAAGCACTTTATTGAAGCCAGAAATGCAGATGATGCAATCTAAAGTAAAAATTTCATCCAACACCTTAGGAGACATGCCAAGAAAACTTACAATATTTTAACTTAATATTAACAGAGTGATAAGCTACGTTATGCCTACTGTGAATTAGAAACTTGACATGATGAGATGACTTAGTAACTTTAATATTATCCGAGAGTAATGCTGGTGGAGTTGGAGGGTCAACTTTGCTGATAAGGAGGTTAAGATGATCCATGACAGGCATGAGGGAACAACATGGGACCCTGCAGATGAGTTGAAAGCCAATCCACTTAAAAGAATGAATTCCAAAATCAAATCTGGTAGAAGATAATGGCAAACCACTTATGTACTAAAGTGAAGACAATTATATGAACATGGCTGAAAATTGAAACAAATTTATACCAGATGATGAAAATCTCATGTCGGAAGGCAGTCCCTATAATTACTGGAAAGGAACCAGAGGTGATGATATGACCAGACCAAAGCTGTAAGAGAGTCTGGCCACTGATGATGCCTGTACTAAAAGAGGAGCTCCTCATCTTTCAAGGACATATACAATTTGGAAAACATAATGTGAGAAGTATGAACCAAGGGAAATTTGAAATGGTCAAAGCAGAAATGAAGCCTACTAAATGGATGGTTTAGGCATATGTAAATTTAAATGGGCCAGATTAGTTACTATAAATCAGATGACCATATGGTAAATATTTCAGGCATAAGACCATATAAAGAAATCAAGAGTTAATATTTTTCAACTGTTGTATAACCAACAATGGCTTGGTTATAAATGTTAGGATATTATCTGCTAGAATTAATGTCTGGTGAATATCAATGTTATATAAATGTATGTCGCCTCTACAAATGTAGTGGTGGAAAACATTGACAACTTCTACTGCAACTTGCATTTAGTAGGAAATACAACTTTTCTGGTAAAAAAAACCTGTAAAAAAACTTTAGAAAAGATTGGGTACTTCAAAGTCATTGAGGTCGCTTGGAGGTTTATCTGTGCCCTTAGGATCACCTGAATAGTACAAATAGCTGCAGAACCTTCTTGGAACAGCTGAAACACCCCTTTGCGCTATTCAGGTGACCCTGAGGGATAAACCTCCAAGTGGCCTCAATGATTCTCAGGGAGAGTGCTAATGACCAGATGACTGTAAAGAATATAAATCCTTCCATTCTCCATCATTTAATCAGAACTGAAGAACCTTCTTGGATACATCTTCAAGGAAAAACCAGAGAAAATCAAGTTGCCTTTTGAAAAAGCACCTTTGGGACAACCATGACCTGGATGACTGAGAATCTCCATAGACATGAAGTTAGTGAATAAATGTATCTACCACAATCCTTTACCAATAGGATTATAAACAACAGAAACATTTTCAGAGACAACATATTCAAGAATTGACTCCCTTACAAAGTAAAGAGTCAGTGAAATATTGGAAAACACCCAGTACAGAAAAAAGCTTTACAGCTACCGGAGAAACAGCATTTAAATAGCTAACAGCTCCATTGGTCACAAATATTAAGGAAGAGGGTATACTGGAAGGAGATGCAGAAGAAAGCACAAATTACCTACTCTTAGAAATGAGTAGAGAGAGATATGGTGGTTCAGAATAGAGAAGGAAGTGAAACAAACACACATTTTGTTCCTATATTCATTTAACTTGTTCAGCAAATCTATTATAAAACATGACAAGACTGGGAGAGATGTCAGCTAGAACACAATTCAAGCTAGAAACACTAATGTCTGAGTTGCCTAGACAAGACTACTTTCTTAGCTGAAACAAAAAGGCTAAAATGAGCTCATTAAATAAGCAAACCTGGAAAGCGAACAATATGGACTAAAGTTAAAGTTACAAAGGTAACGTCACCTGGCTCACTAATGAACTCACAGTTGATGTGAGGGAGTGAATGTAGATGATAGTTTTGATTTTCTGGGACTCAGAAATCAAAACGGACAGCCGAATAGTTTGATTCATGGGAAGAAAGCAAGGTTAGACAAGATCAAGGGTATTTCTGTGACAACAAAAATCAGAATAATTAAAGTAACAGCTTTACTTTAGTAACATATTATTTAGCTTTACTTTAGCTTTACTTTAGTAAAGCTAAACTTTAGTAACATATTACTTAGGAGTAATGTGCAACTCTGAAAGCTGGACATTGAGAGAGATCAAAAGATAGAACATAAATGATTTAAATAATAGATTTAGAAACCATTATTAAGTACCATGGACTTCAAGAAAATCCAGTTGGCCCTGGATGAAATAATGTCCTGATTAGTCACTTGAAGTGATGACCAAAAAGCAGAAAGTCACATTTACTTTGGGCTATAGATGTGAGCAGGCAATGGAGTAGAAAAAATAACAATGCTTGGCAAAATTGTGGAAAGTGGAAAAAAAAGAGAATAGAACAGGTGGATCAATGGGTTTTAGGAGTTGCCTGGACTATCCTGGAAGAAATATGAATTATTGGTTGTAGCAGATTGAGATGGTGGGCATTTATCTGTATAATTGCCAAAGACCAGACCTGACACAATGGAACCAAACTTAAAAAAATATTTTTAAAAAATAAAGAATTTTTAAAATTAACTTAAAAATAGGAGTTTCTTTCTTCGTAAAAATCAATTTTTGTTTATGCATTAACTGAGATCAAGTTATTTAGCTATTAGTTTAGTTCCAAATGAAAATATTTGTTTGATTGTATACATGGTTTCATTAGATGTGGTAAAATTCTAATACAATTATACATTTAAGTCAGTTTTGCGAAATTGCACTTCACACTGTTAAGTTTAGAATTTTTGGGTTCTTGAGCTGAATTGTTAATATCCTTTTTGTTTGCTCTTCTTCCCACCCCATCCCTTATTTTTATGCGTATTTCTAATGGAATTGTTTTTAGTTACTCATACTTTAATCAACGTGGCTTAAGTTAGGCTCAACTAATATATGATAAATTAGGATCCAGCCTTCTGCATTCAGAATGATACATCCATATATTTATTTCTCTTTTATTGAGAAATAAACACAAAAGCACTATCAAGATTTGCTTCATTGAAAACAAAAGGGACATTTTCAGTCAGGCTCTAGATCAACAAAATATTTGTCTGCCTTGTGCAGCAGGACTGTGCTCAGAAAGAAACATTAGATATCTATGTGTACCAGAATTCCAGTGGAATTCCAAAAGGACTCCAACTCTGCTCCATTGTTTGCTGTGAAAGGAGATGACTCATTCAGGTGCTAAGTACCCTCTCTTAGGAGTAGTTCCACAGAAAACCATGGACCCATTTTGATTGTTAAGGGTAGGGTAGCACATCTGCCATTAATTATAACAGAGAAGAATTACAGAAGAGACAAGAAAACCCAGACAAGTAATGATGACAGGTGAGAAAATGACAGCTTAGAAAGATGATGGATACAAGTACAGCTTCGAGCTATGACAGAAGTGATTTTGAAAGCAGTAGTGGAATCCTCTTACAGCGGATACATTTTGGAATTATTCTGCTGGAGAGCTATGCAACTTAACTTGTTTTCCATGCAGATAGTACTAAAGAGAGCAACATAGCCAATTAGTGCCATGTTTGCATCAAGTACTTACTTTTTCTTTTGGTATTTATACCTTTTTCATCAGGATTTGTGTGTGTATCACAACCTCAGTGGAGTTTACCTACAGCCTGTGATATCCCTTGTTGTTTTGGATTTAAAGAACTGTACTCTAATGTCCTTCTGTTGCCCAGTATGGAACTCAGGTTGATGACAATTGAAGAAAAACTTCAGAATATAAAATGTGACAGTCTGTAACATACATAAGTTGGAAGCAACATATAGGAGTAAATAAATAAATAAACAAATAAATAAACCAAATAGTGAGAAAGAGAGAAAAAGAGAAACATGAAGAACATGTAAAGACTTCAGTTGTTTCTACACAGAAGCTGATTTTAACTATCTCAAAACTTTATACTTTTAGCTTTTTGAACCAAAAAGTAATATTGTTTTTCATAAAACTTAGAATTATCTTATGCATGTATCTAAGTGTGTGATTCAATGTCATCCTTCTAGCAATAGAGCTTATCTTGATAAATTTTAGCTTAGCATACTAAACCCAAAGGCCCTTAAACCCAACCTACCTGTGAGTAGTTACTCACCAGTGTGTTGAATTGGATCCCTCCAGGAAGTGTAGGTCCCAGTAAAGATCTTTCAGCAAATAATCTCTCTCAAATCTTACTGGCCAATACTGTGATCTCCCTCCTAGACAATACCCCCATTTTTAGAGACACATTATCTCATATCTCTAAAAATGAATGAGGTAGCACAATGGTTTACTAACCGCTGAAGCCAAGGAGTTAAAATAAGTACGAGAAAGTCAGGCAGTCTTTCCTTTACAGGTCACTCTGGAAAGTTTCAGTTGGGTAATCCTGAAAAAAAGGTTTGTTCCCAGCAGCACTTCCCAAAATGTATCTTGGAACTTGAAGTGGTCTTGCAGTACTTACGGCCCATCATAGATAGTGGCCCTATCTATGAAATCATACTAAAACCATAGCAATGCTCTGTTACGATGCACTATGCACAAGTCAGACATTGAAGGATATTATATTACATTCAATGTACAGCTGGGAGAGGGAGATTTAATGTGGGTACTACCTCTCCCTGTTACCCTTTAAGATCCCTGAGTTTAGATACATTCTTAGATAATAAACACTGCAACATGGTGATCATCTATGCCATTCATGGAGTGGGAATGAATGTGAAGGACCATGAGCGCGAGAATGGTTAGTTAATGAAAATAGCAGATGCAGAAGGACCTTAGCAGAAGTTTACATCATGTATAAGAGAGTAAGAAAAAGTACACTGAAAAGATCCCTATGAAATGATCGTTTGCTCCCTTTTCTAGTTGTGCAAGCTAACCATCATTTGTTTTCTGTTAGTGGCCTAGTATACACTTTTATCACCAGCTCTAGGATTCAAATCACCAGTGCTTTAGGCTTCCCATCTTATTACAAGTTCTGATTTTAAAATTTTAAAATTCCAAATTCTGATCAGATTATTATCTTGGATTTTGGGTTTTTTTTTTGGCGCAGCTGCTTTGATGTTGATCAGCATTGGTGCAGAAAGTGACCATTGAAGGTCAAATGGCTGTCAACGTGACCTGTGATTGCATCATTTTCAGTGAAGCAAATAGATTTGGATAATGCCACAAGGTAGAGAGATGCTCATTTTGTTCCTACCCAGTTTCAATTGGGTGACTGACATTCACATTCACAAATTTCCAAAGTCAAATACATAACATTGCTGCTAGGCTTTCATTGCATGCAGAGTGAATGATTGTCCAATCTTGGTATTTAAGGAACTGTAACACAGTTGCCTCTATTTATTAATCACACATGACTGAATCCAGGATTTAGACATTCCTAGACAGAGATGGTATTGTATTGCTGAAGCTAGAATTTCAAATTGGGATGATCATAAACAGCATCGTCATTGAGTTATTTCTTTTAAGAACAAAGACATGGAATTGGAATATGCTGAAAAGACAGCCAGGGTAGTATCACAGTGAATGTGAAAGCCTAGAACCAGGGAATGTCAGGATCTAATCTACCTCAGCCACTGAGGGGGTGACTTTGGGTCATTCCCTATCTTTTAACCTAATCACTCAGTATATATAATTTTGGAGGAGAAAACACAAGGCATCCTATTCAAACTCATATGTTTTAATAAAGAAATGTAGACTTTTAGACCATTATGGTTGATTCTAGGGAGACAAATTAAGTCAAGGTTGGATGAAACATTCCAGTAATAATTCAAATTCAGTGCAAGTTTGGGAAATAGGTAAATAAGTCTTCAAATTCTGTTCAGTTTCTACTTGTGTTCTCTATCTCTAGCAAAAGCAGAGAGCCAAAGTGAAATTGACTTTCAATTAAAATCTGGAAAAATCTCACTTTTGTGGCTCAAAAGAATCAAAAATAGCAACAGGTCATTGTTTATGCTTTGCTGTTTCAGTTCAGAATGGATCCATCCCAAATGATCCTCTATAAGATGTGAATAAGCATTATAAACTCCGTATAATAAAGCTGCATCCATCAGCCATCTTTTCCTCCTTAACCTCATCATGCTTTAGACTTCAGACTTCCTATCGTATGCTATCATGCAATCACACAGTGAGTTTCTCCAGCCTCATCAATCTCAGCAGAGAAATATTTAATATAATGTTAGCGAGACCTCTAAAAATATTTCTCAAGCTAACAGGCACGAGGGAGAAAGATTGCTATGTAAACTCCATATTCATGGTGTACTCATGGAAATGTAATGTGTATATATATCCCTTTCTCTGGTCTATGCGGAACTGAATCACACTTATGCCTTGATCATTGCAGCAAACAGTGTTAAATTAAGTGATTGAAACAAATAGTATTGTGCTTTTTTGGGTCTTTGTTCCTTTTCGTAAACAAAGGGCCTGTTCACATGAAATCTCTGGTGATTTTTCTCTCCCTCTTGAAAAGGTCTGAAATGCAAATTGTCTGCTCTTGGTCCTGATAAAGTTATCAAGAAGGGCAAGGGCTCCAGTCCAAAGAACATGAAAATAACTAGCCCCAAATTAAAACAAATAAGCATTTATTATATCAGTTATTTAAGTTGGTTATAAACCTGAAAACTGGAATATCTTCATTTTTGTCTTAAGTCTAATACCACTCTGGGCATGGAATGAGTTGGGGTAGAATTACCATTTAATGAAGGATAAAGTTTAGGGTTATTCCCATTGACTTCTACTGAGCATAATCACTGGTCCTGCTTGGTGCATATTGTTTTTATTAAATGGGAGCAATTCCACCTCCAAGTTTTCCCTGAATATATTGGAGATGGGCTCAGAGGCCTTCTGCATACGAAGAACAAAGTTGACTCCTAAGTGATGACATGTCCCAATTGTATAGTTCCATTTGGATTAGGAAATGGGAGCATCGCTATACCTGTGGATATGGCAAATACACTCTATGGTCCACCAGGTTTTTTCTGTAATTAAAACAGCGGGAAGCTGTTTTCCTGCAAACAACTGTTTATACGTGTAGATTTTCTAGACTGCCTATGGACTCACATGGGGCCCCACAGGCATTCTTAGGAAATGATAATGGTGGCTGACTACAGAGGTTCCAGGAAAAAGGCAAAACTGACATGAGATTACAGACTGCATTTTGAAGATAGGGGGAGGAGAAATTATTAGAGGGGATGGCAGGAAGTACCATCACTAACCTGCCATTAGATACATGGGGGTGTTTTGTGATGGAACACATCAATGAATGTGAGTGCATTCATTGGTGAGTGCTTTTTTGGCAGCCATTTTGTGAAAGTGCTCACCCCAAGCGCTGAAAACTGCAAATATGCTCACCAAACACAACATCTCGCCTGACTTTTACTGCATTCAAATATACCTCGTTGGCTTAATAATTTTGCTTCTGTGCAACTAAGATCAGGAATCACTTTTTCCTTCAATAAGGCAAAACAGTTCTATTGAAGTAAACTATCCATTATGAGGTAGATAGTGCAATTCTATAGTGAAGCCAGTTATACGGGTTCTAATGAATCCTCCAAACAGAGAGAGCTAGACCATCCTAAATGAAACGGTGTGGTACTTAGGATCATATCACCTTAGTCAACAAACAGACATATTATCCTCTATCGTACCTTTACTACATGGTTAGACTTGGCCTGAGCTCATTTGTTTCAAGCTCATCTGGTAGCCTAGAACAGGTTGCTTACTTCTAAACACTGGAAAGTTGCACCAAGCACAGGAAGAACATCAAATATTTCTCTTAGACTGTTGACAGCTTGATATCTAATGCACAAATGCACCCATTGTACTCTTTTCAGTAGCCTTTTAATCACTCCAAAACTCTTTAGAAGAAAAAAATTTGTCTCTTCCTTAATATGGACCGTAAAAGCTGGAGAAAACAGAGACTTGTGCAAACATGAAGGAATATTTTTGCACTGGAATTTACTAGTGTTACTAGTGCTACTACTAGCAGCAGTCATTAGAGAAAGATTCAAATAAAATTTGGGATATTTTAATATGTTAAGAGTCGAATAATCTAATTTTAAAATTTCCTACTGCACCAGAAACTGACTACCGCTGATCAATATCTTATTGCAAGGTGCACAGAACATTCGTTAAATCTGCCTCTGAAGCAGCTTATTTCCTTGTATTCTATACAACAAAGTAGTAGCTGATCACTACATGGTAGGAATTATAACAAAATTGTAAAGAAAGCATGTTTCTTCAGATATGAAAATGAGAGTAATTAAAGAAACCCAGGATAAAGTGGGTATCTACAGTCATTTTTAGATGCTATGTATTTCATAGGTCAACATCCACTGATAATTGGGTGTTGGTTGTGATTCTCTTTGGTTGCTTTTCATTTCTAGGATTGGGATATCTGTGGCTGATACTTAGAAGTTTAACTTATGATGGCATTCGTATACAGGGAATAGGATTTACTTTATCACCTTGGAATCTCCAGATCTCTTTATTCTGGATATGACAGAACCCTCCACAACTCCTTAATGCCTTCCCTGCCAATTAAGTATTAAACATTTGCTTCTATTGTATTGAATAAACAACCAGGTACTGTAATCCAACTCTATTAAACAAATTACAAATGGGCTCTTGGAGCTGATGAAAAGCACAAACAAACTGTTGACTTTAAGGCTCATGCATGCAAGCTGGCCAATTGTTTTCTGCACATAACCCTTTTCATGTATAGAACCATTTGTTGATGTCCTAACATGAACTGGGCTGCATAGAAGTGCTAGCCCAGTCATAACCAGTACAAAAGAGCTGCTTGGTTTATATCATATACAGTACAGTTCACTTCATACTGCACATAATTCCACATGTGAGAAGAAATAGACCAATGATAACAGGTGGCCACAGACCTTTTTTTTTTACACACAAGGGTCACATATGATTTTAGAGCCTTCATGAAAACCAATTGGTTCTCTGGATTACAGGCACCCAATAAGCAGGGACATTGTTCAGCAGTTGGAAGTATGCAGCATACTGCTTCATAAGCATTGTTTTATCATCCCTGTGTTACAGAATCATACATGTACTTCTTTACTCATGAAGAAGTTGCATTATTCTTGGTGATGACTTTGTGATAAGCATTTGCAACCTGAGAAGAATGCGTAGGTATGTGCAAAGGGTAAAATAGTAAAGAGGCAGTCATTTGCATGGATTGTGGCCAGCCTGGAGTAATGGAAGTCTTCAAATTAAATTAAAGGATTAAAAAAAAAATCCACAGGAAAGAACAGAGGCAAAAATGAAAACTTTACCCATTTGGATAGATTTTCAAGTTCCACAACAAAATAACTGAAAAGTTGTACTATCTCTTTGTCATCTCTTAGAAATTAGCATTTGGCACTGGTGAAGCCACACACACAAAGGAAAGTTATACTTCTTTTGTGTTCTTTCAATAGCATCCGCATGCATGGCTATGAGATGGAAAGAGAAGAGTCCTCACCGCATGGAGCAATAAATTAGATTTTCCACAAAAGTAAACAAATAAATGGTACTGCAAGACCATCATAAGCTCATCCTTTTAAACAGATTCTTACCCCTAAAGTTTAGCATGAACTGCTGTATAAATGATTATTTTTTTCTCGATATATACCAATCAGAAATGTCCCACCCCCAACACTTAGGCTGAATATTGTACATGGCTTGCAACTTACATTGATTTCACCAGCCAAAATAATTGGTGTCTGTTTTTCTTAAAATTACATTTTTTTCCCCACAGAATAGGTCAATGATATTCCATGGATAGAGGTAGATTATGGGGTTGAACTAATCAGATCAAAGCCCTGTATGTTTGTGTGCTCTTTGAGGAGTCTCATAAAACTGAGATAGTCCCATAACTGACCACTAGCCATGGGATATTATAACATATTCCATGATGACTAGTATTTTTATTCCCCAACCTCTATGTTGAACCAATGTGAAAAATAGTTTCGTCCGAATGGAATTATTTTCTTATTGCTTTCATTTATCTCTATTATTATTATTTTTTTTAAAAAAAAGATACCCTGTGAGATTATCGCTCAAGGCTCTTCAGAAGAAATCTGCCCCCAATGGCCACCATGCTCCCCTTTTTCTATCAGCCTTTTAATAGTAGATGGTTGAAGAAGCTGTTGATTGTAGACTAAGTTTTCACGAGAAAGCATTGATGAACCTTGTGTTTTGAATGCTAAGTGCTAAGCTTCTGTATGATCCTACTGAGTTGGAATTGCCTGCCACAGAATAAAATCCTTATGTTTAGCTTTGTTCCTTTCTGAACCTCATCACATGTCTTTAAGAAATCTAAGCTGCCATTCTAATAAGTAAATAAGTAAACCACTTGGGGGGGGAGTGTTTTTCTTATGGATGTGCATGTAGATGTAAGTTACTGTTTGCTTTGTTCTTCTAATCCCCCAAATCCATGGTTTTCTGCAACTTTAGAAGTAGCTAAGTATAAAAGGAAAATAGCTAGCTAGGGGAAAATGTACTGTTATGTTTGTGTTTTCTTTCTGGGGCAAAAGCTGTGCCCTTGACTGCTAATATGCTAGGCAGCAGACAATCTTTGTGAACCATCTTGAAATAAAAAATGTAGTCTGTCAGTGAAAATTATAGAACTCTGACAATATTCCTCAATCTAGTTATTCCTTCAGAGCCTTTAAGTATCCTGTTAAACAGGACTGATCTGAGGGCTCCTAACAAACCTGTGCAGTGCTAAATTTTGTTCATCAGCTTCTCCTGTTTGTCACCTGTCCCTGCAACCTGTATGTCCCACACATGATTCCATTTGTGGTAGTGGGACAATAATGGGATAACGTGCTATCCATTGGGCTAAGAATGCAGTCTGACTGAATCTTTCAAGCTCTAGAAAGGATGGAGATTAAAAGTCAGATGGACATTCCTCTAAGAGGTTTCCTACCTGCTCTGTTAATTTCTAACATTTCTTCTTGGGCGAGTGGGCATGTGTCGCTCTGAGTACTGTGGTGTGGAGAGTTTATGACAGATTTACAATAATTGGGGGATCCCAGCTGGGGCGGCCGCGGGATATGCTTCTTTTTTTTCTTTGGTAGCTTCTGCTTAGCCATAGCTAAGGAGTAATACATTCCAAAATTGTTCACAATGACGGGTACAGGCATGGCAATGGTCAGCACGCCTGCGAGAGCACAGAGGGCCCCCACCAGCATGCCTGACCAAGTCTGAGGATACATGTCTCCGTAGCCCAGGGTAGTCATGGTGACAACAGCCCACCAGAAGCCAATGGGGATATTTTTAAAATGTGTGTGTTCGCTGGCACTAGGGTCATTGGGTTTAGCACCTATTCTCTCAGCGTAGTAGATCATCGTGGCAAAGATTAAGACGCCCAGTGCCAAGAAGATGATGAGCAGCAAGAATTCGTTTGTGCTGGCACGGAGAGTATGACCCAAAACCCGCAGTCCTACGAAATGGCGAGTCAGCTTGAAAATTCGCAGTATTCGCACAAACCGGACCACCCTCAAGAAGCCCAAGACGTCCTTAGCGGCTTTGGAAGACAGGCCACTGAGTCCAACCTCCAGGTAAAAAGGGAGAATGGCCACAAAGTCAATGATATTCAAGGTGTTTTTGATAAATTCCATCTTGTTGGGGCAGAAAATGACCCTCATCAGAAACTCAAAAGTAAACCAAATCACGCAGACCCCTTCAATGTAGGTCAGGAAAGCCTCCGTCTCAGTCTCCTGATAGACCCGAACCTGGGTGTCATTGCCAACAATTTCCTTCTCTGTCTTGTTAACGATAGGATTAAATCTCTCATGGGTCTCGAGGCAAAAGGTGGTGATGGAAACCAGAATGAAGAAGAGGGAAGCAAATGCGATGTACTGTAGAAAGAAAAGAAGAAGAAGAAGAAGAAAATAGTTAGAGAATTAAGTTTCTTTGGGAAGGATAGAAAGATCACCAAGCATACAGAGATCCATTTGTGACTCATTAAAGAAAATAAGGCTGACACAAACACCTAAATGCAGTTTCTTGGTATTCATCCAGTACAGTAACCAGGTCCTGGCCTAGTTAATTTATCAGCAAAGAGAAGGCCACAGGAGCTGAGAAAATAGCCTAACTTACGGGTACCTGACAGCTCCGTGAAGTCATTTGCTCTCAGGATGCATTCAAAACGGGTCAAGTAATCGTCCCAGGTTTCTGTCGTCGGTTCAAAGGGAGCAAAAGCTGGCAGCGTGGTCATCCTGAAAAGGACAACTTACTTCAGCATTCAGCGACCTCTCGTCGCCTGGCTAGAGGCTATGCAGCTAGCGCTTCAGCTCTCAGTGACTCGCTCCGTTTGATCGCTGACCTACACGTTCCCTCAGACGCTGAATCCCACCTTCGTCACCAGTGTTAGATTCGAGGGTGACAGCTGACAGGAACAGAGGCGGACATGGCGAACTGCTAACAATTGCTTTATTCAGCACCAACGAACAGAACAGTGAGCAAGCGGCTTGACAGCTCCTTTTATACTGGAGCTGTCAAACGCTGAGCCAATCCCGAGCCTCTATTCTCCCGCCCGGCTGCTGCTCACGTCTGAGCCAATCAGGGCGAGCAGCAACCGCGCGGTCGTAACTGCGAGGACATAACACGTACAACTGAGGAACCATCTCGGGAATCTTCGTCTCATTCTTTTGTATGGAATTTGTTTTGCGATTTCTCTTTTAAAAAAAAATTAACACGTTTACAGTTTGCTTCGAAGAGGAAAGCGGATGTTGTTTCGGCCACTCAACATTCTGGAATCATAAAAAAGAGGCATTACATTAAATGCAGGAAAGTGTTTGGCCAAAATATATGATATGGCATGATTACTTTTAGTTGACATCAGTAAAAAGAGCCAGGCCAATTGTTCCTTTAATATAGCGGAAAATTCCTAATGATTATCATTGTATCTCATGACAGCTGATGCTACCATAGTTAGTAAGTTTTAGCACTGAGGGAAAAATATATTAAAAGTTGCATTATTTTAAGTCATGTTTTAGCTTGGGGATCAGAGCATCTTATTTGTTGCAAGCCTCCCTGAATATCTGCATTAAAAGCAAAACAGGTCATAAATTCAAATAAAAGAAACACAACAATGAATAAGAAGGTATAGGCAATTTTTTTTTAAAAAAAAAGGGGGAGGTGATAATCATAGATATAACTAGAAGAAAAGTCTGATAATTAAATGATACCAGATATCATGATCAAAGTGGGAAGATCTGTACACTTGCAAAACTTGTTTGGAGCAGGGTGCTGAATGCTTTATGATATGTGTATGTATGTATATATCAGAGGTGGGTTCCTGCCGGTTTGGACTGGCTCTATAGAACCGGTAGTGGGAATTTCCCCCCGCTCGCCGAACCGGCAGTGATGGCTGGCTGGACATGCCTCCGAACTGGCTCTCTTGGCGGCGCCATAGGCACCGCCATCTTGTTTTTTGCTTCTGTGCACGCGCAGAAGCTGTTTTTTGCTTCTGCGCATGCGCAGAAGCTGAGTTTTTATCACTGCACATGCGCCCGGGTGGCGCACCCGCGCGGCCCATGAGGAAGCGAACCGGCAGCGAGGTAAGCCAGAACACACCCCTGGTATGTATGTATGTATGTATGTATGTATGTATGTATGTATGTATGTATGTATGTATGTACCGTATTTTTCGGAGTATAAGACACACCTTTCCCTCCCCTAAAAGAGGGTGGAAATGTTGCTGTGTCTTATACACCGAATACAGCCATTTTTGGCCTCCTGAAGCCCCACCCCCGCATCCCATTTTTGCAAAAAACGGGGTGCGTTTTTGCAAAAACGGGGTGCACAGAGGGTTTGGGAGGCCTGCAGAGTGCTCCTGGTGGCGGGGGGAAGGCGAAAATGCAGTGATCTAATGACATCTACCGTATTTTTCGGACTATAAGACGCACCTAGATTTACAGGAGGAAAACAAGAAAAAAAAAGTTTTTTGGCCTAAGAAAAAAAAGTTTTTCCCCTCCCCAGCCCCCAGAGGCACTCTGCAGGTCTCCCAAACCCTCTGCGTGCCCCGTTTTTCACAAAAATGGGCCTGTTTTTCACCCATTTTTGCGAAAAATGGGGCACGCAGAGGGCTTGGGAGGCCTGCAGAGTGCTCCTGGGGGCTGGGGGAAGGCAAACACATTTTTTCTTACTTACCTCTTCGAAATCTTGGTACGTCTTATACACCGGTGCGTCTTATAGTCTGAAAAATACAGTATGTATGTATGTATCTATTTCTATCTCTGTCTCTGTCTCTATCTTTACCATCTCTATCTATCTATATCTATATCCTCTATATCCTCTATATCTATATCTATCTATATCTATTTTACAGAATAGCTGAAGAAACATCCAGTGAAAATGGGGAGACACTTGCATTCTCTGAATTGCCCTTATGCTGTAAAAAAAAGCAGTGAAAATGTCCTGGCATTTCAAATTGGATGTTTTCATCCATTTTTTCTTTTCTTTTTTTTGAACAGAGCTGCTAGTATACTTTAGTTTAAATATTGTATTGTTTAACATTGTAAGTAACATCAGGAAAGTAGTACTTCACATGCTTAAAATCCCAGTTGTTCAGTCCACCCCCCCACCCCCCCACTTATGCTATTTCATACAGATGACCTAGTGCTGACCAACGTTCCCTCTAACAAGGGAAATCGCTGTGCGGCAGTTTGAAACTGCTGCGCGGCGATTCCCTGTGACGTGCGCGGCCGCGCGGCCGCGCACCTTAGAGGGAACAGTGGTGCTGACATGAAGCCCTGATACTGCAAAGCCCTTGTTCCAAGAAACTCAGCTAAAACATCCAGCCAAACTCACAGGGTTTTATAAACAGAAAATCAGGAATGCATAATTTATTACTGTACAACACTTGAAACTTACTAATGTCAGGTGACTATTTAAATAACTATTTAAAGTTCATGAATAGATATTTATTAAGAATATCTCCAATTATATGCTTATTGTTTTCATTGTTCCTATTTTTCTGATCACAGAAGTTGGAAAAGACTGAAGTGCTTTGGGATGTGCTTTTTGGTTCCTCACCCAAATAGTGTACTATCATGACTGTATTCAGAAATCACTTGGTCTATTCAGGTTATTGCATGGTTAATCCTGAAGGTGATAACGTTCTGTCAAGGGCACCCAAATTTAAAGTAAATATTGATTGTTTTATATCTGCCAGTTTCAATGTAACCATTAGTTGCAAGAAGAGTATTGCTTCTATTTTACTCCAGTGCTGCTACCACTTGTGTGAGAATTCTATATTAATGTAAAAATGGGAACATAGATTTATTCATATGTATTACAAGAATGCCTTAGGCATGCCTATCAAGTTATAGTCTCTGAAATGAGAATTAATGATCCGGAGATAGATATCTTAAAAGGTGAAACACAAATATTCTGAGTTAAAGATTAATTGTCAGTTCAACTAAATATCAATCCCCCCCAAAAAGAGATTGTATTAAAACATCATGGGCTTATGATGAATGAAACTACTGTATGCTTAATCTAGACTCAGACTGTTTCTATCTATGATTTATTTAGTGTGTGAACCAGTAACTTTGGAATGCTTGTTTTGTAACACAGCAGGACCACAAACCAGGAAATAAAATATGGCTTATGACTCGATGAGCCATCCTGGTTCCCATTTAATATGAAATGAGCCGAAGGAGCCAAGTGGGAGCAATCAAGCAGTTGACACTGGGCATTTTTATTTATTGTGACATCCAAATGTGTAAGATTTTGAGAAGCAGTCCTTGTTCCTATCCTCATTGACTCTTGCTAGACCATAGTGCTACACAGAGCTTCAGCTATGAAAGTAAGAAGATGTTTCAGAGCATATAGGAGTACACTCAAAACATCTTTCTGTAACTCCTTAAAAAGCAGCTTCCTAGAGTTGTGCAGCTACCTCCATGCACTCCAAAACACCTTTTTCTCTGAGTTCAACAACACTATCAGATACCACTGAAATACATCACTATTCCACCTTATATAGCATAGAGTTGCTCTTTTACACGAAAATGGGATAAACTGAGTGCCTTAGAAATGAGCATCAATTAAAACTTGTAACAATTAATTGGAAAGCTAGTCAGGAAGCAATGAAATAAAACAGAAGAAGGCCACTATGACATTCGTGGACAGATTCAAAAGCACAGCTGTATGATAGGTTTAACTCCTATAGCAATGACACTTCTGAGGAATGGAACTAAAGGGATATAAGACAACTATGTAATTCCCCCCCCAGAAAAGATATATGCTAATTTTATACTTATGAGTAAGAACATCATCATTTCAAAATTCACATAGTTGAACAATATCATCATCATCTTCATTCTTCTGCTTCAGAAAAGACCGTATTTATATCATAGATAAGAAACCAACTTAGAGCCAAAGTTTTCCAAATAGGATAAATAATTATTCAGGCTTAATTAATCATGCAAATTCCATATCTCCAATGCTTCCTGACCAGATAATGCATAGACAGTAATAAGAGAAGAGCTGTCATGGCAAGATATTCTGTTGTTACAAAGAATATTATTTGTCTAGTGTGCTGGTCATAAGATGTTGTGGTTGACAAAGGCTTCCCTCCCCCACCCCAGTTGACCCATTGTGAAAGCTAGTTGGCATGCAGTTGCTATGGTCACCAAGGCAAGTTCACTGAATGTCACCAATGATTAAATATCAGTATTGGACATCACTATATTCAAAAGTTTTTGCATCTTTTCTAGCTATCAGCTGTGAGTTCTTGGAGAACTGCTCAGTCATGGGTAATTACGTGTGGAGGAAAAGGCCTTGACATCATTCTCTTCATTTTAGAGTTCTGTAGCAAGCCATTTTCTGCCATCAATGTGCTATCTGGCAGTACTTCAGTATAATACTGAGAGGTACTCAAGATTCACAAACGTGAAAATATGTTTGCAAATGCTAGCAGATCATCTCTTTGCCATTTGTTTCTTTCAGGTTCTCTTCCAACTGTTTTGCTTCAGAAAATTTATTTGCTTCAGAAATTTATTTCAAAGGAAGAGAGAATTGCTGAGAAATACTCTTGGGTGGAGCATGTTGTTTCTATACTTAGTAGCAAAATGACTAATTGATCTATGGGATCACGAAGTGTGGGACGACTTAGAGACTGAACAATAACAACAACAAGAAGGTGACTAAAGTGTCTGTGTGAATTTCCTGTCTTTCTTTGTAAATAAACTCTCAAGTGCATATCTTAGGAGGGAAGCCTCTCATTGGGCCCTTTTTAAATTGGGGCATTTAGAGAACTAGGGAGCCTTTACAACAATGTTAATGTATGTGGCACAAAACAGTAATGCTGGGAGTTGCCTTCTCAACCAACTTCAATGATAACATTACAGAATATGGCCTTCAAAGTTACTACTTCCTATACTATTTCTGTTCAAATGCATTGCCTTAAAAGGTAAAGGTAAAGGTTCACCTTGCACATATCTGCTAGTTGTTCCCGACTCTAGGGAGCAGTGCTCATCTCCGTTTCAAAGCCAAAGAGCCAGCGCTGTCCAAAGACGTCTCCGTGGTCATGTGGCCGGCATGACTAAACACCAAAGGCGCACGGAACGCTGTTACCAAAGGTGGTCCCTACTTTTCTACTTGCATTTTTTACGTGCTTTGGAACTGCTAGGTTGGCAGAAGCTGGGACAAGTAACGGGAGCTCACCCCGTTATGCGGCACTAGGGATTCGAACTGCTGAACTGCCGACCTTTCGATCAACAAGGTCAGTGTCTTAGCCACTGAGCCACCGCGTCCTTTCTATTCAGCTGTCCTTTCTATTCAACTGCTCTCATGAGAGTTAAGGCCTAGCATTAATATAAGCAAAAACAAGCAGTAGCTACTGATCAAGCTTTTTGTTCACCAAGAACCAGCACAAATAGAAGTCTTGTGTATGGTGATAAACCTGAGGAACCTAAGAAACCTTTCTGCTGACTTCCTTTTCCATAGATGCCTAGCACCTAATTTATAGACTGCATCGGTTGTGTCTGAAATCAGTTGGTGCTTGAATATGAGAGAGTTGATATTTTGTGCAGAGACAACTGTTGAAAAATGAACAGGTCTGAGATAATGTGATTGTGTGGTGTTGTTGGAAATATAAGTGAATAAATGTGAGCACACGTGCCACATATTTAAAACCAATGTTTAGTCAAAACTTCTTGTGCTCACCTATGTCCTTGGGTTGCAAATAGATTTTTCAAAATTATCTCAACCCTGTATTTCTTAACCTCACGGTTGATTTTCTCCACAACTTCTCATTCAGGATCACCTTCTTTGATCTTTATAGCCAAACACGATTAACCGGTGGCCGATTATATAACAGATATGACTCTGTCTACAGTTAAACTATCATTTTCATTAAAATATCCCAAAGCAATGAATGTCTTTTTCTACTACGTGAGGTGCTGGGCACATTTGCCAAAAGGCTCTGATACCAGTAGCAATAGCAATAGCAATAGCAGTTAGACTTATATACCGCTTCATAGTGCTTTACAGCCCTCTCTAAGCGGTTTACAGAGTCAGCATATTGCCCCCAACAATCTGGGTCCTCATTTTACCCACCTCAGAAGGATGGAAGGCTGAGTCAACCTTGAGCCGGTGAGATTTGAACTGCCGAACTGCAGCTAGCAGTCAGCTGAAGTAGCCTGCAGTGCTGCACTCTAACCACTGCGCCACCTCGGCTCTCAAGTAGGGCCACTCTTCTTTTAAAATCAAGCTATAACACGGATTTTAGTATCAGATTTTCAAAACCAGTTATAGGCAAGCAGGAAAGATTTTGCTTCCCTGGATAAATAATGCAAAATGTAATGTTTTGAAAGGAGAGTTGATATGCATGCATAATCTCCAATTACAGCTGGCAGCAAATTGTAATGCAGATAGTTCAATTGGGCTATTTTAAGAGAAGTGAAAAGCGAGGCTCTCACTTCCCTTGTCAAGGAAGCATCTCACTGTCTCTCTCTCCTATCACCTTCTGATTGAAAGAGCAAGTAATGACAGTGCCTCATCTTCTGCTGACCTTTCTTTGGGATTCTCACAATGGTCCTCATTAAGGAAGATTTGGTAACTCACGAGTTGTAGCACCCTGCTTTATGTTTTTAAAAGATGCATCCCAAAGACCCAGAGATGTGATGACTGCTGAGCAGCTGGTGACCTCTGAGGGAACCAAATGCCTTCCGCTCTCTGATGATTTTCCCAAATCAGGAGCTGAGGGCAAAACATGCAGAAAGGAAGGGCAGCAAATGCTGTCCTTTCTTTTTGCCTTGTTTATTTGGATCAGCAGGAGTGTTCTGATATAGGCTTAAATATATTAGATGTGATGTCCTTAAAGAGGGTATTTTTGGGGGGCGGATTAGCGTTTTTTGATAAAGAGGTTGGGACTCTGCCCGTCTACCTACCAACAGCAGATAAACTTCCCCAAAACAACAGAGCAGGACCAAATTGGAAATTGAAAAAAACAGTCAGCAAAATAAAAAAAAAATGATTTCAAACTAGGCACTGTAGATGGGGGAGGGGGGGGGAATCCCTACTGCATTCCTTATGGGAGAGGCAATTGGGCAGCGGCTCAGAATGCTGCAGACTTCTTCATTCTGCACAGAACCAGTTTGATTAAGGCATCAGGTAAGGAACGGGAGGCCATGAGCTCCATTTCCACCTTAGGCATGAAGCCAGGTGGGTGACCATTGCCGATCACTCTCTCTTTAGCCTTAAGAAGGAGGCAATAACAAAACATTTCTGAAAAATCTTGCCAAGAAAACTGCAGGAACTTGTTCAGCAGTTTCCGAGATTTAGATACAATTGAATGGAGGAATTTTTTTTTCTCCTAAACCTGCTGACAAACCACATCATCTTTTAAGAATTTGGAGATTTGCTAATATTTCATTTCACTTCACTTTTCAGAATGTCTGTTCAGTTATCAAGTCTTGATATGTATTATTGATTTAGGGAAGTTGTTTTGTATAATTTGTCTGTATATTCACATTATCTTTTCTTTATATCTTCTTTCTCCAGTCGATCTTTTATTGTACCCCTCTTTGAATGAACAAAGTTTCCTTTGTTTCTGTAATTCACTTAAATAAACCTTTCGTCCCTTCCATTCAATTGCCATCCTCAGGTTCTTTAAATATAACTCCTTGCCCCTTCTTGCTCTTTTCTGGGACTGGGCATTTAATTGGACAGATTTTCATTTATTTATTTTTACATTACTATTGGTCCTTTTTTTTCCTGAGAAGTTCTATTTTTATTTGCAGGTCTTTGTAAAATGATGTCAGAAATTTTAGAGTTTTTGAGGCGCTCTCTTTATCAGATTGAATCCTGTAAATTATTCTTTGTCTTCATCATGTTACTGAAGTGATATCTGGGTCTGCATATTTTATCTGTTTTCTTTTTAAGTTGTATTTTTGAAAGATACAGTTCATGGGCTCGGCTCAGCCTCAATCACGAGAAGCACTGTTTTTGGTGACCAAATAGATCTTTTCCAACTATGATTTTGATTTTGACATTGTTTATCCAGTGATGTCCATATAAAGAATCATTGTTTAGATCAGAGGTCTTCAAACTTGGCAACTTTAAGACTTGTGGACTTCAACTCCCAGAATTCTCCAGCCAGCATAGCATAACTGGCTGGAGAATTCTGGGAGTTGAAGTCCACAAGTCTTAAAGTTGCCAAGTTTGAAGACCTCTGGTTTAGATGGTTGGAAGGAGACATTTGTTACAACATCAAATTTTCTTTGCAGAATATTATTAATCTATCTCCAGCTTTCTTTTATACACTGAGCCCATTTTTTCATTATTCCAAATAAAATTTTACTTCTGACTACAGCATTCCAATCTTTATGATGGGGTTTTTTGGGGGGTGTTGTGCAAAGTGTTGCAAATTATCTATTCTGATTCTGTAGCTGAAACATATTCTTGGATCCCCATAAATATTTGTTGGCCTTTTCTTAATAAAGATGGTTGCTCCATTTCTTCTTTTAATTTTTTTTGTCCACAGAAGGAGATCTGATGCTCCTCTGATATGAAGTGACTCATTCCAATCCATTTCAGTTTGCTCATACTCAGAATATTAATGTTCAAACTTGACATATCCTTGATTCATGGTTCCAATATTAAGAATCTCTTTGAAACACTGAAATTTTCTTTTAACTCTGGCCACTTTAGCAGCTGGACATCCTTTCAGCTTTAATTCAGCCTTGTCATAAGCACCAGTGCTTATTGATATTTGTCCTCTATTATTTTCCCTCAGTAGCTCATACCTTTCAACCTGGCTGACTTATTTTCCAGTATCGTGTCCACATTGTTTTGGTTGTGAATGTCTATTTGGTTTTCTTTGGCAGAATACTAAAATGGGTTCTCCAGTGGATCATATTTAGTTTAATCCCTCATCTCTGACTTGCCCATCACAGGTGACACTTCTGGGAATATATACTCCTAAAAGTATTGCTCTTCCTGACATTGGGATGGTCCTTTACCACTACCGGGAAAAATCCATTATGGTCAATTCTGTTAAAGGAAGTGGAAAGACTTCTAGAAATAACGCTCTAGAATTGTTTAAGTTCAGTCAAGTTTTGTTCAGATTGTAAAGAAAGATCCACTGAGATTACCCCCTTCCTATTTTTGTTATTTACATTATTTTCCTCCCCCTCCCTTTTCTTATGCTTCCGTGTTCATTTAGTCATCCTTCAAAACTACTCTAGAAACTAGACTCCCTATTTCTAATTCAGGGGTGGGTTCTAACTTACCTTGCTGCCGGTTTGCTTCCTCCCGCGCTGCGTGGCCACGCCCCATGGACGCGTGCACACTTTGCGCGTGCGCGCATGCGCAGTGCCGAAAAATAAAAATAAAAATTAAAAAAAGCTGAAAACAAGATGGCAACGCATGCACAGTGCCGGAAACTCGGCTTCTGCGCATGCGCAGAAGAAAAAAAAAACCGGGAAAAAATTCCCCCCAAATAAATTTCCCCCCCCCAAAAAAAATCCCAAAAAATAATAATCCCAAAACAAGATGGCGATGCATGCACAGTGCTGGAAACTCAGCTTCTGCACATGTGCAGAAGAAAAAAAAACCTGGAAAAAAATTAAAAAAAAAAAGATGGCAGCGCCCACAGACTGGGAGGAACCCACCTCTGTTCTAATTAATACGAACACAGAATTGCTTGAACAGAATTGCTTTCTATTCTTTAGCATGTTTCTCCAAATTCTTGTCTGCAAAACATATACTCTCTAATTGAAACGGAGTTAGAAAAAAAATTGCAGGAATTAGGAAAACTGAAAGTGGAAGGCATTTCATGACACATGGAAGACTTCAGTGAAAACTGGGATTAATTCCAATCTCATTTCAGTATCAGTTACTAATCGGTATTAGAAGGTTATTATCTCTGAAACAGTGTAAATGATTTTTACAACTAACAGTTGTTATTGTTGTTGACATTCCCCTCTCTACTGGTTGTGAAATGTGAGGCTTGAATGCCATTTCCAAATTAAATTCTAAGAACCCTTTGGTATTTTTAGTGGCCCTGTGGCTATTGAACAGTTACTTATCAATGGACTAGCTGATACCCGTGCTTCGCTACGAAACTATGTGATGGGGCTTGATAAATTGACACTTAAAGCTTGAAAATTAATGAGTAATTAAAAAAGGGACTGTATTATTTTGTTAGAGATGGTAAGCTAAGTTTCTGTTACAGATGAAGACATTATTTGCATAGCATAGACTTTAAATTCGTCCCTCAGATGAATTGCTCAGGACCTCCCTGTAAACAACATTCCTGGTTTTGCTTTCTGGCTGGAGGATGACCAGGCTGTCAGGTGAACTGACTCTGGAGCATGCCACATAGAACTGGCCATGGGAGAAACAGGCAGCTTCCCTTACTTGTGTTTTCC
>QLTV01000972.1:374903-388590 GCA_003457575.1 Thermophis baileyi
TGGCGTAGTTCAACTGTTCTGTAGTAAAGCTGCTTGCTGCTGTTAAAGCAAAAGCGAAACTGAAACTCCTCTGCTTGTGTTTTTCATTTGGATCAGATTTCTTTTCAGGTGGGGAGGGGGGAGTAGAACTCCTTAGCATCAGAGCTTGTTAATATTAATATAAGAAATACTCATGCTGCGATGGTCATTTTGAAAAATCCTTTCTTAGTGAGCACCTAGAAACCAAGAGGAACATACATGGCAAATTTCAAGTTTGTAGGGTTTACGGTTCTGGAGATTTCGTGATTAATGCATGAGTGGTTTTCGCCTTTAGATATATATAGATAAGCATTTTTCTATTTCTAGTATTTTTTTGGAAATAAATCATACCCAGAGCACTACACAGATCTACTAAATTAAAACATTTGATTACATTCAAACACTTTATTATGCCTTAGCAATATTGGGCATAAAAACTTCATTGTATTAAATTAGACTATAGATGAATCTTATCTATACTGAGGGGCATCTGCTCTCCAGGGTCTCCTAAAATGGACTATGCATCAAAGGCATGAAAGACAGCTCAACCATTTCCATATGACTTATCTTTGCAGGAAATTAGGCATCAGATGGCAAGATAAAGGGTCAGACATTGAAATTTTATCTAGAACATGTCTACCCTCAGTCCATACTACTGATGATGAGAGCACAGACCCAATGGGCAGGTCATGTCACTTGTATTCTGGATGAGCACATATACAAGCAGCTCCTTTTTAGAGAACACTCGGCTGGAAGATGCTTGCTTAGAGGGAGAAAACACATTTCAAAGACACACTAAAGGTCTCCCTGAGGTTGCACAAGCACCTGGAAAATTCTGGCACAAAGGTGCCCTACCTGGAATGACATCATCCACAAAGTTATGGCTGAACTTTTGAAGCTTATGAAGCAAGGTGCAATGCTAAAGCACAACATAAGCACAAACTACATAAGACCAGAGCTTAGTGCAACAACGTATCTATCCAATATGTGCGAGAACATAGTGTGCCCCAATTGATCTCTTCAGTCATCTTTGGACACACCACAACTAAATCTCAATGTGATTTTAAAAATGGTGCTGAGGTCTTCAATGATGATGATGATGATGATGGACAAACGACACAAAATGACCTTGACATACCAGGACCTAAACTTGGAACTTTATGCATGCCAAGCATGAATTTTCTATTGAATTGCTCATGGCTTGTTTTATTCTGTCCCTAAATATCTTCTTGATTTTAATCAAGATGCTGTTTGGGTAATTATTTTTCCAGATGGTCCTTGTTTATTCAGTCTCTACAGCTAAGTGACCTTTATTAAGAAATAGCATGATGAGTGTTATCATCACTCAGGATTTCATTGGAGGCTTTTATAATACAGAACATAATTGTATGGCAATACTTGCTTACAATGGGCAGCTGCTTTCTTTGTACAAGAACTGGCATCTATTTGCCGTGAATAGCAAAATGATTGGCACTAGTTTTTATGCCATATCTGTATTGGTGTCATACATAACAGAATGTGTTCATGCCTAGTCTCTTTAATACATTTCTTTGACTCAGTGATTTCAAACATTAAGCATATATGATAGTAATAGCAGGCAATGGGACCTTCATAGACAAATGCTGGCTTATTAATGTTTCTTAGGCTTTACCATGATAGAGAACAAAGTGATAGAATGTCTTTACATACAATATAACAGCATACAATATACCTGCAACACTGTTGCCCTCATCAGATGCCTACAGCAGTGGTGGACAAGAAATTGATGGACTCAGTTACAGTGATAGCAATAGCAATAGCACTTCGACTTATATACCGCTTTACAGTGCTTTACAGCTCTCTCTAAATGGTTTACAGAGTCAGCATATTGCCCTCAACCATCTGGGTCCTCATTTTACCCACCTCGGAAGGATGGAAGGCTGAGTCAACCTTGAGCCTGGTGAGATTTGAACTGCCAAATTGCAGGCAGCCGGCAGCCAGCAGAAGTAGCCTGCAGTGCTGCACTCTAACCACTGCGCCACTGAGGCTCTTAGTGATGATGAGTGCACCATTGGGAATCTCGAAAGAACAGATGAAGGATAGATTGTCATGGAGAAAATCTATCTATGCAGTCTCTAGGAATTGAACATGACTTGATGGCACACAATCCATTTAATCAATCAATCAGTCAGTCAGTCAATCAGTCAATCCATCAATGCTACTGACTGATCTGCAGAAGATTGCTTCTTCCTCATTTCATGCACAAACCCCAAATATACTTTCACAAACATTTAGATTAGGAGAATATTTAATAATAGGAAAAACAAAATACAACTAAAAGAAATTGCTGAAATTAATGTCATTGCTGGTAGCCATAAATGCATTACTGTATAGGTTCACCTTACATACAGGTAAATAACTAGATACTATATAAAACCAGTCTCCAACCCTAACCCTACCTAGAGTCTCAGCAGGTGACTATAACTGGCTGACCTTGTTTGGGCTTCATGGTTAAGCAGGATTACATTTTGTTAGTTCTTGGATGGAAGACTTCAAGGAAATGCCTGGGTTGTAGACTAGATTGGGAAGCAAAAAAACCATTCTAAAAGAAAATAGCATAACATCAATTGCATTGTACTGCCAAGAAAAATACATGGATTTATGTATGAAGTCATCAGAAATTAAGCTTTGACCGAAAGGAGATGTTATTTTACTAGATGGACATTTGGAAATTCTGCAGTGAAATTTAACACAAATTTAACAGAAATCTTATTCTGTTAAAACAAGCAAACAAACAAACAAACAATAACTCAAGGAGATCTGACAAGCCTAAGATCTGCCAATAAAGAGAAGAACAAAGTAACAAATGAAGTACTGTATGCTACTTTCTGATTTCTGATTGAATGAATAATGCGTAATATATCATGCTGGCTATAATTTGCTTGCAATAGTTAAAAGCATGTTATAGTAATCTAAATAAGAAATTATTAAAGCATGGGTCACTGAGGCCAAATCCACCTATAACAGAGGGGAATGCAACTAATGCATTATCCAAGAATCTGCAAAGGGATTCCTTGCCATTGCTGTCATGTGGCCACCTAGGAACTTCCTTAGATCCAAGAGCATTGGATCTTCATACAGTATGTGGTCCTCCAGCCTTTGCTGAATTTCCAGACCCAGACAAGCAAACAATGGACTCTAGTCTGTTAGTAAGAGAGATATTATGTTCATGAGAGGAAGAAACATTCCTAGGTCCTGAACCAAACCGGGTCTAAAATGGGTGCAGAGATGAACAGAGATGTTCTTAGTAACATGCCTCATAGAATGATGCTATCTCTTCTCTGCTGTGGCTCAGGAGAAGTCAGGAGATTAAGTACACAATGCAGTTCCTAGATCATAGTTTCATATGTGGGCTGGAATTATAAAAGTGTACCAGATTGAGAGCTTTTAGACTCTCAAGAGTTGCCTCAATTCCTGAAGGTCTTTTCCAGCCTTAGAACAAATAGTGTGTCAGTCTTTAGAGTTCAGTGCTTCGGAGTGTCCAGAAAGAGGGAAAAATGGTTACTACTCCTCTATTTCTCTATTTCCGATTCAAAATAAATGTAAATGATATCTAATAAGCAATGTGAATTTTATGGAGGCTGATACTTGGCTTGGTTGAGTCATTTCTTCAACAGAAGGATTCTACGCAAATAATAATCTGCCTTCTAGTTCTCTCTCCTTGCAGTTAGTGCCGTGAACCAATATTAAGGTAATCAATATAACAATTCACTTCAATGAACACCATTCACTCAGCCACAGAACCTTTTGCATTTATGTTATCCAGCTGTGAGATATAATGAAGTCGCAAGCTTGCAGACAGGCTAAGCTAGCTCTGGAGGATAAAGATTGTCCATTTGCTTTCAGAGAAGCTAAAAGACACGATTATGCAATCCTGAAAACAGAATGCATTGTGCTCTATAAGGTGTCTGGCTTTGTCTTGGGGAAGAACACTCTGAGAAAACTGTGAAAGAATCAATGTGCTGCCATCTGGAGAGTAAAAAAAAATAAAAAATTCTCCCTGAGCTGTTGGTGTATAAAAGAAAGCACAATATTTGATGGGTAAACTTTGAGATGCACTCAGTGGAAGTTAGGGTATCTGCAGAGCTGAGGTAAAAAAAAAATCATGAATGGAGACCATGGCCATAGAATTGAAGCCCCGTGGGTTCAATTTTCCTGCAGACACCCCTGATAGGAGACACACCTTTCATTAATTATTGTCTTCTGAAAAGCATAGTATATGTGGCTTGCAAATGGTACTCAGTCTATATTGGGTATTTTTTAAAAAAATGTAAATAAAGCAGTACTGCAAGACAGCTTCCTAATTTAAGCATCTAAAATCAAGTTGAGGAGTTAAAATGAATAGGCATTCAGGAATGAAATAATTTGATTTAGAGTTCAAACACTGCCAGTATTTCAAACAAACCCAGTGACTATGCAATCATACAGATTTTTATTTTAAAGTAAGCTCCATCAAATTCAGTTGGGTTTGTTCCCAGATAAGTTAGCATAGAATCACTACCTGATCCTTCCACCAGGAAATCTGTGAAGCGGGACTACAACTTCATTAACAACACCTCAATTAAAGATTGACTGACATTTTAGTAATTGTAAATCCAACTGCAGATTTAGAATAAAAATTATCCTTCACCAAGTTAGCAAACTCTGTCTTGAATCCGGACCAGAGGTGGGTTTCAGCAGTTCTGACCAGTTCTGGAGAACCGGTAGCGTAAATTTTGAATAGTTCTGGAGAACCGGTAGCGGAAATTTTGAGTAGTTTGGAGAACCGGTAAATACCACCTCTGACTGGCCCCGCCCCCATCTATTCTCTGCCCCCCGAGTCCCAGCTGATCAGGAGGAAATGGGGATTTTGCAGTAACCTTCCCCTGGAGTGGGGAGGGAATGGGGATTTTGCAGTATCCTTCCCTTGCCACGCCCACCAAGCCATGCCCACCAAGCCACGCCCACCAAGCCATGCCACACCCACCAAGCCACACCCACAGAACTGGTAGTAAAAAAAAATTGAAACCCACCACTGATCCGGACAGATTCGTCTGCAACGTATCTGTTGTGGAAATTCAGTGGACCTCAATGATCATGCTGTCAAGAGAGGAATGTTAACTGTCCTTTCTGATATCTACGGTAGAGATAAACCCTAGAGAAGCCCCACAAAAACAATATTTTTCTACCCACTTAATCCTGATGATCATTTCAGGTTACGGGTACCCCTGTGGCCATGCGGGGTGAAAAAGAGGTAGAATTGGATGTAGGTCACCCAGCCACATCAAAGCTTCCACTGTGATGCCAACTGCAATCACAACACACAGTGGATTTTGATTCCCCCCCCCTCCAAAGGATGGGAAAAAATACCCGGGAAAGTGGCATTAGTCCCTTTTGTGGTGGATGAAAGGACCAAAAAAAGTTCCTGACCAAGCCATGTGTCCTGCTTCTCCACAAAAGCAAGTCAACCAAACGGCAGAAGGGATGACTTAATCATTGGTGTTGTGGGAACAGAACCTTTATGTTTATATTCCATTGCACGCAGCCATAGTTACTATATGAAGTTTGTGTCCATTGCTGTACAAATATCATAAGCTGCTTCTACCTTCAGTGTTTCTGAATATTCTAAATGCCAACCCAGTATACAGCATTTAGAGAGTAAAAATAAGATATTGGGGGAAAGCCTCGTGTAGTAATAGGAATGAAAGAAACCAGCGGTGAAATCTACTTACCTTCCCTACCGGTTCGGAAGCGTGCGTTTTGTGCTCTCTCTCTCTCTTGCTTCGCTCGCATGTGCGCCCTCATCGTGTGCGCTTTTCCACCCTCTGCGCATGCGCAGAAGGCTTTGCGCATGCACAGAGGGTTAAAAAGAGGGAAATGGCGACATCCAGGCGTGTGGGCGGAGCCTCACGCTGCCGTCGCTACTGGTTCTCCAAACCACCGTTGCCCATCACTACCGGTACACCCAATCTGGGCCGAACCGGTAGCATTTCACCCCTGAAAGAAACTGTATGGGCAGAAGTTTGAATAACTAAAGCCTGGAAATTTCCAAGGGAGGTAAATCCAAGTTAGGGCCAGAATAGATGTCTGAACAAAGAAGACAGGTAAGCAATTATATTGGAGAAGCGAGGAATTGTGAGATAAGGCAGTGTGATAAACACTGGCAAGCTCTAGAGTCAAGGAAAAAAAGCTTGATGCACTTATTTGCTTCTGCTTAGCCTTCCAAAAGATATTCGAAGCCAAAACCAGGCAGGGGATAATCAAAGCAGCAAAACAATGTTCCTTTCTTACAGGTGCAAGCAGGTGAGACATTTGCAGATAACTCTGAATTGAAGGATACTTTAGATAGGATGTGTTTGCTCCTAAAATTAGAAACATCTAAAAAGATAATAAGCAGGGCTGACATTTTTGATTTAGTGTGTGAGTCATGATGTTTAGTTTGCTCACAGAGTCCTTGGTGCTATTCAGGTGAGACTCTGCAATAAATTAAAAGGTACAGCTTGTCACATCCACAACAGTAGATAGTGATATAAATATATAGATATGGGAGATTTGCCAGTGCTCACGAAGTGTGAGAAATTATTTTAATGTTTTTATGTGTCAGCTGTTCCTAAATATATATATGGTGTAGTCCTGCTGGCTGTACGCATAAATTTCTTATTGCAAAGAGCCATGTAAATGACAGGCTAGCGAAGACATAATGTTGAGCTGCCTGCAGGCAGCAATGCCAAAAGTCTTTATTCAGGCCAAACATCTTGCACCTACTTATGCAATCCGAATACTGAATTCACCTATCAGATATTACTAATTCTGTGGATGAGACTATAAACCTGAAAATATCTATCTATCTATCTATCTATCTATCTATCTATCTATCTATCTATCTATCTATCTATCTATCTATCTATCTATCTATCTATCTTCTATTGTCTACCTAAGGAGTTTCAAGTCACCAATAAACATCGATATTGTCTTTTTTCTAATCTAACAAATCGGTTTGGCTGCTTTAGCAAGTTCAGGCACCTATCTTTCCTCTGCGCAGATATTGGCAAATCTTTCCATTTTTTTTGTTCATACAATAATCTCACAAGATTAATCTCACAATAATCTCTCAGCTATAATCCTGATCTGATGCTATAGCAGAGGAAGGGGCTTTTGAATGCACAGCTTTTAAATGCTATGTTGGTCACAAGGAGCACTTACAGTCTATCTAGAGTTCTTTCTACTGAGAGCCGGTTTGGTATAGTGGTTAAGGTACCTGGCTAGAAACCCAGAGACCATGAATTCTAGTCCCACCTTAGGCACAAAGCCAGCTGGGTGACCTTGGACCAGTCATTCTCTCTCTCAGCCCTAGGAAGTAGGAAAGGGCAAACCACTTCTAAAGTCTTGCCAAGAAAACTGCAGGGATTTGTCCAGGCAGTCCCTGGAAGTAAAAAAAAAAACAAAACAAAAAAAAAAACCTGACATGAAGCATCAGAACAAAATGCAACTTCTTCAGGATTACCCAGGTCTCCTATTTGTAATCATCATCATCATCAGATTTATTTAAACAACTCCCACCATCATGGGTGAAGCTGCTTTCATTAAGCACTTCCAGCTAAAATAATAATTCCTTTTCAGCTTCCTGGAATGCTTTACAGTTGTTAACTGACCTAACAAATCTTATTTCTAAAAGACTGTTTACATTTTATTATAGCATCAAACTGTAAACCAAGTAAATAAAATAAAATACTTGTGTAAGTAGAAACAGTGTTTACTGTACCATTATTTGAATTCTTGTTTAAGACTCGGATACTACCATAATAGCTTTTTGTTCCCTATCTGCCACACTATTATTATGGTAAGAAATTTGCTGCAACACTACTACTAACAGGAACTGTATTTTTTTTAAATACAGAACACCTCTGAAAAGATTGGCTACTCTGAGAAGCTTATAAACAGTTGCATTTAAAAGAAAAAGAAAAATCCCAGGTCATTCAGGGATTAAGCATGTTAGATTTGTATGTGTACAATATGTGTATGTGTGTGTGTATGTATCTCTGTCTACCTATATCATCTATCTATCTATCTATCTATCTATCTATCTATCTATCTATCTATCTATCTATCTATCTATCTATCTATCTATCTATCTTTCTATCTTTCTATCTATCTCTCTATCTATCTTTCTATCTTTATCTTCTCTAAATATCTATCTATCTATCTATCTATCTATCTATCTATCTATCTATCTATCTATCTATCTATCTATCTATCTATCTACTGTATCTATCTATCATCTTCTATCTCAAATGCTTGCCCTGCTCCAGAAATATGTTTGGTGAAGTTTACAAAATGACAGATGATTTTGGTTTCATAGATTTATAATGATAAGAATTAAAGTAAATGTCTTTTGAGTATTTATTGAATAATTAATCCCATTCATGAATTTGAGTAAGTCACTGTCCTCAACCATGCCATGCTTGGGAAGAGAGAGAGGTGTCAGGACAAAAGAAAAACCCCACTTCTAATAACTGAAAATTATTTAAATTGTGTTTTCCATCTCTCTCTCTCTCTCTCTCTCTCTCTCTCTCTCCCTCTCTCTCTCTCTCTCTCTCTCTCTCTCTCTCTCTCCCCCCCCCTCTCATTTTCTCATTCCCATTCTCTATTTTATTCTCTCTGTTGCATTCTCTCTCCCTCCCTCTCTTTCTCCCTCTCCCTCTCCCTCTCCCTCTCTCTGGCTCTCTCTCTCCCTCTCTCCATCCATCCATCCATCCATCCATCCATCCATCCATCCATCCATCCATCCTGTACATACATACATCTCCATGAAATCATGCCAAAGATCAGGGAGGTACTGAATTAACTCTATTTTATGTCCAAATCAGATCTCTGGTTTTCTGTGTCAGCAAAAACCTGAAAAATGAAAAAAAAAATGAATAAATATTGCAGTTTGTACAGCCAAGGAAATTTCTTTTATCTTGCTTCTGACTCTCCTTCAGGAAATTCTCTTTCTGCTTTTAATTCTGCTCTATTCATTTTAAGCATCTATTCTTCTTCGCTTTCAAGAGGGTGTTTGTTCTCATTCTGTTGTCATGGGGATGCATGTCTGCTTTGCTTGCAATTTTAATTTCTCGACTGGATTTCTGCTGCAGTTTCAGAGCTTTTCCTAATGGCCATGTTGCCATTCCAGGGAATTCTTTGAAAGGCATCCTTTCCTTTCCCTCAATATTGGCCAATCCCATTTAACGATTAAGACGTAATATGGTTTATTTTTTTCCTATGGAACAGGTTGTATTACTTAGGTATTAAAGAGGCTGCTGCAAACAACTATATCATGTCCAAGGAGGTATATACTGACACAAACATTGGCATTGTTTTTAGGCTCATAGCCAAAGTTAAGAAATTAAGATCCCCAAAAGCCTATTGTCCCTCTTAATGCATTTGGTTTTTCATTAGTACTGTGAAGAGTATTGCACACATAGAAAAACAATCCTACCACAATGCAGTTATCTTATATATTCCTAGTAAGGGGAATATTTAAGTGGGATAACCCACTTAACAATAGCAATAGCAATAGCACTTAGACTTATATACCGCTTTACAGTGCTTTACAGTCCTCTCTAAGTGGTTTACAGAGTCAGCATATTGCCCCCAACAATCTGGGTCCTCTTTTTACCGACCTCGGAAGGATGGAAGACCTTGAGCCGGTGAGATTTGAACTGCCGAACTGCAGCTAGCAGTCAGCTGAAGTAGCCTGCAGTGCTGCACTCTAACCACTGCGCCACCTCGCAATGATCTCCCCTCCAATCAATAAACAAAATCACTGAGGTGCAACTCTTGACTGATACTGTCTCATCAAAGAACATCGTTGTGGTATGTTGTGTGGCTAGATGTGGCTTTTTCCTGGCAGGTTGCGCAGCCTTCAGAATAGTTTGCCCAACTAGTCCTTCGGGAGTTGGGCGGCATATAAATTTTATAAAATAAAAATAAAATAAATAAATAAACTGTAGGGCAATTTAGGATGAAGGCTTCATAGGGCAGACAGTTGTGCTTGTATGCGCACTGACTGATTTTAGGAAGGGGGCTTTTCTGGTTTTAATAGCAATAGCAATAGCACTTAGACTTATATACCGCTTTACAGTGCTTTACAGCCCTCTCTAAGCGGTTCACAGAGTCAGCATATTGCCCCCAACAATCTGGGTCCTCATTTTACCCACCTCGGAAGGATGGAAGGCCGAGTCAACCTTGAGCCTAGTGAGATTTGAACTGCCGAACTGCAGCTAGCAATCAGCTGAAGTAGCCTGCAGTACTGCACTCTAACCACTGCGCCACCTCGGCTTAATAACACCTGAATGGAGGTCTGGATAGGTGGGAGAGGAGAGAGCGAGAGCACAACACACCTAGAAGCTAGATGTTTCTAGCCTTTGCATCTTAAGCTCACATCTGCATGGATGATTGAACCCTGAATATAGGCTGGCATGATATGTAGCCATCACTGCTTCCTCTTTGCAGTTTTCCTATTGCCGTAGCAAAGGACTTCACTGAAGCCCATGTCCTACAGCACCGTCATAAGAAAATTTTCCCCAGGATATTCATCAACCATATTTAGTTGTAGAAAAACATTAATTCATTTGTCTAAAACCTTTCAATTATGTGGATTGTACAATTCAACAAATGTCATCTTTCTTTTATGAACTTTGGCACCTGGCAGGAAAAGAAGGGGCATTTTTCAAAAGGAAACTAAATGCTTTATTTTATCAAAGGCATCAGACTGTTGCTAAAATTATGATGCAGGTAGTAGCCAGCCACTCGAGAATTCCATGTCTTGCCTGCCTCACCCCCCACCCTTTTTTTAACTTTTTGGCTAGGCAAATCGTTTTTTTACCTTTAGTTTTTTTATAGACCAGATTTACAAGTATTCATATATTGTTGGGACTTGATACATTTAAGCTCTTTCAGGCTTTTTCTCTGTGTGACAGGAAATAGTTAACTTTGGCTATTACATTCCATGTTCTAGACTGCCATAGATTGCCTGATGTTGTTTCCTATTCTATGCAGCCATCTTATAGGACTTACTTATCCCTTGAATATTTTTCTGGGATTAGACCATTGATATCTAAGAAGCTTTGGCTGCTAAGAAAAGAAATAAGGAAATAAAATAAATATACGTCATTTTGTCCTAAACTTCAGAATTGAGAACTATGACAGAATCTGTCCTGGTGGATCATCCAATCTGTGAAGGTTTTCTTTTATATCAGATGATAGCCATAAAGTCAACAATTTCCTTGAAAACGTTCTGCCAAAAGAAATAACTACATGGGCCCTGACTTCAGAGATGGCAGTTTGCACTGATTTGATTACAATCCCTCAAATACAATCTAGAAAGCCTTTGATGAATAGAATGCAATTTTAAGTTGGTGTAGTTCCATCTATGAATTACTATTGGTCCCTGGCATCGTAAGCTTCAATTGCATTCCAAGGAAAGAGATGTCTTAAGGGAACGTCTCCAACTGGGTATTGGCAGTCAGGATGGCAGTCAGTGAGAAAGCTGTATACAGAAAGCCACACCAGTTGTAAACTCTGCCATCACCCCAATCAAATCAACTCCGAAGGACCACTCAGGGAAATGTGAAATAAATTCTAAGGCGTCCCACAAATAAGATGGGAAACAGAAGACTCTCTTGCACTGGAAATAACGATAGTAAGATATTGCAAGGCAGGTTCTGATGATAGCAGTTCTTTTCAAAGATTCTCTTCAATCTGCTGACACTGCCCAGACTCGGTAACAGATTGAAAACAACACTCAAATCAGTGAAAGGTGCGTTACCCAGAGAGTCTCATTGCCAAACTCTGCCGAGGGGAGACTTCCAAGAATAGGCACAGAGTCAACAATACCCTGGCTGTTGCTTAGGGAAGAAAATGTCAAAAACTGTTTGTGCTGTCTGGCAAAAAAAAAAAAAAAGAAATTATTCATGGAGCCCTAGACCATGCCTTTTAGCAGGGGTGAAAAATTAGAATGGTTGACTGAGATATGAAAGCACATCAAAGCAAAGAAAGTGGGAATTGAAACTTAAAAATAGTTTTGAAGTATCCACTCAATCAGAAATCTGCTTTTCCTGTTCTTTAATTTCTGAGGAAAGTTCTCATGAGTTGTAATATTGCAGTAACAAAACTAAATTCCTATCAAAGTGATCTGGATTTGTCCTTCAAGCCTGCATTTTACAGTATTCATTAGGTAGCACTGTATATACTATAGCATGGGGCTTAGTTGTTAAAATTATACATCTACAGATAAGAAGGATGAGAGTTTATTTATTTATTTATTTATTGGTATGAGGCTCCATATAGAGTAACAGATTTATTATGGCATAAGCATTTTGAGACTAGAAGCTGATTTTATCAAATGAATCTTCTGTTATGGGCTTAAATCTACCAAAGCCTGTAGCATAATAAGCCTTTTGTTAGCCCTCAAGGTACCACAAGGTAAACCTTTTGTTCTTTTTGCTGTACCAGACCATCACAGCTACTCTTCTAGCTTGGATTCAGTTTTGAAAGCTGCAACCAAGGTAATTGAGTTTCATTTGGTTACCAAGGCAACTGGAAGAGTAATACTATTTATTGTAAAGTCAGACAAACCTACTCATGTTCTCTGTTGGTTTGAGAAGAAATTGTTCAACCATTTTGAGCCACTAAGTCCATATGATGTAACAATAATGTATGGCCTGCTAATTGCATGTTAATATGCGATATAATTTTGGCAGAAGAATCCTTTGTGTCATTTTTTAAAAATGAAAATGGTGTGGATATAAGATTTCTTTTTGATCACAGCATCTTTAAAGCAAAATAAAACTTTTTGAGTTAACAAGCAAATACATTTTTGTACTGATTTTGACCCCGAGCGATACGCCTGAATGCTTTCTCAGGGATCTGCATTTTTGTTCTATTACGGCAAGAAAGGATTTATTAAATACGTGCATATGAATTGAAGTCATGCAGTTCTCTCCTGAAAATCAGTTTATTCTGAATGATACACCACAGGAAGGGGGATAAGTTGGTCAGAATAGAATAATAATTGATTCTGTGTTTTGCAAATTAGAACAATGCATTTATAGTCACACTGAATACAATGGGCAGCAACATGCAAAGAATCATGTGGTTTTGTCCTTCTCAACCTTTATCTGCTGTCAATAACTCGAAATCAGAGAAGTGTGAAACATGCTGCAATCTATTTGCTCATGCTTTATATTTCATCTCATAACACGGTGGGCTTCAGGAAACAGAAACCTTTATTTATTTTTATTTATTTATTTATTTATTTATTTATTTGTCAAGCGTATATATGATTACGAACAAAGTATGAACAGAGTATAAACATGTTTGTGAATATATAAGTACAAGCATGGTTATGAGTACAAGAAATTTTACAAATATATGGGTACATTAGGACAGGGACGGTAGGCACGCTGGTGCGCTTATGCACGCCCCTTACATACCTCTTAGGAATGGGGTGAGGTCTACGGTGGACAGTCTAAGGTTAAAGTTGTGGGGGTGTGGGCAAGAAACTACAGCGTCGGGTAATGTATTCCAGGCATTGACCACTCTGTTGCTGCAGTCATACTTTCTGCAATCAAGTTGGGAGCGGTTCACTTTGAGTTTGTATCTGTTGTGT
>QLTV01000972.1:401197-413767 GCA_003457575.1 Thermophis baileyi
CAATCAAATACCCAATCAAATAATTAATAATTAATTTAATTAATTAATCAATGATTAGTTAATTAATATTACCTAACCAATCAAGTGATCAATCTAACCAATAGAAAAATATCAAATCAATAAAAATATAATATAATAATATAATCAATTTACAGTTAATTAGTGCCTGATTTATTAATTGTTCAATTGATAATCATTCAATGCTTAACTAAATTATTTGGTTATTTAATACTCAATTTGTTAAAGTTGTATTGAGAAATTTTGGTTGAAAGAGGTAGAAACATCAGATCAATAAAAATATAATATAATAATATAATCAATTTACAGTTAATTAGTGCCTGATTTATTAATTGTTCAATTGATAATCATTCAATGCTTAACTCAATTTGTTAAAGTTGTATTGAGAAATTTTGGTTGAAAGAGGTAGAAGGAGGATAAGTTGTGTTTAGATGGCTTCTGGAGAAATGAAACTTGGTGGAGTGACGGCCGCGTGGTCGCCTTAGAACAAAGAGCTTCTCTCTCACAAGGCTGGGAAAAGTTAGTTTCAATTATTAGGGGTATTCCTTTGGATGCAACAAGCATCCAAAACACCCAGAGATATCATAAAGTACACAAAACGGTATCAGAGTAGTGAAAATAACAGTGCCAGACTGTATTTACATCGGGCAATTTTACAACATTTTTTTGTAGGAGGAGCTGTGGTGGCTCAGTGGTTAGAATGCAGTATTGCAGGCTGACTCTGCCCATAACCAGGAGTTTGATCCTGATCGGTTCGAGGCTGACTCAGCTTTTCATTCTTCTGATGTCAGTAAAATGAGGACCCAGACTATTGGGGGCAATACTGGCAGTCCTCGACTTACAACAGTTCATTTAGTGACTGTTCAAAGTTACAACGGCACTGAAAAAAAGTGACTTATGACCATTTTTCACACGGCTGTTGCAGCATCCCCATGGTCACATAATCAAAATTCAGATGCTTGGTAACTGATTCATATTTATGACTATTGCAGTGTCCCAGAGTCATGTGATCCCCTTTTGCGACCTTCTGATAAGTAAAATCAATGGGGAAGCCAGATGCACTTAACAACTGGTTTACTACACAACTACAGTGATTCACTTAACAACTGTGTCAAGAAAGGTCATAAAATGGGGCAAAACCCATTTAACAAATGTTTCACTTAGCAACATAAATTTTTGGCTCAATTGTGGTCGTAACTCGAGGACTACCTGTATGCTGCCGTTGTAAACAACTCAGGAAGTGTTGCAAACCACCCTGGAGTGGTATACAAGTGCTATTGCTATTATTTTTTTTTCATCCTCCAAAGATGAAATGGCTGAGGATGGCAAATATCAGGGACTGAAGGAAAGGGAGCATTCCTACTACAGTGCATATTAATCAGTTGGAGGGGAGGCCTTGAGCACACCAAAATAAATTATAGCAGAAGGACCATTTGGCATGACTTGTACTAACATAACTGGGAAAACACTTCTCTTGATGGACAGTAAGAAGAGACAGAGCTTGTCTTTGTCCAGGCTGGAGATGGATTGAGGACAACATCATGCATTTATTTCCTTAGGGTTTTAGCTCATAAACAGTCGGCATGTCTTGGAAATAAAATAGTAACAAGGCTATAAGCATTTTGCATAAAGTTCAGTATTATCTGTAGACCTGGATCAGAAACGGCAAGAAGCAGCCAATCAGAAATAAGCTTTGAGACACTGTTTCATGAGTCTCCACGTCTCCTAAACATGGAATTCAGTTTGCATTAGAGGAGTTCAGTGGGAGTTGGGACCAATTTTTGATCCCAGAGATACTATTCAGCACGAGGTTCATAGCTTATCACCTGGAGAAATTCTGGCATCTTACTTCAAAACCGTGCAAATTTTCAGACAAACCAATGAGGTCCAGTCCATATTTGTATCCGGAAAGAATCCGGACCATAAAGATATCTTGAGAACTATATACTCTACCCCCATAGCTGCCAAACTTTCTCAGTTTGAGCTTATCATGTTTCTGCACCTGTGACCGGTTTGGGCCAATAGGCTTCAGGTCTGCCTTGTGACTGTGAAGAAATATTGAACTTATTAGGGCCTACTGCATGCCCCCAGGTGTCCCAATCTTCCAGCTGGATAGCCATAAACATTTTTAAAACAAGCAAAAAGCAAACACAAACAAAAAGCTAGCACTGATGATGTTACCTAGTTTGGGTAATGAAACGTCTGCAAGAAAACAAGCAAGCTCAGAGAGTACCAAGCACCCCTCAGAATGCAAACAAACAAGTAAATGAGTCTGACTAACACCCACACCAGCACTACAGTGTGCCACTTGATATCAGTCACTATCAGCGCTGTAGTATCAGATAAGAATAATTTGATCCTCCCTGAAGCTTTGTCTTCTGTACATGCCAGTGATATTTATTTTGAGTAGTTCATTGAAAAGGTGGAGAATCTCTGCCAAAACTCCTCAGCCTAATTAGGGATTTTGGGGGTTAATTCCTAAAGGAGCTTCCACTTTCTTTGCTTCTGAGCTTACTTTGGATTCATTTATACAGTATCCCATGTTTGTGAGAAATATGGGGCTGTTTATCCTTACAGGGACAATCTCTGATCTGGTTCTTCATAGAAAGCCATATGGCAGCCATGATTATATTAAAAAAAAATAATACCCCCTCTCCCCCCCCCCCCAATATCCTAGATTAGAACACATTTTTTGGAACATGTTGGGAGCTCAAGAAACTGCAAAGACAGTATAGGGAGAAAAATCAATGAAATGATATGTTCAATGTGAATTCAGCATGGTTTGAATTCTAGATGGATCTGCCAAATTGAATAGAGGGAAGAATAAAATATTGCAGTCATGAGTAATACTTCAAAAGAAAAAAAATCTGCAGTATTGAATAGGAGAAAGAATGCCATTTATAGTAGGAGAATCTACCTTGTACTTTTCATGGTTATGTCCAATTGTTTCAATGTTATGCATATGCAAAAGCGTTTGTAGTTGTTGGTACCATTGTACACACCAGTCTGTTTAGTTCACACCTCAGTCACTCTGCACTGGATCATCCTCTGTAATTCTGCTTCAATTTTCAGAAGTAAAGGAACTCAAAAATTTCTGGTGAAATGGAGAGCATGGGAAATGTGTCCTTGCTTTACCCTTATCATTACTGGAGGAAACAAAGATTCTTATTTACATGTGAGACTCTGGGACAGTTCTTCCATCCGCCAGTCCAAAGCAGAACATCTAGATTCAGTCACAGTTTTGTTCCATATAGCATCAGCCTCATGAATTCTCTAATTTCCTCTTTCTGCTACGTATTCAAAATGGACAGTGATTTTTATATGTGTATGTGTATGTGTATGTGTATGTGTATGTGTATGTGTATGTGTATGTGTATGTGTATGTGTATGTATATGTATATCAGTAGTGGGTTCTAAACCCCGTCGCTACCGGTTTGCTTGTGAGCGCACGCTCGCACGCACTCGCACGCGGCGCTTCTGCGCATGCGCGCTCACATGTGTGTGTGCGTGATGCTTCTGTGCATGCGCAGAAACATCCCAGGCGGGTGGGCAGAGCCTCCCGCAGCCGCCGCTACCGGTTCACAGAACTGGGCCGAACCGGGAGCAACCCACCACTGATGTATATGTATATGTACTATGTATATGTATATCTATATGTTCTATAGAACCGGTAGCAAACCGTTGGTGACGTCATGGAGCCGGTTCTGTTGGTGCCGGTCCTTGGATGACCCATCTTTTTTTTTTGAATTTTTTTTGGGGGGGATTTTTTTTGAATTTTTTGCTATTTTTTTTCTTCTGCGCATGTGCAGAAGCCGAGTCCCCGGCACTGCGCATGCACCGCCATCTTGTTTTCAGCTTTTTTGGGGGGGAATTTTTTTTGCGAATTTTCATCACTGCGCATGCGCCTGCATGGCCACACAGTGCGCAATGCGTGTGCAGCCACACGGCGCAGGAGGAAGCGAACTGGCGGCGAGGTAAGTTGGAACCCACCCCTGATGTATATGTATATGTGCAGGTGAGTTTTTGACAGCTGCCTTCCCAAAATGAATATGGAGGATTTACCCATAATAATTATTTCGGGACAATGTGGCTTTATGAAAGGGAGTGATACTTCAGATACTTGGTTGAAGGTTGATATAATAGATGTTATGTTGATACATTCAAATTAATGGTTTTAGTATCTTTGGACACAGAAAAGGCTCTTGTTACGGTGAAAATTATTTTTTTAAGTGATGAAGTTTAGATTTAATACAGTATTTCTTGGATTACAATGAATTATTCTAATCTTCCTGCTCAAGTTATCTCTAATGGGATTGTTTTATGGGTAATTGAAATCCAACAAGGAATCCATCAAGGATGTCTTTGATCACTTATGTTTCAGTTTTATTTGGACCTTATTGGGAAGAAAATTAGAAACTGAAACTTTGGTTAATGCCTTCTTAAAAATGGCAGCCAATTCATTTGTTGGAAAACATAGTCCAAAAGTAGAGTTATTGTTTTAAATAAGTAACAATACTTTTGCTTACTTAAAAATAGCAATAACCATTACAGGCAGCCCTTGCTTAATAATGGTAATTGGGATCGGGAACTCCATTGCTAAATGAGGAGTTCATAATGTTCTATGTTGTGTAACTGTACCAATTTATGACAGCAGTTCTGGCAGCTGCATTTGCCGTCTTTTAGGCAAATCCTGCATGGTCACTGTGTCCTGCAGTGAAACGATCACCATTTGCAACCTCCTACTATTTTCCCCACTGATTTTGCTTGTCAGAAATAGTCTAATAGTCTAATATCCTACTATCATATGGCTATTATAATCTAACTCTAAAAATCAAGAATAAGCCCTCATAAAGAAATGCAGATTCCCCCATCTTTTTGGAATGGGACAACTTGCTGTGGCCATCTCGCCACAGTCATCTCGCCGTGGTGAATTCACCATGGCCATCTTGCTGTGGCCAACCTGGTGTAGCCATCTCACCACCACCGTCTTGCCATGGCCAATTCACTATTTCCATTTCTGTCAATGGAAATAATATAAAAAAAACTAGTGGCAGATAACATTTATCAGTGAGTTGTCCCACAAGAAGATGGCTGTACTGTGTTGGCTGCAGTGAGATGGCTGTGCTGGATTGGCTGTGGAGAGATGGCCATGGCAAGTTGTCCTAGACCCCCATTTTTAACTTGGGTTAATTTACTAGCTAGCCATTATTTACAAGAATAATATTTCTCTCTCTGGTAGTGGACTTTTAGAGGAGGAAAGATTCATTTATTTAGTTAAATATTGATTTTCACCATTCAGCCTCAGAAAGCTACCTGACAGCAACAATTTAAAGCAATCAGAAAGGACAACTGAAATCAAAGGCAAATAGATTGGATATGAAAAATGCAAACAGAGGGATCCATTGAAATCCAGCATTCAGAGTAGCTTCCCCATCTCTAAAAGGAGCAGAAGTGATCAGAGTAGCCGTGGAAGAAATCTGGATGGATGGGCAATGGTGGGATGGATGGATGGATGGATGGAAGGAAGGAAGGAAGGAAGGAAGGAAGGAAGGAAGGAATTAAGTTAAAGAATATATTGAAAGTAAATAAAAGCCATATTAAGAAACTGCTGAAAAGTTAATTATGTTTAAAGATGAATAGAAAAATATGGGTCAAACCAATGAAGAAAATTAAAAAGGTATTGTAGACAAAATTAGAGGGTGAAAAATAAAATACAAGCAATGGGATTGTTTGCATTTATTTGTGGCAGACAAGTGGGCAGTCAAATTCTGTCCTTGATTTCTCCAGATCTGAAGGAGAAAAACAATACCTATCAATGACTTGAATGTAAATCTCTCCTCCCTTAGCTGTTCAATATTTTCAATGCTACAGAAGTTAGAAGGAGGGCATTTCAACTGTGGAGTTTGGGCCTGGACTTGTGCCCAGTTCCTGGATGTACCATTGTAAAAATATGGAAATCAGACTTCATTAAACTCTAAACAGAGCAACAGCATGGTCCATTTTCTTTTTACTGACATAAAGAAGGCAGCTATTTTCATCCAAAGTTTTGTTCCCGCTCATCAGATGTAAAATAATGAAGCACACAAGCTGTGTTCTATTTAGAGGCATGATGGTAATTGTCCATATATTTGTGGCCACCCACATTAATGGTTTGATGGCATGCTTGGGAAATCTACTTGCTAATGCCAAGCCATAATGTCTTCAGAAGAATTATCTGCAGGTGATAAAGCCGGGAGGAATGGGGGGGGGGAGTGGACTCTGCACAGTTACAGATATCTATAGCTATTAGAGTTTCAGGGACCAAGATTTTAATGATAATTTAGTTAAATTAAATGACAGTAAAGTGATAGTGAACACTCTAATTGTTTGGTGTCATCTACATTTGCAGCCCAGATCTAGCAGACCTACGGCTATTTAACTATGGCCATAAGCATACAATAAGCATATTCTTAAAGAATATTGAGCATCAGATTAAGGCTACTTTCCTACCAGTAAATATCTAGAGATCCAAATATGAAAAGAAGAGAAATACAAGAGTTACAAAGTACAGTATAAGGGCTATCTCTTGTCTTAGGAACAGTAGGCTAGAGTTACTTAGTTTTGTTTCTAAGGACCATGTTAAGCTGAAGGACATGGTGGGAATTCAAAGGTAAAGTCAGAACATTGAATTTAGAAGATCTTAGGTGTTTCTGATTAAAAGAATAAGGCCATGGGTGACGAGAAAGATTTCCTCTGAGAAACAGAAAGGGTAAGCAATACTGGTTCAGATGGAAAAGCTACTTGACTTGATATAAAAGAAGCATCCTTTGTTTCCTCTTTAAATCAGACTTAAAGAATCAAGCAGAATGAGCCACCATCTTTCTAATTATTCCTCTGTTTTTTAATTGCTCATCTTTAATGGGTCATTTTCCTATACTTTACCCTGTCAACGTCAGTCCTTCAAGATGTTTTAAATTATAAGCCGAATATAATGGTACGTGTGCGTGAATGAAATGAAGAACCCGAAGAAGACTGTGGCATATGGTTTTAGTGGCCTATTATGGCTGCTGTTATGCCAGCATGAGTCGGCAAATGGAGAGAGAAGAAACTTGATTCTGGCCCTGAAGTACAGTTATGCTGTCACAAGAGCTGATGAGCTAAATTGGCTGCTAGCTGGAACTGTTGTGGGGCAGAGGTGGGCAGTATTTCCATGGACAAAGTCTCAGAGACACAAGATCTTCACTCAAGAAGGTAGGAGGGAGATAGCTGTCTTTGGCAAAGCCCCAGTCTCTGGGGAAAGACTGAGCAGAAGACTCCCGAGAGAGGTTCTTCTCCCAACAGAGAAGCCACAGATGGTGCTGACTGGCTGAGCAGATCCAAGAAAGATAGTGAGCAGTGCTGAACACATTCATAAATCCAGCATATTCCTTCCTTTTTTAACTCTCTCTTGTTGATCTCAGAAATGGGAGAGGGAGAGGGAGAAAAAGGAAGGAAGCTGAGGAGAGTCAGAGGGGAATAGTTTTGGAGAGCGAGACTTCAAGGAAACCCAACACTGGATAGACGTTGAAATCATGTTGTAAATACCAGTTATAAATAATTTTGGTGTATATAGTAAAGAAGAAGGCTAAAAGCCTTGATTTCTTTGTGTCAATTGCCATTCTTGTAAGCCTAAATATATTTCCAGTTCTAGAAAAAGACCCCAGTCACACTGTGACATTCTGTATAACCTGTTTGTGAGTTTGCTCGGCTTTGCTTTTATGCCAGCCTTCTTTGAGTAAATTCAGTAGTACCAGTCCAGTGTTTGGCATCTTTATGAATAAGAGAGAATGCAGAAAAATCAGAACTGAGTCAGAATATAGAGATCTAGCCATGTGATCTCGCAGTGGAACACGGACCTAGATGTGTTGACCTATGACAGGAATCCAAAATTCAACATCCTCTGGCTTGTGTACATGTCCCAATCAGTAGTGGTATTCACTTACCTTCGCTACCGGTTCGGACATGGGAGCGCGTGCGCGCACTCACTTCACTCGTGCGTGGTGCTTCTGCACATGCGCAGAGCGTCCGTGATGACATCCGGGTGGGTGGGTGGAGCCTCCCGCTGCCGCTGCTACCGGTTCGCCTGAACCGGTGTGAACTGGTAGAATACCACCACTGGTCCCAATCCAGTAGGAGGTGCCACTTGCCAACCAGTTGAATACAAGTGTTGCAATGCATCAATTTTAACTGGATGACCTTGCCCCATTTCATGGGTGTTCATTTGCCTATCAGATCCTTTACTGAACGGTCCTCTTGCCTGTATGTGATCTTAAGGCCTAAACCAATAGAGCTTCCCTAATGATATATATTTTGTGCTGCACTGTGCTATGACTAATATCTGCAACACGATTAAGTATTTACAACTGTAATCTTTCGCAGGGCATTTAAAAGATATATCCAAAAATATGACCGTTAAAACTGGATCTGGAAAAAAAATATATAGAAGGAACATTTAACCACGCTGGGATCAATTACCATATGACAGGTTTAAAAATAAAGTTGTTCTCATGAATCAGCACTTTACATGTTACCAAGTTCAGGCTTAAAGATGATTTCTGAAGGGATATGACCTTCCGAGCAGCAGAAAAGAAGAGAATGCTTAAAAAATAAGGCTCAAGTGAGAAAATCTCTATTGGCACCACATTTGAAGCTAGCTTAATTTGAAAAAATGAACCTCCGTACTGAACTCCTCTGTAATATTCAATGTAATGAAGGGAGCGGGAGGAGAAATAATCTCATTTTCAAGAATCTACATTTCTCAAACTTGCAAAGATTCTAAATGCATAGAATAGTAGAGGAAGCTCACTTTACTTTAGAAGAGGTGCTTCATGGTGGCTTTGGTCCTAAGGTAAATAGAAGGTATAGGGTAATTCCACTGACAGAAAGGGGGAAAAGGCAGTAATAGGGACAGCTACTGAGCATATGCTAAAATACTTCTCTGCAGTTATCTACGCTGCCTGCTCTTACTTTCTGCAATCCTGACCTGTAATCACTATGCTATTCCTGTCCCAAAACTGCTAAGCAGACTGCCTAGGGTGCCAGATAGAGCAATGCTTTGAAATAAACCTGACCACCCCCACATATAAATTTAGAATCCCAGCAACTTAACTCAGCTAATTGAATCACTAGTAGCAGTGTTATATCCCTCCCCACCCTCTATATATCCAACTGCAGCATCCCTGCCCTCCCCCCGCCCCACATTCTCAGCTTTATCTCATACTGGTAAACATGCAAAATTAAACATGGTTTTTAACAATATTTTTTTTCCCCTGTTGGGACTAATATTCCAGTTAAAGTGAGAAAAATAAAGCTACTAAGATGTGGCTATCCATTGCCAGGTTAGCCACTTCACTGTATTTATCACTACATGCTGTAGAATCAACCATCTCCCCTTCCTTCCGTGTACTGGTAACTGTTATTTCCCATTGGCCCAGTGGTGACCACCAAAACCAAAAGGTGTGTCAGCTTTACTAGATAAACCTGACAGGGAATATGACCAAATGAGGTAATTCTATTTTATTGTAAAGCTACATTAACCAAATTTTGCAAGTTTGAAAGTACAATTCCCTCCCCCTCTCCTTTACCATCCGAGATACTAGGGAAGGTCTCTTCTGACACTCTTGCCTCACTCACTGTCCAGCTGCATGCTATGCAACTTCTTATTTGACTGTTCTAGATGGTGTCTCTTAGACCTATCTCTCAAGCTCTTTCCCACATACCATTTCAAGATGCCTTTGCTCTTCATCTCACTGCAATAGTACAGGAATTTGGTGGCAAAGAGCAGCGGTGAAATCTACTTACCTTCCCTACCGGTTCGGAAGTGCGCGCTCTACGCGCACATGCCCATCGCGTGCGCTTTTTCACCCTCTGTGCATGTGCAGAACACTTTGCACATGTGCAGAGGGATAAAAAAAAGAAAATGGCGACGTCCGGGCTGGTGGGCGGAGCCTCACGCTGCCGCCGCTACTGGTTCTCTGAACCACCGGCGGCCGCCACTACCGGTATGCCTGGACCGGGCTGAACTGGTAGCATTTCACCCCTGGCAAAGAGCCTATATCTGAAGAGCAGCTCCAAGAAGTAATTAGCTAAGTCTATGCTATCAATACAATTAGTATTGCATTGAGCAAAACAGCCTGGGATCTGCTTCTCAAAGTCAAAAGACAGTAGTGGTCATGTTCAGTCTTCTCCCCAAAATAGCATCATAGGGATGGAGGTCTTCTTGCCTAGTTTCCTGCCCAAGGTGGGAATCCTTAGTCCTTCCTAGACAATTGGCTGTTCGACCTTTGTTTGAAAACATCCAAAAGAGCTTAGAAGAGTCCCGGATCAATCACACCAGGATTCTGAGTTCCTTTACAGCTTCCAGGAGAGAATCCAGAGAGGTGCTTTGCTCAGAAGTGAAGCATTTCATCAAATGTTGTACAGGCCTAGTATTTGCTAATTACAGTATGCATTTAAACTCTTTTCTTTCATTGTTCATATTTATATACAGGCCATATTTGCTGCCACGGAGCACAACATCAAAGGGCATCCCTGTTGTTTAATACCAGGTTCAGTTCTGTCTTCATTTCACCCAGCCTTCAATAAAAAGCTAATAGGCAAGTAAATTCCTCAGAATGTCGAATAGAAATCCAATACTGGCAATTTACAGATGCCTTGCTAATTAGAACCTAGCATGGCACTGTTTTTTTAAAAGGGGTGTTAAAGCATATAATATTTTCTCCAGCAGACAGCCTGTAGATATGGTATAAAATGTGTTAGATGCTGCAGCATTACAGCTGTTATATACTCGTGGCTAGACCATGGTATAAAAGAAAATATATTTTCTGGCAACCTGGGACAATCCATACTGTGCAGTAGGCTTGATGAATAAGAGACAGAAACTGCTTCATTCAGAGAAAGTTTGACTTTAAATTGAAAGAACATTTTGAATTTACTTCTTGGATGTAAAAATCCAAGAGCCAAAGCATGTATTCTGTCATTGAGCTATAATCCTTCCCACGTGAAAAAAAAAATGTCCAGAATTTATGTCCATGTCATCAATACAATCAGGGCATGCTTGATATGGATGCTGCCATTGTATAGGCCACAAAGTCCAGCCCCTGATCTATAAGATAATGTAATTTAATGTATATAAATTTTGCCTTTTACACCAGTGTGGTGTATTAGGTAGCTTCTGCCCATCATGCCCTGGAGATTAAAAGTGTCAGGGATGTTGCTAGGCAGAAATATAATTGCTCAACTCTGATATATAATATGAATTATGACTTGACCGGCTTGGAAGGACCTAGGATGCATAATTTTATTTCTCTGTCAGAAAAAAAAACCATCATAGTTTAAATGTAGAGATGCATAAACAATGGCCACTCAAAAGCAAGAAACCCTTTCAAACTTTTTTCTCCACATTGAGCTGGGCCACTCATTCCTGATTACCATTCCAGCCTTCAGTTTAATCACTTTGTGTGCAAGCACAGCAGAACTGATCCTAGGTGAGCTCACTAAGCCTGCTTTGGCTTCCTGCCTGTCTGCTTATTCTAAACTGAGTCTGCCTGCCTATTTGTGAAGTGCTTATGGCAGCTCTTAGGGCCACCACTGACTGTTTCCAATAAAAAGAAGGATGATGTACTACAAGTTCTCTTATTGAAGAATCTTGTAGCGGCAAGGTACTGATGGAAGTAGTTCAGCAAAGCTGGGCTACTTTAATATTCATCATTCTTCTTCACTTATCCTGCTTGACAAGGTTGTATATTCACTTGCATGCTGGATTTTATGGCTTTCTGGAACACAAGTTATCAGCACAGATTTTTGCATGCTTGTAATTCTTGGGACAGGTTGTTCGGGGTATAGTTTCTTCTCCTTCCTTCCCTAAGAAATGATATTTGGTTTTTACATAGATTACAAGTGTGAACAGAGTCTGCTAAATGCACTTTTACAATACCAACATTCTTCATCTTTTAATTCCTTAGCCAGGGCTTGATGCCTGATCCGTCTACATTAACAGTGCTCTGAATGGGATATATACAGTCCATCTTCCGTTAAATTCCTAAAGCGAGAAATACAGATGTTATATTATGTCATGACCCTAGTATAGGGTTTTACGTAACTCCTATCACCTCTCTTGGTTGGGAAAGGGAGAATTTCATTATGGGGGCATGATATTGAGGACCTGTATACTGCACGAGTCAAAAAGAGGGCCGTGAAAATATTTACTGACCCCTCGCATCCTGGACATAAATTGTTTCAACCCCTACCCTCAAAACGACACTATAGAGCACTGCACACCAGAACAACTAGACACAAGAACAGTTTTTTCCCAAATGCCATCACTCTGCTAAACAAATAATTCCCTCACCACTGTCAAACTATTCACTAAGGCTTCATAACTATTACTATTAGTCTTCTCATCGTTCCTATCACCCATCTCCTCCCACTTATGACTGTATGACTGTAACTTGTTGCTTGTATCCTTAAGATTTATATTAATATTGATTGTTTCCTGATTGCATATTTGTACCCTATGACAATACTTAAGTGTTG
>QLTV01000972.1:417861-445216 GCA_003457575.1 Thermophis baileyi
CCGCTGCTCCCGGGTCGGGTCGAAAGGCGCCGGTGGGTGGACGTTGGACATCGCGGCAGAGAGTAGGCAGAAAGGCCGCTGCCTGGCTGGTTGGAATCGCTGAAGAAGCAGTCACGGTTCTCCTGAACCCAAGCCCTCGTCGCCACTGTTAGATAGTGGGTAGAGATGACAGGAGACAGACTTCCAAGCAGCTCTTTATTTCAGCTCTTGTATCAGCAACCAGCAAAGAGCAGTCTGACAGCTTGCCCTTTTATAGGGAGCTGTCAGACAGACCAGCCAATAGCGTTTGAGCTTTTTCCCGCTCAAACGCTGGACCTGGTTGGAACCATGCAACACAGTTATAACAGTTAGAACATAACAAAAAACTTTTGACGACTAATGTCTGATGAGTCCCGATGGAAGAACAACTGCCATGTGGTACATTCCAGGTGGTTAGCTGCATTAGGTAGTTTGGTGATCAGGTTTGTAAACGTATTGATTGATAACTAGCATAGAAACCTATATTAGGAGAGCTGCATTGGGACTGGCTGATTGGGTAGAGAAGAACCCCACCACCAGACCACCCTTCATCTTGGTTTGTAGCTTTTCTATTTAATTCCTCTAATTTTAATTGTCTTGTAGGATTTTTTTTTTACTGTTTATCAGTCACTGGATCAGAGAGATGGGCAGCATAAACATTTAATGAACAAACAAACAAACAAACAAACTAAACCGGTAGAGAGTTGTCAAGTACGATACAGACAAAATACACAGTGTGTGTGATTATGTTTCATATGAAAAGTCACTGAGTAATCTAAGGAGAAAGAGAAATGGTTTGAAGTTCAGATTTCCAAAATTTCCAAAGTCTGAATATGAGCCTTGAGCCTCATATGCAACCATGATTTGGTGACTCTGAATCAGGAATTGGTGCTATAAAAAATGATGATGACAACAACAATGACAATAATACTTATAACATCACCCACATAATAGTCACCTTCTTGTTATGAGGTTATTACATGCTTCAAAAATGCTGAGGGCTATATTGACCATATACTTGCTTCCAGAAGCTATAAACAAACCAGACTAAACAGCTTCAAACCATCTTAATAATGTTGAAAACAAACAATTCAATTTGCCTCCCTGATTGGCCAGCTTCTAGATGAACAAGGACCATAATGGGGATTATGGCTCTTGTGCATCCAATGTCAAGATGTGTCTCGGGAAGGGGTAAATTGTATGGCTTTGGGATGAAACACCCACATTCATTTCAAGTTCTCAACAAACTCAGTGAGTTTCTGCAAACTGTAAAGAATGATGAATAGATGACAACTGGCAGAATCTTTCTAATACAGAAAAATAAAAGAAAATACATATTTAAGTTACACAGGAGTCATAGCAAACGTATTATATTCTTTTTTTTTTTTTAAAGAAAATGCACTTTTCCCCAATGAGCCAAAAGGACCTTCCCAAAATTCACAAAGCAAATAGACTAGTTGCTCAAAGAAGAAAAACAAATCCTGTTACATATTTACATATTGGATAGATCACTTTAAAAAGCATTTGATTCACTTCTACATAGCTGGATTAGAAAATGAATAAAAACTTTTGGAATTAGTAAAAACAGACAAAGATACTTGGAAGTGTTGATGAATGCACGGAAAACAAATCTAATGTACAATGATGAAGATATCATAGGAAGTCAGAGGAGGAATATTCAAAAGTGACTAATTGTCATCTTTACTATTAGCTTCAGCAGTGATACCACTTACACTACTCTAAACAAAGCCATATGTGACTATCAATTCACAAAACAAAATCTCAAAGTAACCCATTTGCTTCACATGGATGATCTACATTTTTTTCACAACATGAAAAGCAGAATCTTCGAACATTATCCAATTTGAACTAGGGATATGCCAGAGGTGGGTTCTTACCGGTTCTATCCGATTCTTTAGAACCATTAGTAACTCGGCAATGACATCACGGAGCCAGTTCTGTCGGTGTCTTCATGGGCGCTGCCATCTTGGATTTTGCTTCTGCGCATGCACAGAAGCTAATTTTTGCTTCTGTGCATGCGCAGAAGCTATTTTTTGATTGCTGTGGGTGCGAAGCGCACGCGCACGGCGCAACCCTGAGCGAACCGGCAGCAAAAGGATCCAGAACCCACCCCTGGGATATGCGCAACATTGACAATTAATGCAATTTGGTCTAGAGAAATGCAATTGCAATTTTCTTTGGAGAAATATGCAAGTTTGAAATTAAAGGAAGCAAAAATGTTGAAGAAAATGGATTACAGCTAATGAATGCCATCGCAATTAGACAATTGGCACTAGTAGAAGGATACAAATACTTAGGATTAATGGAAGCTTCTGCCTTATTACATGACAAATTAAAACGAATATGAGCGGTAATAAAACAAAACTGATTTTTTAAAGCAAAATTAAATGGAGGAAATACAATTAAAGTCATAAACACATGGTCTGCTCTGTTTGATATATTGCAGGTATAACTGATAAGCTGAATTAGGCATAGAAAATAACATTAATGATTGGAATAAGAAAGAATAAGAATAATAAGCTACCACCACCATATTTAGCCCCCCGGAGTATTGTCTCCACTGTTCTTTGAGCTCTGGCTATCTCTAAAAGAAACTGATTATTCAGTTCCTCTTAAAGAATCAGTTAGATTTGGCCAAAGCTCTGTACACAGATATAGAACATGTAGATAGGCAAAATGGCACCAATATTGCAATATCTAAATATGCTAGGAAAACAATTCCAGATCCAAGCACTTTCCTCTTTTTATCTCATTTTTTTTCCAGATGAAATATACAATGTAATTCCTCAAAAGAATGAATAACTGATGGGAGCCTTCTGGCTTGGATATGAAATTTTACTAAAAGTTATTTGCATTTGTTGGATTTCAATATTCAATAAGTAACCATCTCTGTTAGGAATTTCTATAGTTTTAAATATTACTCATTTTGATGACTGTTGTCTATCATGGAAATACAGTAGAACCTCTGGTCACGACCGTAATTCGTTCCATAACTTTGGTCGTGACCTGAAATTTGGCGCTTACAAAAAAAAATGGCGCGGAAGAGGAAATCGGCCGCAGCCGTGTTTGATCGTCACCCAAGTATGTGTTCGTGACCAGATTCAAAAATTTTGTGAATTTTTTGGTCGTGGTCAGAAGTGTTTGTGACCAGAGGTTCTACTGTAGGTGGGTTATCAGCTTTATGAATGTGTAAAAACTACAGTTTACCTTTACAACCACAGATTGAGATACCAGAATAAATCTCTCTGCTGCTGCTCTAAATCCAAACCAGCACTCCCACCAAGACTGCTGTCTGTGAGTGCCGTGTACTCATCATGTGGGCTGTTCACAGTGTAGCTGTAAGATGTACTTAGAAATGAGTATAGCTTGAGTTTCTACAGCAGCTCTGTGCAGACCAAGGTAGATGCTTTGGGGGAAATGGTGCATATGTGTATTTATGATATGGCTAAAGATGTAAATGTAGATGATAGATAGATAGATAGATAGATAGATAGATAGATATAGATAGATAGATAGATAGATAGATAGATAGATAGATAGATAGATAGATAGATAATAGATAGATAGAAGATAGATAGATAGATAGATAGAAGATAGATAGATAGAAGATAGATAGATAGTTAGAAGATAGATAGATAGATAGAAGATAGATAGATAGATAGATAGATAGATAGATAGATAGATAGAGGATGATAGATTTTTGAGGGAGATGGGCAATTCAGAAATATGAAATATAAATAAGATAGATATAAATATAGATATAGATGATATATATATCTATATCTACATATCTATTTTGATATAGATATACAGTAGATAGATATAGATATACAGTAGATAGATGATATAAATATAGATATAGATATGGATAGCTGGTCTAGTGGTTAAAGCACCTGGCTAGAAACCAGGAGACTGTGAGTTCTAGTCCCACCTCAGGCATGAAAGCAGCTGGATGACTTTGGGCCAGTCACTCTCGCTCAGCCCAACTCACCTCACAGGATTTTGTTGTGTGGAAAATAGGAGGATGAAGGTGTGATGGATATGTTCACTGCCCTGAATTATTTATAAAAAAATAATAAAAGGCAGGAGAGAAATAAATAAAAAATAAAATAAAAATACCAAAGGCTTTAGTTGGAGTGTGTCATCTGTCGTGAGACAGATCAAATAGAAGAGAAATAAGCCAGCAGGCAGGGAAGCTATTCTAGCAGCCTTAAGGTGGCTGGTCCTCTGCTTGATTACTAGTCATTCAAGCATTGATTTCCTCCTGAGTTATCTGCCTACTCTGATCTAGTCAAATTCAGGAGATTAACATCACTCTTCTAAAAAAAGATGATCCTTTCTTCACCAGAGGAAAAAAATATTTACATAAACTCTTCCCTCATCTCCAGTAGAGTTAATTTCAGTTAAAGTAATATCTCTCACATACAAACCCACATTTTCCAGTAACATAATATGCAAAATAATATGTAATGTATATAAAAATATGTAAAAAGACCATAAAATAGCTTTTCTTTTCTTACTTATTAGCCTTTATTATACGTCTCACAATGATCCTTTCTATCTTCTTGGCCAGAGGCCTTTGCTTAAATGCAACCACCTCTTAAATTTAAATGTTTGAGGTTTTTAAGAAACATTCATATACCTAAGTACATGCATATAGTTAAATCTCTGTGTTAATTATGTCGTTACACTATGACTGAACAAGCTGTCTTAATCCCTTTCCAAATGCTATTCCAATTAATTATACACCCCTCACTAACAATATGATTATTTTCATATCAGAGAAAAGAGGCTGCACAGAAATCCCAAGCTGTGGGAGTCTACCTTATTGACCAAAGGCCTTTCTACAAAGAAATGGCTACAACAGAAGAGGGAGATTAAAATTTTGCTATCCTATATTGCTCCTAGGTTCACCCATTTGATTAAGCCATCATGGCGCTTACTTGATTTGAATATAGCAAGGTGGATGAGCCCAATCTTGATGGCTTATAAATCATGGCTTATAATTTAGTGTCACGTGATTATCCTGTCACTGAGGCTTATTCAGTCATGTATTAAACCCAATGTGCGTTGCTTACTTCACATTTTTTGGCACAATTTGTATTAGATACTGCAATTTCATTACCATGCAATATTGTTTTTGTGTGTTATACACAGCATGTATATTTTCTCTAAAGGTAATGGAACATTCTATGGGAGCTACATGGGACATTTTTCCCTCCCCATCAGCTTTGGTTTGGGAATACATTCCCTCCACCAAGCACAAACATATATATATATATATATAAACATGCAATATTATAAAGTGTGGGAATTTTCACTGATATTGACTAAAATCTTAGAGGTTGTGAAAGATGCTTTGTAAATACTTTCTATAGCCATATAACTGATATAAAAGTCAATCAATTCAATGCCAATATCAACCAGAAAATCTCACCCATTTTTGAGATGAAAATACAAATAAATATTAGATCAATAAAAGCAACTATAAGTCCTAGGGAACTTAACACAGCATTATGACAAAGAATGCTATTACAATCATTAAACCAATTTTGTTTAGAGTAGTGGCACCTCAGCAATTCATTAAGCATAATGAGTTCTCATTTTCAAAGATTATGGCATCTCTAATACTTCAGGGAACATAGATTGTTTATTGTTTATCCATACAGGGACAAGAATATATGTCAATGTATATATCACTGTTTCCCAACCTCAACAACTTTAAGATGCATGGACTTCAACTCCCAGTATTCCCGAGTCAGCATAGGAGTCAAAATCCATACATCATAAAGTTGTTGAGGTTGGGAAACACTGGTATATATTTACATTTTGATGCTTTGCAGAGATGCTACAGCAAGAAATGAAATGTAGAAATATTAAGAACTGGTACCAAGCTTATTCTGTGAACTTTCTGGAGCATGTTTTTTTTCTCAGAACTGGAGGTAACTGAATCACCTTCTTCTGTATTATGGCAGCTGTGTAAAAGGAGATGACTAGATTGCTATACAAATGCTTAAGCTTAAAATACTAAGATAAATAGTAAAGGAAAACATTAAAAGCCCAGTTTGGGATAATGTAGCAAACAAACAAATAAATGTCTGGGAGGAGAAAAACAATTTTGAAGAGAATCTCAAGTTTTAGGAAATACAGTCTGAAATTATATCAATAATACTAGTGACAAGTTCTCAATGATTTTTGTGGATGACTGGCAAAATTCATACTCAGGAACAGTGCCTGAAATTAATGGCATTTTTATGCTCATTGCAAGGAAGGCAGAGTAAGCAAATGTTAAGTATATAGATAGGAAGTGTAGAGCATAATCTATAGCGAATATAGCAGTATTGAATTTACCACTTAACTTCAAAGTTTGTAGAGGACAGGACAAGAAGTGAATAATAGTATTCCTGCTGAATATTTCTCAGTATAAGTAGCATCATATCATTGCAGAAATCAGACCTGGAAACGTACAGAATTTTAATTGCACATAAATTATAATTGACTTGATTATGTCTCAATTATGTTAATTATGTCTATTAAAATCATTTGGCTTTTGATGATATCGTTTCCTATGTATACTATAATTGGAATTCTCTCAAATTTAAGTTTAGCAACAAAGTTTTGTTACTTTGATGCAAAATGATCGCAAGAGAAGGATTTTTCTCTGAAAAAAAAACTACTTACGGACCATATCCTATGTTACTTTTTATGAAGGAAATTTAAAGAATCGCTATAATATAAAACATTAAAAAAAACTAAAGTACTGTTGCAAGAATAACTTAAAAATTCATGACCTTTATCTGGACAATGATACTGAAGAAATTATTGTCTTTTATCATAAAAATGCAGTTTTCTCTAATCTTCAGATATAATCTTTATATGAGGTAAATTATGTTTATTACATAAGAATGTATGTGATACCAGTAACTCCTTTATTACTATGTTTATGAGAAATGAGTCAGACTGAGCTTAGAAGACTGAAAATTGCTAAATCCCACCCACTTCCAGCACAAGACCAATCCCATTAAGTCCAGGCGGGTCAAGGTTACCAGTGGCTATTGAAGAAACTACTCATTTGGGCTCCTTTCATCTAGACAGGATAAAAGCTCAGCATGACCGCAGGTCAGAAATAAACAACCCGCTGTGTAAAAACCAAGCAAAAGGCCCATCATCACAGGGAAAATGGGCTGATGTCAACCCTAAATGCAATGCATCTCCCTGCTGGGTCACTGTGGATGAAAGCCAGGTTACATGAAGTTAATGGTGAAGGACAGCCAGATTTAGACCCATATGCACTCAGGCAGCCTCATTTTCCAGTAATAAATGAATGACAGTAATGATATGGAAATAAATAAAAGCATCTTCTCACTGGGGATGGATGGATGGGTGGATGGGGTCACTCTGTAGCCAGGAGATGTTGCCAAGCTATGGCTTAAAATACAGCCCTTTTAAAAATACTAAAACGCCTCTGGATTTTGATTTTATTTATTTTCTATATGTCGAATTTAAAAACAGAGCCATTCTGAGCAGTGTACAAGTAAAATTGTCTTGGCTTTATTCTTGAGCATGAACGAGTGTCAACAACTGGCAAGTGGTTAATCAGAAGCTTGGAAGTCCCCACCTTCATATCTATTAAACCTATATGCATGGATGTATACTTCTCCTTTCAGTTCAATTCAGTAGCACAACATGAACCCATCCTTTTCATAGGGGAATGCCAATCCCCTCACTTCTGATTACTGCCATGCGCCTTGGCGGGTTCACATCCTCCTGCTGAGGAATTGATTAAATAAAGCTGTATGTAAATGTAGCAGATCATTCACGGGAAGCAATCTGCTGTCATCCTGAATTAAATGCTTGGGTAACCTTCCTGCTATTATACATGAATGATCTTCCGTCGAGCACTAAACAGAGCCCGTGTTGTCCTGCAAACTGTCAGAAAAGCAAGGCTCCAACTCGCTCCCTCTCTTTAGGGATTCCTTGGGGGAGTGAAAGCAAAGAAGAAAGGGAGAATCTCTTTTTGTAATACAAAATGTCATCATAATGGATTAGATGTTCTCCATTAGAACTTTAGGATATTCTTTCAAAGGCAAAAGAAAGGAATTTCTTTTTTTGCGTGAGTGTGTATACAATCAAATCACAAAATATCAAATCAAAAGAAACAAAAATATCCTGAACCCATCCTTTCAAAATGTTATAAATAAAATACAGCAGAGGGGAAAAGAAAAAAGAAAAAAAGAAAAAAGAGAGAGAGAGAAAAAAAGAGAGAGAGAGAGAAAAAAGAAAGCCCAGTTGACTCCAGAAAAAGCACCTTTGGGACAACCATGACCTGGATGACTGAGCATCTCTACAAAATACAGCAGAGAGCTAAAATAAGTAAAAACAAGCTCAAGCATGTAAAAATAAGTCATAAGGAGGTGCACTATTCTAAAAAGCAAATCAGATCATACCATTAATAGAATTTGTTAGTAACTAAAGGTCTGGAACAAAGACTTCAGGCTATTATGTTTATATATTACACGTTTTTGATCATGTAAACCCAGAGGAAATCAATGTCCTCTAATGATTCAAATCATAGTACAGAACGAAAAAGAACTACTGTAGCAATTCAAATTACATCTATCTCTAAAACAGATTGAAAAATGTTAACAGTGAGATGTGAGTCATTTTTTTTAAAAAGTCAGCATGTTTCACCAAATGTGGTTAAAGGGAAGGCATTCCAAACTATGAAATTAAGTATCAGCAGTGTAGATTAGGCAGACTTTATACGGCATCTAGGATTGGCTTGTTTCCAACCAGTTCACTGATCATATTTATAACAGGTGTTGGATTTTATATTGTTTCCAACCTTCGAATGGTTGTAATATTTTGTTTTCTCTTTTTTATTAGTTACTTAGCAATAGCATGGAGCAATAATCCATTTTGAAAAATAAGAGGTCTGGACTGGATCTGTTGACCTAATTTCTCACTTCTCTGCTTTTTGCTGTCTTTTCCCTACATTTACATATGACCAGTGGTGGACTGCTGCCGGTTTGGACCAGTTCAGGTGAACCGGTAGTTCCGACGATCAGCTGGCCCCACCCACCCGCCCCTGCGCTATCCTGTCCTATATTTCCTTCTTTCTGGCTCAGCTGATTCGCGCGGCATAGCTGATTTCCACACCTCCGCTGTTCTACTTACTGGGGCTGCCTTAGAAGGTAAGCAGCTGAGTTTCAAATTGCTGTATTTTGAATGCTGCGCACAAGCGCGTTAGGTGCGTGCAAAGTGCGTGCACGCGCACGAAGCGCATGATCACCGAACCGGTTGTTAAACCGGTTGCAGCCCACCACTGCATATGACCATAAATAAACTCACAGCAAAATTATAACCCAATCAGTATCAGTCTCTATTTTCTAACGCAGTCTACATTTGCTTTATCTTTGGAAGTCCAGGATATGGTATAGAATAGAACATACTGCATTCCACTGGAAATGAATGGGTTACTTCCTTTTGATCTACGCATGGGTGACTATGGTAACAATCAATTTTTAGACTTTCCAAAGGAAATCAGGTGCTTCAAAATAACTAAAAATTGTGTTATTTATTACCTTTGGAAATCAAAATATTTCTATTCTTTTTTTCCCTAAACCCCTTTGAGTCAGATATTCTCCTGATAGGTTCATGGACCTTCTCAACAATGGTATTTTGATTTTGCTTCCTTTGATATATATTTTGATTTCCTGGCCAAGGCTACATTTATGTACTATTAATACTCTTCTGTCTGTCTGTAGCCTTCAGTTAGCTCAAATGGTGCATATTTGTTCAAAATTTTTTGGATCAAGGTACCTCAAATCTGCTAACTTAAAGAATGGATACAAAATCCAGGACCCATTACTCCTGTGTAATTGAAATTTCAAGAATCTTCACACCAATTGTATTCGCAAAGTTGTGACCACTGCAACATTGCTGCCATTAGCTGTAGTAACATGATCATGATTTCCAACATACCCTGTCAGCTTCCTACAAGCTGACAATGGAGAAGCCAACAAGAAGTCAGAAGTCACTTCGAGCCCATTGGTTTTATTTACTTATTTATTTTTGCCCGTCTGTGGTCATTCCATTTATCTGTTTAGGTAGGGAAATATTTCTGAAAGGATAACCCAACAGGTCATGGGTTGTTTAGTATCTTCTATCCAAGTACTAATCAGGTCCACCACTGCTTAGCTTCTAAGCCCAGACAAAGCCAGCCTGTTATTGCAACTGTCCACTTATTCTTTAACATGAAATAAGAATATTCATGGCTGGTGCTTTACAGAATGCTAACGGGCTTTCTCTCCCCCCCCCCTCTTTCTGTGTATGGGTATGTGATTCATTCATTCATTTAAATAAATAAAATCAGGTGAATTAAGGACCCTAGCAAGTATCATGTAGGAAGCCAGATTCCACAGGCTGGTAAAGTAGAATCAATCAATGTTCTTTACTTATTCAATGTTTGTTTGCCATTATGGGCAGCTATTTGAATTCTAGAAGCTGGTTCTGTGATAATCATACTCTCCATGGTTTGGCACTCAAATATTTAAGAGGCAGGTTTCATTATTCTGCAAAATTTTCATTTGTTGTGGATACCCATGTCACCATAATTCTCCACATCTCTATCATGTTATTTGTCTTTCTTTCCAACCTGGAATCCTTTAATTCTTCTACAAGAGTGAAAATTCTACAATTTTTGGTCATTCTGGCTGTTCTATGCCTCCTTAGATTTCTGGTGTTGTTTTGAGAAACAGTGGCCTGTACCTGTACATTTTGACACAGCTGAGCAACCATGTTATTTCATCTTTCCCGACCTGCTCTAGCAAATTCCCTTGCTTTCTCTCAGTATCCCAGAAGATAGGGCATATTGAAAAAATGAATCAAATAAGGTCTCAAATGAAGCCAATACTATATATTCTGTAAAGCTATAAAAGGACCCAATTTTTTTAAAAAGGCCTATTTAGACTGCAGAGCATAAACCACTGCTTAAATAGCAGGTATTTGAAATATAATATTTAAGCAATTTGAGCAAAAATTGGATGCCTTATTGTGGCTTTCTCAGTGTCCTCCAGATGTTCTGGCTCAGAATTTGGACAGTTATATTTTCAATACGTCTGAAGTTGGGAAAGATATAGTTACATATACCAATACCAAGTAGTAAGCAACTCAGATCAAACCCTGAGAGACTATTAGTCATTTGAACCTATTTTCAGAACTGCCCTTCCTATAAAGTTCTGATAACCCTTTGTGGACTTTTCGTTGACACCAGGACTGAAAAGTTGATGATTTATGTATTTGCATATAGATAAGGAATGAATTATAGGAAGAAGAGATATCTGTTTGTAACTTACAGGGAGTGAAGAGTTATCAAATTTCTTTATATTTGTAATGAAGTCACGTCTTTATATATTTCTTTTCTTTTTTCTTTATCCTTTTTCTTTGCATTTTTAATTCTTTCCCTCTATTTCTCTTTCTTTCTCTTAGGTTATATTTGCTTTTACTATTAGAATAAGAAAGAAAGTTAAAATGACTCCATAGAAGCTGCAGAAGATGAACAAGATACAGTATATAGAAAGGCCTGTAAAACCAATATTATAAGCAGTTTTCCCTTGCACAATTCACCAGAAATTTTAGCTGTGCTCACCAGGAAGTGCAAAATAAGGACTGGGGGGGGGGGGGCTCTCCCAAATTTTGAATGTTGGTGCCCATGGAGCCCTAAGTCACCTTGATCTTGTTGATGCTCCTTCAACTTTCTTGCCTAATACCATTTTTTAAACATATTCTGCTGATAATTAGCAGGCATTTTTAATTATTCTTCCTTCTTGAAATTTGAGATACATGATTGTGTCATGGCTCTATTATTTGTTTTGCAATTTATTATTTCCATTTATTGTTTGTTATGTAATGAAAGGGAAATGTTTTTCAGTTATGTATGTATTTAAAAATAATTTCTTTATACAACTATTTCTAGTGCTTTTAGGATCCACAAGCAGGTTATATTCATCATATCATCCTTTTATGCATCATGTTTTTATAATACCTCATAATAATTTTAATACATTCAGATTATTATTATTTGATGGTCAAAAATTTTTAAAAATGATTTTTTTAAAAACACTGCAAAACAATTTAAGACCAGTATCAAGTGCTTCACTGACCTCAATATGGTTTCATCACTTCATAAGTATGATAGAAGCCGCTGTGGCGCAGTGGTTAGAGTGCAATACTGCAGGCTACTTCTGCTGACTGCCAACTGCCTGCAATTTGGCAGTTCGAATTTTACCAGGCTCAAGGTTGACTCAGCCTTTCATCCTTCCGAGGTTGGTAAAATGAGGAGCCAGATTGTCGGGGGCAATATGCTGACTCTGTAAACCGCTTAGAAAGGGCTTTAAAGCACTGTGAAGCGGTATATAAGTCTAAGTGCTATTGCTATTGCTATGGCAAGATGTTTAGAAAGAATGAATGCTTGTACACAGTTTAATAATTAGTCATACAGGTCTTCAATGAGCTTAATTTATATATTTATTTAATTAAAACATTTATCTAGCTGACCATCTTTCAATCAACTCTGGCCGACTTCCCATCTTCTTTAAGATTTAATAGTAAAAAGCTGTGCAGTGGTTCAGATTCAAAGGGGGAAAAGTGACCCAGAGCACATGGGGGGCACACATGTCCCTCCTTTTGGCAACTCCGGAAATGAAATGGGTCTTTTCTTGGAATCCAAATCACCTTTCCCCTTTGAATCCAGATTGCTGCACAGCTTTACTAATTATACATGGTTTGTGAATATAGGTCAGCTCATTTCCTCACTGCAAAACAGCATCCAGAAAGAGCAATTTGTTGTGAAGAAGCAGTAGAGTGACCGATCTGTTCCTTTATTTATATTTATTTATAGATAGATTTCTGTGCCGCCCAACTCCCGAGGGACTCTGGGCGGCTTACAGCAGAAACACAAAAAAACCTTATTAAAATATAAAAAACGTATTAAAAAGATACATTATACAAAAAACAATTTAAAAACGACAACAACAATTAAAAACCCCAAACACACCTTTTTTTTTTGGCCGGATCTCGCCGGATTTTAATAGCGAGATCAACGGCCCCAAGCCTGCCGGAACAGCCAGGTCTTCACCGCTTTCCGGAAGGCCAACAGGGTGGGGGTAGTCCGGATCTCAGGAAGTAACTGGTTCCAGAGGGCCGGGGCAGCCACCGAGAAGACCCTCCCCCGTGGGCCCGCCAGCCGGCACTGTTTAGATGACGGGACCCGGAGGAGACCAACCCTGTGGGATCTTATCGGTCGCTGGGAGCTATGTGGTAGAAAGACAAAGGCCACTCTTTGGAAGACAGCGAAGTCTACATGCCCGGAGACCAATAGGGAGCCAGTGCAGCTTGCGAAGAATTGATGTAATGTGGGTGTACCTAGGTGCACCCACAACAGCACGCGCAGCCGCATTCTGGACCAACTGTAGTCTCCGAACACTCTTCGAGGGTAGCCCCATGTAGAGCGTGTTGCAATAATCTAACCGTGAGGTGACAAGGGCATGAATGACTGTGAGGAGAGCCTCTTGATCCAAGTAGGGTCGCAATTGGTGCACCAGGAGAACCTGTGCAAAGGTCCCTCTAGCTACAGCTGACAAATATAAAAGCTACTTATTTTCTCTAAACCTGTCCCCACTAATGGCTCTTCTCTTTCCCCCTTGGGTATAGCTTCTTCCTGACACATTTTACATGAAAGCAATAGACTGTTGCTATTACGGATGGGGAACTTGGAGCTAAGGCATCTTGGCTAATGTCCAGGATAAGGGAATTTTCTCCTTAGTTCCAGGTTGCTTCTCTCCTTGATTAGTTTCCATCCATTGTTTCTTGTCTTGCCTTTCTGGTCCTTTGGAAAATAAGTTGACTCTAAGCGAACTTATTCACTTAGGATCAACAAGTTAAGGACACAGGTTCTTCACTTTCACTTGATGTACCACCATGTGGACTTCTGTGGAACTGAAATTTCTATGAGATCTTTTGGATTAACTAATGTACAAAATGAGTTCCGTGAAATTTCTGCCATGTGGGGAGGGAATATATCTATGAATGTCACATGTTGGGAACAACTGATAGCAAAGTAGATTGTTTTCGTGCCTTTCTCATTGGCTTCTTGAATGCAATTTGTTTGGACAATTGCAGAAAACAGAATGTGGCCCAGATGGAGGCATTGGCCTGATCCAGTGAGGCATTTCTTTTCTCTTTGTGTGTGTGTAATTGGGCAAAGTGGCAGCCAACTTTTAAAATTTAACCTTTAGCCACATTTTCTTTTGGGAAATGCCCTGTGGAATAAACCTGTCCTACTTGGTTGCATGCAGCACAGGAAATTGTTCCTTTTCTGCTTGTATCTAATTACAGAAGCCATCTCTATATGACTGCTTGCGGCTTTTATTCATTTTATAGGTACTTATGAATGTGGTTTTAAATCATTCACCACACTACTATTTGTTTAAATCTGGGAAAATAGCAACATAGGTTTCTTTTTTCATTCATAGCAATGTTATATACCACTATTTGCACCTATATTTGAGATTTGTTAAATAATGATGAGCAGCTCAATAAAATACAGGTAGTGCATTTTATCTGTGGTTTTGTGATTGCTAAAAGGAGATCAGATGTCAGTATTTGTTGTGAAGTTTTTCATATACAGCTATTTCAGATTCTTTTTAAAATTACTTTCTGTGTGTGCAAAAGGGCAGATAAGCTTCTATATCTGCATAATATTGGACATATCACCCGCTTCCTACCAAATTGTTTCTCCAAAGTACAGAATAGATCACTTGGTATCCTACTGTCCTTCTCTACTCTGCTACTGTTATGTACATAAAAGGATTAAGGTTCCCTTTGGCACTGTTTAGGGTAATTATCCACGGTATTGTTTGCAATAGTGTAGTTGTGAAAAGTTCAATGTCTTTTGACATAGATATAAAGATGTATAGATAATGTGGATTGTTGATATTAAGTCCAGTCCATCTCTGGTCAAAACTCGCCCCCCCTCCCCACTATTCCTGCCTAATATACTTTTGAAGCTTTCAAAAATACTTTCACAATTTTTTGGGTAGTGCAGCAAAAGAGTACTTAGTATATGGATTTTGGAAAATTAATAACGGATTAAAGGGCCAGAAAGATTTGCGATTACAGCTTTGACTTGTTTGGAAGATATGTTCTAATGGGAAAATGGAAATTGTTTTCATTTTTAATTTGATAAGGAGACCTTGAAGGCTACTTTCAGTGCCAGGCTGCCAGTGCCAGAGGATAAAGAAAATAGAGCAGATATCCTTAGTGCAAATATTTGAATATCTTTCAGCTAAACTTTTGGAAGGAAATGGATCATATGCTTGATAAAATTGACAGAGCATGTTCCTATGAAGTTGTAAATCCAGAACAAGTTGCAATGAATGTTTATGAAATTAATTTGAAAGGGATCTTAAATGTAATTTAAATAAATCTGATGAAAGACTTATTTCCTACAGGAGATGAAGAAATATTAAATCAGGAAATTGATTTGGATATTCTTTTTCCCTCTTGATATGCAAATGAGCTCTGCTAAGATTTGAAGGACTTTTTAAGAAGTGACAAACAAAAGGATAACTTTGGATACAAGAGAAATCTGTTAAAGTTTTGAAGAATTTCAAAACTTGAAACACAGATGAACAGGATATTTTTTTAAAGGGATCAAATCAGGGATGATTTATAAGATTGACTGTTTCATCAGGGTGAAAGAAAAAAAAAGTTAAATCTGGTTGCCTTTACTGAAATTTGTTGACAAAGATTGACTGATGTAGCATTTTTGTTTTGTTTTCCTTACCAATGAGCTACGGGGAGAAGAGAGATTATGTTTTATTTAGAGATGGTGACAAACTATTAAAATTATTTTTACCTGGTGGGATTAAGGTGAAAGTTACTTTTACTCCCCCCCCCCATTTTCACTTCTCCTTTTGCTTTTATATTTGTTTGAATTTTTATATTTGTATTGACTTTTATTCTTTATATACTTATGAATTTTATATGCTAATTATTTATTAATTCTTAATATAATTGTTTTTTAAAAAAGAATGATATAGACATTTTGTGTTGTATTTCCCATGCTGTATATTTCAATTTTGGCTCTTTGCTGGGGAAGCCAACTACTGAAACATAAAGGCATAACCACCGTGATTCATTTGACAGAAATTTCTAGGCTCTGCCAGCAGCTGAATAGTTTTCATTTTAGTGAAAGGAAATCTGACTGATTTCATCAGACTATAATTATTGATAACACCTTGGATAATTATGGCATAAAATGACACTTTTATATACACTCTATTTTTGTGCAAAATAGAATGAAGCAACCATCAGTTCATTAACTTTAAACAAATGACTATGAACAAAAACTGTGAAGATGACTATTGTATTTGTATAACAATGCCTGCCTCTCCCACCATAAGTGTCCCTCAGGTTAGCTGTCTCAGTTTTGTGATGACATGGTCAAATCCATCCAGGTTTCTTCCATCTGTGTAACGCCTATTCCTTTCTAACATGGTTTCAACAAACTTGGGTGATTTTGGGTTACTATTACCCAGATGTTGTGAGTACTCTGTCACTGACCACATACTTATGCTTTGATAAATTAACCAAAACATATTGAATATTTTATTGGGGGGGGGGAATAAACTCTCACAATCAGTTATGTGGATATTTTATAAAATTCCATTTCCTGTAAGAAATAATTAATATCATCAGATCATTCTAATTGAAGTACCGGATAAATTGGTTTGGCTAACTCACAATTCTGGCTTCCCACTGTTCTAATAAGTATAATGATAATTGTGATTCTTGGTTATGCCAAAGTGAGGGAAGAGGTCTTCTCCCAAATATAGAGCGATCATGAACTTCCTAAAACTGTTGACCCAGAAAAAAATTGCCAGGCATGGAATGAGACTCAGAGTTCCTGAACTATGTCTTTCCTAGCATACTCTAATCCAATTCCATTTTTATCTAGATTTCTACTTAACCTGGTCAGCATTTCACACTTAACTCTACCTATCTTCAAGTGTGAACCGCAATATATTTATGCAGCAAAGTGGAGGTATTGAAAACTCTCTTTGCTGCCCTCTAGTGCTTCTCAGAATATTTCTAGCCTATATATGTAGCCCCACCATGTATGAACTGAATTCTGCATTGGTTAAAACTCAGGTCCTTGAAAATTGGTTGAATGCTTTCTGCCAATGGAAAAACAGCCCATGCAGTCTTAGCAGAGTTTTTAGCAGTACTACAAGAAATACCACTGATCTAATTCTGTTAATTCTTTGAATTAACAGAATTTGTTAATTCTTTAACAGAATTAGATCAGATATTAACAGGGACAGATGAAAAATTAATAAAGAAAATATATAGCTATTTGTTAAGTATTAAGATGGAAGATGATCAAGTAAAAGAGACAATGATAGTATGGACTAAAAATTTTGGCTATTCGATTGAGTTAGATAAATGGCAGAAATTATGGGATAGAAATTATAAATTAACAATGTCTACTGCATAGAAAGAAAATCTTTACAAAATGTTTTATAGATGGCATTTTCCGCCCTCAAGGTTAGCAAAAATGTTTAAGGATAAATCTGCAAAATGTTGGAAATGTCATCTGGTTCATACTATCATATGTGGTGGACATGTCAAAAAGTGAAAAAATATTGGACAAAAATACATACATGGCTGGAAAAAAAATGATAAAACAACCTATAGATTTGAAACCAGAGACATTTTTGTTGGGCATTTTACCAGACAAGTATTACAAAGGGAAAGTAACATGCACAGTTTTAAATGTTAGCTGTGAAAGAAGACAGAAAATAAAATAGATTTTATTTTTTAAAATAAATTGGAGGGTTCCTTTAAACTCTATACATTATGTTCATTTCTTCTGACACATAAGTTGATCAAAGTGGGTGGGGGAAGGGAAATAAATGGATACAGGTCAGGGGTGTCAAACTCGCATTGTCACAGTGGCGTCACGTGACGTATCGTGACTTTTTCCCCCTTTGCTAAACCGTGCATGGGCGTGGCCAGCGCGTGACGCATCTGGTCCGCGGGCTGCGAGTTTGACAACCCTGATACAGGTAGTCCTTGACTTATGATTACGATTGGGACCAGAATTTCAATTGCTAAGCAAAACAGTTGTTAAATGAGTTTTGCCCAATTCTATGATTGTTTTTGCCATGGTTGCTAAGCAAATCACTGCAGTTAAGTGAATCATGCAGTTATTAAGCAAATCCAGCTTCCCTCATTGACTTAGCCTGTCAGAAGCTATCTGGGAAGGTTGCAAATGGTGATCACATGACCCTGGAATGCTACAACCATTGTAATTACATGCCCGTTGCCAAGTGCCTCAATTTTGACCATGTGACTGTGGGGATGCTATGATGGCAATAAGTGTGAGGACCTGTTGTAATTTACTATTTTCAATTTCATGTAACTTCAAAAGACTGCTAAACGAATGGGTATAAATCGAGGATTATCTGTTCTCCAAGCCTTTTTTTCTTCATAAATTAGTAAACCTGTATGTATGTTCTCATAGAGATTTATGAAACATCATTCTATAGCAGGGGTGTCAAACTCGCGACCTGCGGGCCGGATGCGTCACGCGCTGGCCACGTCCACCCCCGGTTTAGCGAAAGGGAAAAAATTTGTAATACATCATGTGATGACGACGTGATGACGCGAGTTTGACACCCCTATTCTATAGCATCTTTGAGCTGCAGCTGTCATCCAGTGACAGCTATATATTTTTGCTGTGTGGAAGAAGCTTGGTCCTAAAGCTGTAATCTACAGATGATATATTTTACTGCTGAAACAATGTCACACTGTGAAGTACTTTCTTTTCAGATTTTTTCTTATGTAAAAATTGTTGTCATGACTTCTGGTGGAAGAGGCTGGACAAACCTAAGATAAAAATTCTTTCCCCACCCTAAAGGATACTTTTATATATTTGAGTATTAAGTGCATTCTCAGAAAGACAGAATATTTTATTGATAAATATTACTGTAGTACTTGAGGAATAAGCAAAAATTTGCCTGAATTGCTTTATTGTAGAAGATGCAGACAAGTGTGGGTTTTGAAAATATATAATAGGGTACATGAATAATATATTTTAAAGAAGAATTATTGCTGTGAGTTTACAAACTATAAGTAGATCCTTTAGAAGATGCCCAGAATTGCTTTTATGTGACACATTTAATCTTTCTCTGCATTTGTTCAGCCTATGTGGAACTGAAACTAATTGTTTCCTTGAAAACCTTGAAAACAAGATGTCACTGCTTTAAGGAATCCACTCATTCCAGTTGATGTAACTCTTAAAGCAGTAGCATTAAAAAAAAATCAATTGGCTATTGTATTAAAAAAATACTAGAAAAAGAATAGGCATTTAAATTGATCCTGCAACATTCTTATTTTATTGCCACTAATTGCTAATCATGTTATTCCTTCTGATCTGTCAGATGTCTTTTCTGTCTTGGAATCAGGTATTTAGAATCCAGTTTTCATGTAGTTTCCATATCAGAATATGTGATGTGGTACCTGAAGTGGGAATGCAACTCTAAGTCTTTGCCCTTTACACAAAGTTGTGCAAGGACATTCCAATTTGTGATTCATCATGCTGCTACTTCTACATTTGAGATGGGTAGCAAAGCATCATTACAAAATAGAAAGGGAAGGTTCAGAAAAAAAAATAAGAATGAGGAAATGCATGATTTGCACAATCAAATCTCAATTCTGATAGATAGATTCAGGAAACAACCATTTTGCCTTGGATTGATTTACAGGCCACTTCTAATTCAACTTCATGACTAAATTCAAATCTTGATGCAGAATCCGACTTTCCCATCGATATAAACATAGAAATATAACAGAAATAGCTATTTTTTCCCCTTCTTTTTAATTAATTCCATTTCTAGGAAACTCGATTTCATATTAAAGGATAAATTTCAGATAAATACTATGGAGCTTTTTTTTTTTGCAACGTTACCTTGTGATTTTTAAAAAGCCATTGCAGATCCTAATTTAATTTCTTGGAGGAAATAAATGAAACTTGCAGTTAAAACTGACCGCATTAAGAGTTATACCTGCAAAGTTTAGATGAGCAGATGCAAAATGTCTTTTTTCTGAACAACAAACAAAATGTTTTAGTCAGGAATAAGTTTCCCTCGTGATTTGCTTTCCTGAAACTATTAGAAGAACTCACTCTCATCCAGTGGTGGGTTTCTACTGGTTCGGCCCGGTTTGGGTGAACCGGTAGCAGCGGCTGCGGGAGGCTTCGCCCACCCACCCGGACATCATCACGGACGTTCTGCGCATGCGCAGAAGGTTCTGTACATGCGTAGAAGCGTCACGCATGTGCGCTCCTGTTCCTGAACTGGTAGCAAAGGTAAGTGAAACCCATCACTGGTCTCATCAGTCTGTAAGAATTAATATATATATAGCTAGGCCTATGTAATCCAACAACCAAACAAAATCACAGCCATGCTTAATTATTCAATAACAATATTCTAATAGACAATACTGCCTCTCTCCAAGATACAGGTCCATTTTATTAACAAATCTAGGAACTGTGGTAGCTTTCATATATCAGTGCAATGATGTCTGCCATCACAAACAGGAAGTGATACTGGAGCAATTCTTTGTGGTGGGTCTACTTTAGTTACTCAGTGGATTATAGGTCACTGATGGTCACTGAGAAATTATGGGTGAGTTTCCAACTGGGTCAGGCTTAACTTCTTTCTTATACCTCTGTTGTCTTCACTTACTCATTGTGTTCTGCTTCAGTGTGAAAAGACTGCTCAATGTTCAGCTGTTTGTCCTCCTCAAATTAGATTTAAGAAAGTCCAATTTCAAATGTAAGAAATGTCCTAAGAACAACATTGCTGGTGTTTGATGTATTGTTGCAAGTAATGCATTGCAAATTGAAATTTTCAAGCTTTTAATTCGGTGTAATATTTGTCCAATAACTCACTGCAAATTGTTTCATTTCTTGGACTGTTATCAGCCACCAGACAATACTCTTAGTTCCTTGATATTTCTTTTCCAAGAGGTTCAGCATGAAATTCATTCAACATTCAAGATCTCAAGCTTGGATGGTATAATGATTCTCAGTGCCCATATAATATAACCACTGTCAAGCATAAATTCATCATGGCAGTGATAAAAATCTATAAACTGATAGTTTGCTACATGTTGTTTTAAATTGTATGTAACATGATACAGTGTAGTCCCAATTGCTTTCAAACGGCAATTGGACTTTGTTTTTCCTTGAAGACGTTTCGCTTCTCATCCAAGAAGCTTCTTCAGTGAAATGTCTTCAAGGTAAAACAAAGAAAGTCCAGTTGCCTTTTGAAAAAGCACCTTTGGGACAACCATGACCTGGATGACTGAGAATCTCCATAGACATGATACAGTGTTGAGTCTCTCCTAGTTTCTGTTTGAATAATCTCAGCTATGATGAGAGAATTCTCAGTCTCAGTGCGTGACTGTGTGGTCTTCTCAATTCTATTTTGTATTGATGTCTGCCAAGGGAAAAAGGCCAATGTTGCATTTGAGTGGCTATTGTAAGTGGGATTTTTTGGGTTAAAGATCGGCAGTACTTACCGATGATCAAGAATGAAGACAAACTCCCTTACATACAAGTTCTAATTTAAGCGGTTAACACTCTAAACCAAACTCAGTACTTTCCTATTTGCATCCTTTTTTGTGTCAAAGTGGCGGCTCGTGGGCCAGATGCATCATGTACAGGCCACGCCCACCCTGGCTCCGCAAAGGCAAAAAATGTCACGATACATCATGTGACGTCACATGACATAATCGAGTTTGACACCCATGCTCTAGAACAGGGGTCAGCAACCTGCGGCTCTGGAGCCTCATGTGGCTCTTTCATCCCTCTGCTACGGCTCCCTGTAGCCGGTCGGCACCACAATTTTGAGAGGAGCTTCCGGTTGGGGGAGGGGGGAAACAGGGCATGCCAGGAGGAGACTCTATGGCAAGGGGCGGGTTTTCCAGTCAGCTCCACAATTGATAGGGCTTTCGGTTAGGACTGGTAGAGGAAAAAGAATGCTGTGCTAGGAGGAGACTCTATGGTGGGGGAACCAGACTTCCGGTCGGCTCCAGAATTGAACGGGGGGCTTCCGGTTAGGACCTTTGTGGCTCTTTGAGTGTTTAAGGTTGCCGACCCCTTCTCTAGAATGATGAATTAGTGTAATGTGAAAGCCATTGGGCATTCACTGTCAATTTTTCATGACCTGGGACATAAACTGTAATGATGCTGGTACTGATGTTACTAGCCAGTAATGGCAAGGTAATGGTAATGGTAATGGCAAGTCATGACAAATGAACACTGTGTCTGATATCATAATTTTCTTTATGTCTGTGATAACAGATTTACATGTTTTTAATCAACTGCCATGCCCTTCCCATTTGTAAGAAAGTGTTCAAGGAATACAGCACAGTGGCTAGATTGCCAGAAACCTATTATAATGATTAGCAAATCCTAAAGAGGATCATGGCTGTGACACATCTGGCAATGTTAGGGCATTTAGAACTGCTTGAATTTTCCCTACGTACACTTGTAGGCCTTCTGCATCAATGGCATAAACTGTAATGTGTAATACTAGATTAAAGAACTTCCTTTTGTTCAGAGGTGGCATGCTGCCGGTTCGGACCGGTTTGGGTGAACCGGTAGCACCGACTGCGGGTGGGCCTGCCTTCCCACCCGCCCGGACGTAATGCCATCCTATTTAGCCACTTTTTTGTGGCTGGCCGCATGCGCGAAAGGCGAGCATGCGATTAAAGAGCATGCATGGCAGGCTGTGCGCATGTGCGGAGGTGGGGCTCACATTTGCGAACCGGTAGGGAAGGTAAGTGAAAACCACCCCAGCTTTTGTTGCGCCAATCTCTTCAGTCCTGCATCGAGGCTTTGTGGCTCACTGCAAGTTCCTTCTTTAAAACTGCATTGATCCAAGAAGTGTCAACCTGTGCAGCAATGATAGTACAATTCATTTGGATCGGTGACTCTGTTACCAGGACAAGCTTATTCACGTTTGTCTTTACTCCAGATTGCAGGTTTATAGTATTTCTGCTGAAAGTTTCTACAGAGATAGCAAAGACTGCCCGTAATAATGGTTTGGATACCAAAAGTTCCTGCAGTATTTTTACCAGTTCTGCAAATCTGAACTGCGAGGACTTGACTGGGGGACTCTGAGCAGGCAATGAACCTTCTTAATAAGCTGCGTGTTTTGCCTCCAATAACGCTAAGTAAAACAGGAACCATTAAAAAAAAACACAACTATCTCATTTTCCTGATAAAAATATTCAAGTCTCGCCAAAAAAAAAAAAAAATGCCCAGCAATCTATAGCACTATCAAACACATCTTCCCAATAAAACTAGCCACCTTGCCGTACTTATTTTCCTTTTGTCTTTACTGATCGTGGCCAGTTATTTTGATGATGGATTTCTCGTGGTTGTTTTTTCTTCTGTCCTTTCTACTCTTCTGGAGATAAAGTGAAGCTTGAAAGCTTGAAAAATCCTATTTGATTGCGGCTGTGGTATTTTTTCTACTGATTAAAAAAAAAAGATATTTGAATCAGAATTATGTTTCTTTACTCTTTGTTTTACTAAAACCTCTGGAAAAATCGAACTCCAGTGAGTCTACAAGAATAACAACTTATACAGCAGGCCAAGGCAACTAAACAACAGCACAAGATCAGTGGCAGGTTTAACCAATCAGCCACAACAATAACCCACAGGGTGGATTATGTAAGAGCAGCACTTAGATTTTTGAGGGGTTAAAAAAAAGGATGTCATTTTTCCCCCTATGCTTTTAGTGGGTAATGTTATAAAATATTCAGAGGAATAGCAGCAGCGGTAATTCCCCTGGAATAAATGTTTAAAAAAAAAAAGAAGGGAGGGGGATGAATAATGCTTTCCCTTCCTCTCACTAAGCAACCTGTATGAAGCTAGCATGCACCACACATATATGACTAGACAGGGAACTGGAAATATTCCAGAACAGCAGCTGCAAGAAAACAGGGAGTTCTAAGAAATAAAGTCTATGCAGTTAAAGGTTCACTCATCCAGATTTCACAAGCTCTAACCCTTTAAAATGTCTGTCCTTGGAAGAGAAAACTAGCAATACCACTGTGTTTTCCAAGAGTGCTGCAGCAGTTACATTTCAGCATTACCGTCACAATGTCCTGTGGCTGCTAATCCTGCTAAAATCATTTAATATAAGTAGCATCTACAGTTGTCAATCAGAAGACTGAAATCCTCCTTTCCTTCCCAATTCTGGAGTTGTTTTCCCCCCCTATCACGGAGAGCTTCAAGAGAAATGCATTATCAGCTTTTATAATACACAGCCTTATTTCTGTGTCTCTAGAAATCTCTCCAGGACAGAAGCCTTCAAATGGAGTTGTGCTTCAGTTCAGAACATGAGCAAATCTGCCTGAATGAGTCCAAGTTGTTTCTGGATTTGGTTGGATCCTCTGCGCATCCTAATGGAGATGTGGTTCTGTTGGTTTGAACCAGGGGTGGGTTCCACTTGCCTTCCCTACCGGTTCGCATCGTGGCAGAAGTGAGCATTTTGCACACGCGCACTCGCGCGTGTGCCTACAACACAATGCAGAAATGACCCTCTGCGCATGTGCAGAAGCATGCGCAGAGGGTTCTTTTCCAGACGCGGCAACCAGAGAACCGGTTCTGGGGCGTGGACAGCCGGCCATCGCTGCCAGTTCGGCGAGCGGATGCAAATTTCCGCTACCGGTACGGGAGAACCGGTCCGAACCGGCAGCAACCCACCACTGGTTTGAACAGTGAAAGATCTCCTGGACTGAGATAAAACCAATCAGCCTTGATAGCCCAATGCTCCTTTGAAGATGTGCGCAATCCTATGCATTGTCACCTATGCATCAAGGATTCACGATAAACAACATTTTCTCCCTTATATTTAACTGAGCATATTTTCGACACAGTTATTTCTTATCTTAAATACATGTTTTACTTGCATAACAGCATGACTGCACATTGTTTTAGCATGGGTGGGAAGGAATCCCTTTGGACAGCTGTATTTTTATGTCATGGCCAGTGCGAGACTGATGTGGCCACAGGGTTTGTTCCACTTTGCATTTCCGTGCTCTTTCTTAGCTTGTCTCCCTTGCTATGCCTATCTAGGTCTCTATTTAAACTCATTATTGGTATTTATTCTTAGTCATTGTTAATCAAAGGTGCCATGCAGTGTCTGAATTCCGATTCTAATTTCAGTCTTTAATTTCCTTTGCGATTAATTACAGTTTCTGCTTTGTGCAGAATAATTATGTAATGACATACTCTTTCTCCCTGTCTCTCAAGATCCATTTTTTTAAATATCTGAGTCTGATTCTTCAAAATGTTATTGCTGCTGAATATTATCCAGTGGAGGAGCACATAGCCATGTTTCTCTGATAAGGCAGATTGCTCTTTGAAAAGAGAGCAATAGCAATAGCACTTAGACTTATATACCGCTTTACAGTGCTTTACAGCCCTCTCTAAGTGGTTTACAGAGTCAGCATATTGCCCCCAACAATCTGGGTCCTCATTTTACCCACCTCGGAAGGATGGAAGGCTGAGTCAACCTTGAACCGGTGAGATTTGAACTGCCGAACTGCAGCTAGCAGTCAGCTGAAGTAGCCTGCAGTACTGCACTCTAACCACTGCGCCACCTCAGCTCTCTTCCATCTGGAGCTCTCCATTTTACCTGTCCACCATCTAGGGTCCCTCTGCGAGGGAGATGGCGGTTTCTAAATTTGAGATATACAGGTAGTCCTTGATTTACAACCATTTGTTTAGTGACCGTTACAACAGCACTGAAAAAAGTGACTTATGACAGTTTTTCACGCTTATGATCGTTGCAGCATCCTCATGGTCACATGATCAAAATTTGGTCGCTCAGCAATTGGTTCTTATTTATGACCGTTGCAGTGTCACATGATCGCCTTTTGTGACCTTCTGAGAAGCAAAGTCAATGGGGAACTAGATTCACTCTACAACCGTGCTACTAACTCAACAACTGCAGTAATTCACTTAACAACTGTGACAAGAGGATTGTAAAATAAGTCAAAACTCACCAGAACTAAGAGAGGATTTTTCCCCTGTTAATAAGCAATGAAAACCAGGAGTTCTCATAAACTTGCATTGTATGATTAATTGGGCCAGATCTTCACAGGTTCAAGAATCAATCAGAAGATATCTCTGCTGCCACAAAAACTATTCTTTTGTTTCAATGGATATTTGAAAGGGGAACCAAGAAAAAGAGATAAAAGAACCAAAAAAAGGAAATAGAAAATAGTCAGTTTGGCGGCTTTGAGAGATTCCACAGGAGACAGGTCCAAACATTTTGCCTCCTTTTTAAAGCACTGTTTTTGGAACCTGTGTCAAAATATACTACTTTTTTAAGTCAGAAGGCAACTTTAAAAAAATCATGAAAAATCAAGTTTGGGATAATTAGAACCACTAGTGTTCTATGCTATTCTTCTACGAGGAATATAGTATTTTAAAATTCTTATTCAGCATTGACTATGTTAGTTTGAAAATCTTGCCATTAACTTTTCAATAATCAATAACTACTTATATAAAGCCATCAAATACTTGTGCAGATGGGTTTGATAGTCTAAAAGTCTGAAATATTCGTGTAAAAAAATTCACTACTCTTTTACCCACTAACACAACAAATAGGTCTGTGCTTCATCTATTTTGGGAGTGAATTTTGCCTTGCCAGAGCTGGTGTAACCCTTCACTTGATGGAATCAGTTTTTTAAAAGTCTGAGTAACGCTCCCACCAAAAGCCTCCCACCTCCCCAAATGCAGAAACCAGCCCACACATAACAATAGACAAAAATTAAACTTAAATCTTTTCATATCACTTCTTGGTTTGATACATTATAGAACTCTTTCCTGGCAAATAAGATCAGTAAATCTTTTAAAATGTTCTAAACAGATTTTTAAAACATATCCAGTGGAAACATATTGTTGATATTATGATACAAAATGCATATTGGATAATAATTTGTTTATAATAGGGGCAACAATCTGAAAAGTCAATGGCTTTCTCTTATTCTGTGTTTTCTTTTTCTATCAAGATATACTTAGATACCATGGAGGCTATAATAAGCAGTTAGCAGACACTATTCTGTATTCACACTGGGAATTAGTTTCCAAGAATGATAACCAATGATATATCCCTAAAAGCAGCAATAAATAAATGAATGAATGAATGAATGAATGAATGAA
>QLTV01000972.1:464767-477361 GCA_003457575.1 Thermophis baileyi
GTCAACAACAAACCCACCTGCACCCCTAAGTCCAACTTCACAAGGAGAGACTCACACCCAACAGTCTCAGGGACAGGGATCCTGCGAGGACAAAGACTCTTATGGACGATGATAGCCACTCCCCCACCCCTTCCCTGGAGTCGTGACTGGTGCAGCACCTGAAACCCGTCTGGGCAGATCTCTGAAAGGGGAACACCCCCCTCCTGTCCCAGCCAGGTTTCGGTTATACATGCCAGATCTGCTCTCTCCTCCAGGATTAAATCCCGGACGAGAGGGGCTTTGTTCACAATCGATCTGGCATTAAGCAGCAGCAGCCTGAGGCCAGGGCCCTGAAAACCCAAGTCACCAGAAGGGTCAGAACAGGCAATCGCTTTGATACAGCAAGTACTAGTTCTCCACACATGGTCTGCCCTTCGGTTCCCGCCATACCTACCTCTCCCAACCACCACTGGGATGCTCCGACCCGCCACATGACCCCGGGACAATGCAACCGTCATAAATAGGAATCACTTGCCAAGCATCTGAATTTTGATCACGTGAACCATGGGGATGCTGCAACGGTCATAAGTGTGAAAAATGGTCATAAATCACTTTTTTCAGTGTGTTGTAACTTTAACGGTCACTAAATGAACTATTGTAAGTCGAGGACTACCTGTATGTGATGCCAATAAAATGCAGGGCACGGACACTTGAAGAAATTTGTCCTGACTTAAAAGAGAGAAACCAAGAGATTTAGGGGAACATGGCTACCTAAATTAATCTTTGTCAATAGTCCTGAATTTTAGTAGCTATGAAGAAATAATTGTGCACTAGACTTTGGCAACAATAGAGCCTGATATAAAGATGGAAATCTCAACATGTCACAGAAGTTGTGCTGTGGACTTCAGAAATACTTTATTAATTGATTTGTGTTACTTAGAGGCCACCTGACTCCAAATAATGCTGTGCAGTTTATATCTTAAAACCAGAAACAACAAAAAAATAGAGGAACAGCTCATATGCTTCTCTGGAAGAGAAAACCATACATAACAACAAAAGATGTTATCTTAGGAAATCAGCTTCAGCAGTCTGCTAGTATAAGGAACAGCTATTTTAACACCTAGATGGTTGTAATTATTTCTAGAGGACACTTATATTAAGGATTTTATCTTTGGGAACATCATTGTGGCATAAAGGTTAAGGTGCTGAGCCAAAATTAGCACAACTCAAGTTCAAGTTCATCGTCAGCCATAGAAACTCACTGGTTGACTTTGAGTTACCTGATTTCACCTGGTTTTATTGTGGACATAAAATGAAGGAGACACCCACACAAGCTACCGTGAACTCGAAAAGAAAATTAATAAGTAATGTTTGGCAATCTATCAGCCTTAATCAAATTGCTGTTTCAGACAAAAAATCCACTATTTGTTTGTTTGTTTGTTTGTTTGTTTGTTTGTATCTCACTTTTATTATTTTTACAAATGAGTCAAGGCAATGAACATATCCAGCATATCTTTCTCCTCCTATTTTCCCCACAACAACAACCCTGTGAGGTGGTTGGGCTGAGAGAGAGAGAGACTTGCCCAAGGTTACCCAGCTGGCTTTCTTGGCTAAGGCGGGACGAGAACTCATGCCCCCCCCCCCACTTTCTTGCCTAGCGACTTAACCACTAGACAAAACTGGATCTCTACTACCAGTATTAGAGTGGCTCTCTACTGACTATGTACTGTTATTGTACTCTTTTACTATTGGTGTAACATAATCTGGAGCATAGTATTGGGAGAACGCTCAACAGCATAATTTCTTGCAATAAAGTGTATTGCTTTTAAAAATACCCTAGGTTTTCAAAATACCAGTTGCACTAATTTATGAGAAACTTTTTTGTGACACAAGCACCATAAGACGCACAGGAGGTGAGAGCTGGAGTAAGTAGGTCCACCAAACTGGTTATTTATGAAATCAGACCACACACAAATTCATACTGTACTTTCTCCTCTTGTTAGTGATACTCTAGTACACAGGTGTCAAACTCGCCATGTCATGTTGTCATCACATGACATTTCACAACGTTTTTCCCATTCACGGAGCTGGGTTGGGCGTGGCCTGCGTGTGATGCATCCAGCCTGCGTGTGATGCTGCCAGTTTAACACCCCTGCTCTAGTAGAACATGCAACATTACAAATATCACTGAGAAAAGAAAGTCTAAATGATTATGGTGTTATTGTGGTTTAATCACTTCACAATTTGCTTCTGTGTTAACAACTCTAGAAATTATATTATATTTTTTTAAAAAGACAAATGTTAGAGCCATTTTTGTAAGAACCAATTATAACTACAATTTTATAACAATGAGCACAGAAAAAAGCAAATTAGACTTAGTGTTGTCTGTGCTTATGGGTAACATCTCTCCGGGGTTTTAAACAGTTTTCTCCACTGTTTTCTCCACTGTTTTCTCACCCTTCTTTGAAATACTATTGATTGAACCTAAGACAATCTCTATTCATAGCATGTGCAGAATGGGATGAATACCAGAAGGAATAACCTTCTGGCCTTGCTCAACAGTAGTAACTGTGAGAGGGATCTTGGAATCCTAGTGGACAATCATTTAAATATGAGCCAGCAGTGTGCAGCAGTTGCCAAAAAAGCCAATGCAGTCCTAGGCTGCATTAACAGAGGGATAGAATCAAGATCACATGAAGTGCTAATACCACTTTATAATGCCTTGGTAAGGCCACACTTGGAATACTGCATTCAGTTTTGGTTGCCACAATGTAAAAAAGATGTGGAGACTCTAGAAAGAGTGCAGAGAAGAGCAACAAAGATGATTAGGGGACTGGAGGCTAAAACATATGAAGAACGGTTGCAGGAACTGGGTATGTCTAATTTAATGAAAAGAAGGACTAGGGGAGACATGATAGCAGTGTTCCGATATCTCAGGGGCCGCCACAAAGAAGAGGGAGTCAAACTATTCTCCAAAGCACCTGAGGGTAGGACAAGAAGCAATGGGTGGAAAGTTAAGTAAGCTTGATCCCTCCTGAGAAAGGACAGGTTTTGCTCATATTGTAGACTCGATAGAGCCCCTTGGCCTCTTCTCGGCAGGATTCAATTGGATCGGGTTTGTAGTATGCTGGCAGTTCTCTGAGGTTTTTTTTAATTAGTAGAGGCAACAGATGAAGCCTGGAGCTTTATGACACAATGCTACAGAAATGGTCAGTGGGCAGGAAAGTGGAATTCAAAGCCTTGTAGTTCTGTCTGTCCCCGCCCCACCCACCACTCCATTTCTGAACTCAGCCATCAAGCAGGCCATCTGTGCCATACAATGTCCTTTCATACATTCTTGAGAAACTTTATCCCAATCATGCAGAATTTAAAATAAAGTTTAATCCCAAATTCAATATCTGAATGATGAGCGCTAAGTCCACATTCAATGTTGCAAGTCCAGTTGTGCTGTCAGGATCAGCACAGAAGTAATTCTCCCTCCCTTCCTTCCTTCCTTCCTTCCTTCCTTCCTTCCTTCCTAGTTTAAAGTCAAAAGAATGTAATTGTTTTAAAAGTCAAAACTCTCTTACAATTCCTGTTTGAATGTGTAGACCTGGGGTGTCAAACTCGCGGCCCGCGGCCCGGATGCGTCACGTGCTGCCCCTGCCCCCGCCCGGTTTAGCGAAGGGGAAAAAAGTCCCGATACATCACGTGACACCACCGTGTCGATGCGAGTTTGACACCCCTGGTGTAGACCAATGTATTCTAAGCAGTGTAGAAGAACAACAGACAATAGCATACAACAAAGTGTAATAAATATAATACATGATTGTAGATTAAAAGCTCAAATCAACCATAGAAGTAACTGTAACATTCCAGGAGATCTATTTAAATGCCCAAGGTCATCCAGAAGAGCCACGTTTTTATAAGCTTCTGGAAGATCATGGGATCTTTTCTTATCTCAGAGGCTTTTTGGAAGATCATGTATAATATCAGGGTGCAAGCTGTTCCCAAGAAAGGGAGCCCTCACAGATAATAGTCACCATCAGACGCCCTCCCTGCAGCAAAGACAGAGCAAAGTTAAAGTTTATGATTGCCCATACGAAAGAATGTTAAAACTGAGAAAGTTAATGAAGACCAAAGCTCTGTTAACTTTGCTCTCCTCAAAGAGCTGTTACAGAAGGAAAGTTTAAAGAGGTCATAAAACTAATGTCTTTATGAGAAAGCCCATTACACTTTTCCACTGCCACAGTGATCAGCATTTATATAAGTGAAGCTGCAATATTATATACTGTCTGCAAAAAGAGCAGAAAAGGCCCTGAATATATGGAGTGTTTCACAGCTACCTGATTCAAATTGCTCCATGAAAGCAGAACTGTGCAGTGATTTGCAAATCGGCTTGGATGGCCTGTTTCAATCAAAGATTCGCTGATCTCTTTTAAAAACGTTTCTACCGTAAGTTCTCAAAAGCTCTTAAAATTCCACTTTTGTTCCAATATCAATGTCAATTCTTAGTTTTCTTGCGATGTCCTCAGGCCAGAACAATGGTCACTCATCCTTCAGCAACCACATCTACCTTTGAATAATTAGCTCTGATCTGTCATACAAGAAGTCATATTTTGGCAAGTCTTAACAGGTTGTTCACACTAAGACCATAGTTAAAATGATGCCCCCCCCACAATGATTTATTGATTGATTGATTGATTAAATTTATATGCTGCCCATCTCACTGTCAAGCGACTCTGGGCAGCTTACAACATCAATATATTTCCTGAACATTCTCTCTTTAACTAATTTAGATCTATTTACCCTGTTAAAAATACTTTAAAAAAAAAAAGATCTGTTTTATACCATTTAAGATTAGCTATTCTTCTCTCTGCAATTTCAGAGGGATTGATCCCAGCATATTTTCTGTTTCTCTGGTGGTCATCCAGACAGCTATTCACAGGTCCCCCAAGTAGCAATACTTTTATTTTAAGAGCTGGGAACATTATTTATGTCAAATAATTCTTTCTATTGCCCTATACCACCAAACCTCTCTTCATTAAATCTTATGTAGTTCTTTAGGTTGAATCGGCCTTCTATTCCAAGTAGATAATGTAGTTTCTCAAAGAATTAAAATAGGACTGCACAGTCCTAGGAAGCCATGGATGATATGAATCTCATGAATTATAAGTGTCCTTTTGCAAATCCAGATGCGACAGAGGCAGCACCGTGTATGTGGAAGAGAATATTGGTGAATCAAATAAATATGTGCTCCAAAGAAAAGAACTTAATGATAAAGATTAAATGAAATGCAAGGAATACTTCTGAATGGCCATTAAGACAAAAGCATCCAACTTGGCATCTGGCAATACCGACAGTCGATGTCAGAGGAAGGACCATAAAAGCAAAATGGGTCAAAATCATTTGTGTTTCTCAGCAAGTGACGGAAAGTGGTAAGATGAAAGATTGATAATATTGTCTGAAGAACTCAAATCTTGTGTGTATGATTTTACCTGCATTACCTTTATCATTACATTAACCTACATTAATGAATAAAATAAAAATAAAAGATTGATCCTAAAAGATATGACAATAATTGGGAATGAAGATTGTGCTATCTCAAATTAACCAAACATGGTATCGATCTAAATATGAGGCATAAGTTATTAAGTGAATAATTAGATGGAAAAAATAAGGAAGGAACCATTTCATCTATCTGAAATGAAAGTCTATACCCTATTTCAGATAAGCTTGGTAAGCACTTATTGCTATAAACCTTGAGAAAAGTAGATGTGATTTAATTATGAAAATGTTCTGCTAACTTACTTTTGTCGGCTTTGGTTATTATTTTGGTCTGTTTGGTCTGTAGTAAGCTTGTTTCTGAATCAACAAGGACAAAGAAACTTTTAAAAGATAAATACTGTGTGTCTAACACCATAGGAGTCAGATGGCAGAGTCTCTTGGTGCATTTCCAAAACTCTCTATGTGTCTGATAGTTAAACTAGTGGCTCTAATAGAACAGAACCCTATTAGAAGATGGTTTAGACAGAGAGCAATACTGTACTTCACAAAGACAAAATGTTCATGCATGAACCTAACTGAAGATTTCTTTTCTGATATATGAACAGACCTTAACATTATTTTTGAATCCAGTGGGGTTCAAAACAGAGGTGGGTTCCTCCCGGTTCGGGCCGGTTCTATAGAACCGGTAGTAACTTGGTGGCCTGGGTCGCTAGAACCGGCAGCAACCCAGGCCTGCCACGCCCCCAAACCGGTTCTTTCGGTGGTGCCATAGGCACCGTCATCTTGTTTTTTGCTTCTGCGCATGTGCAGAAGCTTTTTTAAGCACTGCGCGTGTGCTAAGCGCACACACGCACACCCTCACGGCGTGTCACTGAGCGAACCGGCAGCGAAGAAAAGCAGAACCCACCCCTGGTTCAAAATAAGGATATAGCTGTGATTTTGTGTGTGTGTGTATGTAACCCAACATATCCAGATCAACTCTCCTTTTCATTAACTTTGAGTTTCAAATGTTTGGGGAACGCAAGGGTGATGTAAATTCAAATGTAATGCTGCCTAAAAAGATAATACATTACAAGATTAAAGAACTGTGGCTGTTTCTCATCTGATTTACTTAGACTTAAAATATCTACTGGAGACATAAATCTTCCTTTATATACGTAGTTACAAAGGGGCAAGTGGAACACTGCCTGTTTTTCCATCACATTGTCCTTCCCTCTTTCTGTATTCTGTTGCACTTTTTCTCACATCTTTTCTGATTTTTTTTCCCCAGTTCTCTTTGGCTCACAAACTACATTTATGGATCAGATTCTTGTATGTCACACGCCAGTCGTGTATTTCAATATTTTGAATGGTTGACTTGCAAGACTTATCGATAGAATCTTCTGCAGTGCCTCATAAATTATGCTTCCTTGACTCTAGTTAGCTTCTGAAGTGTCTCATCTTTATGCAAGAAAGATTATGAATATGATCAAAGCCGCTGGCTAGTGACCAGCTGAAAATAATTTGTTTTATGGTAATTCTGAAGAATATAGCAATCCTAGATGTGGTGTGATAATATTAATTTATATTCTTATCCCAAATCCTGCTGGTTTATGCTAGCCAGACCCCTAGAGGCACAAATGGGGGCTGGCAGGGGAGGGGGGGATAGAGTTGCCTCTTTTTCTTCTTGATGGAGCCATTCAAGGCTTCATGTTTGCAGAGAAATTGCTAATAGCAGCTTAATACTTTTTTGGCAATTAAAGTACCAATGATCAAATAGGTAAGAGATTAGTATTTGTCTTGCCTTTCTTTAAATCCAGCCTTTGCTTTCCAGTAATCAATGATCTTAGCTCAAAGATAAACTATTTCATTGTTACCCTCTTGCTTCTTGTTATTTTATTTTCTAGTGTGCCTTGCTGAATATAATTTTAATTTACAATCATGGTTCTACCATTTCATGCAGAGAAGAGATATTATGCAGACCATAGTACATCACAAACTGTGGATTAGCAGATGTGGAAATTGTCCAAACAAGCATAATTATGTATTTTCTTTTACAGGTAATTCTTGACTTACAGCCATTCATTTAGTGACTGTTCAAAGTTACAATGGCACTGAGAAAAGTGACTTATGACTGGTTTTCATATTTACAACCGTTGCAGCAGAGGTGGGTTCCTCCCAGTTCGGACCGGTTTACCCGAACCGGTAGCGACCCGCTGGTGATGTCACAGTGATGTCATGGATCCGGTTCGGTCAGTGCCGGTCTGTGGGTGCCGCCATCTTTTTTTGGGATTTTTTTTTTTTGGAAAAATATAGATATATTTTGGAATTTAAAATTTTTTTTTTCTTCTGCGCATGTGCAGAAGCCAAGTTTTTGGCACTGCACATGCGTCGCCATCTTGTTTTTGGCTTTTTTGGGGGGGATTTTTTTTATTTTTTTGGCACTGCGCATGCGCGCGTGCGTGAAGCGTGCACACGCCCATGAGGCGCACCCACGAGGCACGCCCACAAGGCGTGCCCATGAGGTGCACCCATGAGGCGCGCTCACGAGGCACGGGAGGAAGCGAACTGGCAGCGAGGTAAGTTAGAACCCACCCCTGCGTTGCAGCATCCCCAAGGTCACGTGATCAAAATTTGGGTAACCGGCAAGTATTTATGACAGTTGCACTATCCAGGGGTCATGTGATAACCATTTGCAACCTCTCCAGCCATGTTCTGACAAGCAGTCAATGGGGAAAGCCAGATTCACTTAATGACTATATGATTTGCTTAACAACTGTGGCAAAAATAGAGCAAAACTCACAACAACTGCCTTGCTTAACAATAGGAATTTGGAGCTCTATTGTGGTTGTAACTCGAGGAGTATCAGTATTAAAATCCTTCCCACAGCCTGAAGACCTCTCCACAGATGTCCCAAAGGTGCTTTTTCAAGAGGCAACTGGACTTTCTGGTTCTTTGAAGAAGTTTTGCTTCTCTCAGAGCTGAAGAAGTTTCTTGGATGAGAAACAAAATGTCTTCAAAGAAAAACCAGAAAGTCCAGTTGCCTCTTGAAAAAGCACCTTTGGGACAACCATGACCTGGATGACTGAGAATCTCCATAGACATCTTTCCACAGATCTTACTAGGGCCCCTGGTTTAGGTCTAGGATGACTTGTCGTGGCCAACTTGTCACAGCCATCTCGCTGCCATCAACCCAGCACAACCATCTTGTTACAGGACAACTCACCGCGGGACAATTCCATGTGTTCTGTGAAGAATCCATTTTAAAGATTGTCATACAGATTTTTAACCACAGTCCGCTACTAATTGTAGAAGGCCATATATACTTGTATATATTTTTTTAATCCAAAACAAATTAGAATGAGTGGAACCGACAGCAAGCTTAAGCAGTAGCTTCAGACCATAGGAGTATAATAACAAATGTGTTTATTTTTATTTAATTTATTTGTAGGCTTACGTAAGAATAGAAATCTTTTGCTAGAGAACTACAAGTGGGCTTTTCCCAGCTTGGGTATTTTTGTTGTTTGTTTTATTTTCTTATAGTGTTTGGGTTCCTTTATATATTCCATTGGGCCGTGCAATGGAAAGAAAACTATGGGAGGGAGATCAAAGCAATATTTTGTGCTGAGGCCTTTCAAAATCTTTCAAAATCTCTCTTCCACCTTATGTTCACTGGACTGTCAAGGAGAATCTAGGATTCTCTGTAGCACCTCCTTCCTTCCTTCCTTCCTTCCTTCCTTCCTTCCTTCCTTCCTTCCTTCCTTCCTTCCTTCCTTCCCAGTAGAATGACAGCTAATATTTTAAAAATAATTAATAATATTAGTTCTTCTTTGTAAAATATAGGAAACTCAGATATGCAGAGAATCATTTTTCTCCACTTTTACTGACCAGCTTCTAGCATTTTTCTGCCAGTCTTTCCTGCCCAGAGTAGTTGTTTTTTTGCTGACTTAAAAAAGAGGAGGCTAAATATGCTTGACATAAGTCTTGGGTTTGTGCTCATTTTGTGTTTGAACTTATGGTAAAAAAAAATAAGTAGGTTCCAAATCTGAATCGACTAGATGAGTTTCTGTTCCTCCCAAACTCTGATAGCCACTATCATTTTGTTATTGGGAAACATTTTAGGATATTAAAAGTATATCTGTTTTCCTTGATCCCTAGATGATAAATTAGATTATCCAGTCTAAATTAAATTCAATAAGCTGCATTGCTATATTTATATTGCTTAGACACTGTACCTTGTAAATAAAATGTGGGCTGGATATACTAATGACTCATGTAGTTATTCAGCTATTTAAGAAGTCAAACCAAGTGATTTTCTACTGACATGTTTTGTGTTTCATTTTTGCTCAGATTGGCTGAAGATTTTGAGGTTCCCAAAGGTCAGTTGTTTCACTAGGGTTCAGGATAGAAGATCATTTTAAAGATGGGCTACTGGGTCACTATTTTAATTTAGACAATAATCTAAAGCATTCATGATTCATAGAGTTAGCAATTTCAAATGACTACATAAGACTGTGCAAGGCTAGTAAGACTCTCTAAACTGAGGGTATTCCCCAACCTAATTTTGCAAAATAATTAGCAATGTTCTATAATTAGCAAGAGGAATCTTGACAGCTCTTTCTGCCATTTCTTGAACAAGCTTCTTACCTCTCTGATGTAACTTATGTAAAGGTTTACTGAGTTAACAAAGGATCTCCTTGCATTTTTTTTAAAAGTCACCTACTGCATTTTGAAATCACAATTCTGGGACTGTGTCATAAAAAGCAAAGATTCAACAATAGCTGCCATGGCACAACGGACAACTTGCAAATCCTTTAATATCTGTCACATCTTTCTACATTTTGCGGAGACTTATGTTGCTGGGATAAGCGGCTTGTGTGGCTCAGTAGGTGTGCACATATTTGCATTCCTAAGAAATAAGTTGAAACAGAAGAGATGATGATAATGATGATGATGATGATGATGAATATTTGAAAAAAAATATTTTCATGAAACTTGCAAAGGACAAAATGGAATGGTCTTCCCACATGAGCTTTTCTCAAGAAGCCCCAGTGCACTTTGGGATATTGATTTATTGCTGCCTAGATGTAGCTAACATTTCAAGTAATCCATAGTTATTTAAATTTACATTAAGTCTTTTAATAAAGTCACACATACTCTGGGGATTTCTTAAAGGAATAAACACCTCAGACTAGTCAGTGCAGCTATAGTCATCTTTACTGCTTGAATATAGCTCAATGAATGTGTTTGTTTCTCAAAACAACTCTTTCACTTCTGTATCAAATAGCCATTAAGCATCTGCTGCAGTTGCTGTGCAATCCTATATATCTTTTTCTCAGAAAAAAGTCCCACTGAGCTTTATACATAAACTATTTATCTTTGACATTTTTTTTTGCAGCCTGGTGAAATTGATGGTCCATCTGTAAAACCTGGTATTGGTTAATCTGAGGCAAAGGGGTGGAAGATTAAGCATGGTATGTATTACAAGAGAGATTTGCATCATAAATATTCTCTTCCATAAATTAACCAAAGAAAGCTAATGATGAAGCTCTTTACCCTTGTTCTCCCTTTCAAAACTATTCCATAGGATATGGAAGAATAATAAACACCTCAGTGAAGAAAAAATTGCCCCATATAATATCCTTTCATCTATGTGAAAATTAAGTAAGGCATTCTATCTATCATCTCTGTCTCTCTCTCTCTCTGTCTGTCTGTCTGTCTGTCTGTCTGTCTGTCCGTCCATCCCTCCGTCCCTCCATCCCATCATTTATCATCTATCATCTATCATCTATCATCTCTCTCTCTCCCTCCCTCCCTCCCCCCATTTCTTCATCCATCCACCCACCCATCCATCTCTATCTCTTCCATTCAATCATGCCTGATTCTTGGAGACTGCTTGAAAGAGTCCCTGCAGTTTTCTTGGCAAGATTTTTCAAAAGTGATTTGTCCTTGCATCCTTCCTAGGAGTGAGAGAAAAGGATTAGACCAAGGTCACCCGGTCGCTGGCTTTGTGCCTAAGGCAGGACTAGAACTGACAGGCTCCTGGTTCCTAGCCTACCACTTTAACCACTATACCAAACTGGCCCTTATGAATATATTAGCTGGAGCCAAAACTAAACACAGCCAAAGGGACTGAAAACACGATAGCCTTTGCTTATTTCTACACCGTTCTCACTAAGGTTAGCGAAGCAAATTAATTGCTCAAATATCTACCACATCTTGCTAAATATTGAAATAATTGTTTATCTGAATTATCTGATCAAAGAGCCCTGACAGGTAACAAAAAAACTACAGAATAAGAGATTATTGAAGGAGTATTATCTGCTGCAACTACATTACAGCTTTTTGTGCAGCTCGCTGAAATTACAGAGTTATTACATTTCCCCCCCATTCCAGGTCATTATCATGTAATTTTAACATACTGTTATTAAAGAAGCTTTTCATGAGCAATTACCTTAGAAAATCTTGGAGCAAAGATTTATTCTTAATTTTTTAGCATGATTAATTTGGGCAGCACGGCCATGTATAAATCATGTTGAAGGAAATAAGAATCCCTTGAAACCTGATCCATTTGCCCTTGATTTGGTTGTTAGTGACAGAAAAATTATTGCAACTCTTTGTGAAACAAAAGAAACTTCAAAAATAAATGTGACTATCTTAAACCAATTCAAAATGTTACAAAACCAAGACTGGTTGCCCAGCATCATATAGCTGTATATTTACACAGAGAAAAGGGGGCGGGGAGAAACACTTTCTCAATTAAGTCACCACTGACAATGCTACTAGCCTTCAAAAAGACCTAGACTATGTGTCAGATTGGTCAAACAAGTGGCAACTTCAAATCTCAACCAACAAATGCTCTGTCTTACATATTGGCAAAAAAAAATCAGAACATAAAATACAAATTGGATGGACACGACCTTGTAGACGGCCCTCACTCTGTCAAAGACCTTGGAGTACTCATCTCTAATGATCTAAGTGCCAGAGCCCACTGTAACAACATTGCAAAAAAAGCATTAAGAGTTGTTAACCTAATCTTGCATAGCTTCTTCTCTGGTAATATTGTACTGCTAACCAGGGTATACAAAACCTTTGCTAGACCAATTCTCTAATACAGCTTGTCTGCCTGGAATCCGCGCTGTATATCGG
>QLTV01000972.1:477452-493825 GCA_003457575.1 Thermophis baileyi
ACTTGATTGCAGAAAATACTACTGCATCAACAGAGTTGTCAATGCCTGGAATACACTACCTGACTCTGTGGTTTCTTCTCCAAACCCCCAAAACTTTAACCTTAGACTATCTACTGTTGACCTCACCCCATTCCTAAGAGGTCTGTAAGGGGTGTGCATAAGCACACCAACGTGCCTACCGTCCCTGTACTAATGTCCCCCTTTATTCGTATCCATTTCATGTATTAATAACCATGTTTATACCTATATCTGTTATCTAATACATGCTTGACAAAATAAATAAATAAATAATAAATAAATAAAATAAATAAGTCAAGAGCCTAGATTAGTTAATGTCAACTTTACTTACTCAGTTCAAGATGGCTAAAATTTGAAACAGAAGGATCAGAGATAAAGATGCCAACTAATTTTAAAACACATTTAATCTAACATTTATCCATCCTGTGATAATAATTTGAATGAATTTTCTTTGCAGTAGGAGTATATAATATGTAATTTCCTCAGTAGAAAATACCAGCTCAGTAAGCAGCAAGGTATATTAAGTATATAAAAACTGCAAAGCTAATTACAAAATCCTCAAAATGGTTGATAATTGCTTTTTATTCCAGTTTATTTAAAAATGCAGCAGGCTGTCTTAAATCAAATCTTAATAAAGGAGTCATTCTCTCTTTACTTAGCAACAATTTTTCTAGACACAAATGTAACATCACATCAAATAAACTTTGCAGGTTTATAACATGAAAGGTCTTTTTTAATAGATGACAATCCATTTGTTCTATATATCATAGTCACAAATTCTGACATATCAATTTTCAGCTTAAGAGATACTTAAATGGTTAGACCTGATTATCAAACGTTTGAAACTAAAAAACCCACAAATAGTCTTTGTAAGTATTTGCTGTCAATAAATCAATTTGATATGCAGATACTGACAGCTGAATGGAAGATGGGAGACCGTGTTAATATCTATGTAAAAATGTCAATTGATTGTAGATTGACATTCACGAGAAAACTATATTTCAGATTTGTTGGATCTCATTGTGTTTGAAAAGGAATGAGTAAATCATCCTTTTGCATGAGGCGCAATGACAATATTTTATTCAAACATAGAAAACCAGTTTGGTCTAGTGGTTAAGGGCACCAGGATAGAAAGCGGGAGGCCATGAGTTCAAATCCTGCCTTAGCCATGAAAGCAGACTGGATAACTTTGGGCCAGTCACTCTCTCTCAGCCCAATCCACTCACAGGGTTGTTATTGTGGTGAAAAAAAGGAGGAGGAAGGTGTATTGGATATGTTTGTTGCCTTGAGTTATTTGTAAAAATAATAAAAGGTGGGATACAAAATATGTTTTTGTGGTTTTTTTTAAAGTGTTATTTTCTTGGAAGACATAATTACATATAGTAATTGGACTTTGAAAAAGGTTTTGGGGAAGTCCTGGATGTTCTGGAAGGAAGTTCAATATGTATTATATGGAAATCAATGACTGGACAATAAAAATGGGTTCTCTCCATTATGCTTACTGCTAAGAGACTACTCTTTCAGTGCTGGAAAAGATACATGTATGATCTCAATGATTTAGTGGGCTGAAGATCTGATGTTATTTGAGACCTTAGGAAACAGTTGCTGATAGATGTAGACTATAGTGAAACAAACATCCTTGATTTAAATGTTTTTGTGTTGCAGTTTTATATATGTATCTTATATATGTATGTATAACTTTTCCTTTTTTCCTTTTCTTTTTGCTGTTTAATTAAAGAAAGTAAAGCAAATAAAATTCAGTGAATGCTAATATGAATTAAATATAAATGTGCAATTAATTAGAGATCTCTATCTGTCTTTGAAAAAATCTGGATGCCTGCTGGTTAAAGTATGTGTTAAGAAATGTTTTGGATTCATTTCATTTTAGGGTACTAGATATAATTGTCAGAATTAATTTGGGTATAAAGTGTATAAGCTAACATTTAACTACAACTGATAAAAATAAATTTTGTTAGCATTTTTTTTAATTATTTCTGGTAAAATATCAGAGTTTTCTGTAATAGAAATGTAGCATGTTTATGGATTTTTTTTCAGTTGTTTATTGTCCTTACAATTAGATTTTTGCAATTTTTCTCCTAGCAGTTTCTGCAAAGAGTAGTGTGAGGAGCTAGTACTAAATATAAACAATTATCAAAATTACATCTATGAATTATCTACTTTTTAAAAGACTTTAACCATGGAAAGCTTGAAATTGTGGTTTGATTTTTATCCCAAATTATCTGAGTATGCATAATGTATTTTTTTAAAAAACAACAACGTGTCACTGAGATTTGTGTGCCTCTCTGCCTTAAACCCAAGAGATATTATTCTCTTTCTTTCTCTCTGCCTTAAATGGGAGTGTTGGCAGCAAATGTGAGCATAGTAAGACTAGATCCATTACATTCACATTATAAATTAAAAACAAAACAAACTCAAAATGACATACTCTCTCCTTGGATGATTGTTTATTACCTACTTTATACCAGAAAGCTGCTGAGTAATTAATTGCTATTTTAAGCTAGAGCTTATAATGAAGCATATTCTGAATTAAAATTACATGTTAGTAAGGAATGTCAACTGAATGGGAGAACAATCGTATTAATGAGCAGGGAGGGGGGGAATCCTCTTTTTTCAACTTTTTCCTCTGATTATTCATAAATTTGATTATTTGATTATTTTTGATAATTTTAAATTTTGTTTTAAAGGCTCTGTTTCCACCTCACTGTTCAGAATAGGAATATATATATACTTTGCCTACCTTGAGAGCCAACCTGGTCTAAATATACCTATATGTCTAAAAAATTTAGACTCTTTGAAGAACTTTTGGATCCTTAGCATCTCCCAGATTCTCTCTCATGCTCTATGACAGGCAAATATGTAGATATTTTTTGATATTGTGATTTCCTGACTTCAGAAAGTGCCAGGCAGACATATTGATGGGGAGAGAAAGAGAAGATAAATCACAGAATTTCTCCTTCAGAGTCAAAGAGCAAAAGCTCAAAGAATCTGTGGACCAGAGTTTATTGGATTTACAGTTTAAATGTCCAACAGTGATACATAGAAAGGAAGGAAGAGACAAGGAACATAAAGACACTTCTACTGTTAGTTGAATTTTATTGCATTTCCTTAAAGTAGCCAATCCATGAAACCCCTCTGATCCTGTCAAGATGGCTTTCACTTGTAGACTGTAATCTCCCTCACTGGTCCAAAAAAGATCCAAAAAGGCATATTTCAGTGATACCATAATACATGTTTATTCATTCTTCTCCTTGGTAGTAGGGGAAGGGGGATGTTTTAAATCTCTCCAGACCCATGTTCTGAGATATAGAGAGAGGGTGAATGGAAGCACGGAAAATCTGTGAATATGAGAACGAGGAAGGAAGTGTGTGTGTGCATGTGTAAGAAAGAGGGAGGGAGGGAGGGAGGGAGGGGAGGGAGGGAGGGAGGGAGGAACAAATTAGAGATCAGTCCTACTCTTAGTATCAGTCTTATAGAATCAGTCCTACCATTGTTCTTATTCTTGCTGGCAATATTAGGGTATTCCTGATTTTATACCTGGAAAAACAAAGTGTCTGGTCCCAAGTCACCTGGTTAGTAACCAATACTATTGTTGAGTGGAGACTTGAACCAGTGTTTCTCCATTCCCAGATTGATAACTTAGTTGTACCATACTGGCCGAGTGAGGTAAACATCTCCTGTGGAAGATGTTGGAGAACAGCAGAGATAAATCCCAGCTCTGCCATACAATGTGGCCTGAACCAGTGGTGGGATTCAATTTTTTTTACTACCGGTTCTGTGGGCGTGGCTTGGTGGGTGTGGTGTGGCTTGGTGGGCGTGGCTTGGTGGACATAGCAGGGGAAGGATACTGCAAAATCTCCATTCCCTCCCCACTCCAGGGGAAGGATACTGTAAAATCTCCATTCCCTCCCCACTCCAGGGGAAGGTTACTGCAAAATCCCCATTTCCTCCCGATCAGCTGGGACTCGGGAGGCAGAGAATAGATGGGGGCGGGGCCAGTCAGAGGTGGTATTTACCGGTTCTCCGAACTACTCAAAATTTCCGCTACCAGTTCTCCAGAACTGGTCAGAACCTGCTGAATACCACCTCTGGCCTGAACTCACTAAACTAGGTTGCTGCCTTGAGATGCAGTAGAAACCCTTCTCCTACTGCTTGTGTTTGAAACAAGATCCAATGGTTCTAAAGTGGGTTCTGTTTAAGCCCCCCTCTCCAATTTACAAGGCTGATTCTGCAGCGGAGGCCTCACTCTAAAGCTTTGGCCTGTTCACATCACAGGCAATATCTAGTTCACCATGGCATATGGTTTCAGTAATAATTAGATAGTAATCAGTAATAATATCCTCCCATTTTAGAGATGTTCCCTCACCTTAAAACTTTTGCCCAGTGAACATATATTTCGCAGTGGTTTATAGATTCTGATTATTATATTATAACATTATATTATATTACAAAATTCAAAGATCAAGTTTTCTTTCCTAAAATTCTTTAATCTAAGAGCTGTAGTGGTGTAGTGGTTAGAATGCAGTACTGCAGGCTACTTTTGCTGACTGCCGGCTGCCAGCAGTTTGGCAGTTCGAATCTCACCAGCTCAAGGTTGACTCTGCCTTCCATCCTTCCGAGGTCGGTAAAATGAGGACCCAGATTGTTGGGGCAATATGCTGACTCTGTACAACCGCTTAGAGAGGGCTGTAAAGCACTGTGAAGCAGTATATAAGTCTAAGTGCTATTACTACTGCTATTCCTAGTACCGGTATCTTTATTCCCAATTATTACATTTAAAATAAGTACCATCAAGTATTAAGCATCACAATTCAAGCTGCTTTGCAGAGTATTACCATTTTCATTAGTATCATCATGACAACAAATTTTTAAAAATCACACTCTTTTATTTATTGTGCTATTGTTTTTTCTTTGCAAATACATGGATAAAATTGACAGAGATTATGAAGCTGCATGATTTTTGCATTCTGTATAGTGAGATGTACCATTATTTTATATAATGTGCCTACCACTATCGCTTATGCTAGGGTAGGAATTTGTTGATGCAATGCCTATGCATATCAGTGTGTGTGTGTGTGTGTGTGTGTGTGTGCATTAAATGACTTTCATTTTCATATCTTCAGAGTTAGGGATGATGGTTATTTCTATTTGCATATAATCTGAAAGTTAGTTATATCCTGGTAACCAACTATGAGAGCCAGTTAAGTCACAGGCTAAAAACCAGGAGACCAGGAGTTCTAGTCCCACCTGGGGTACGAAGCCAACTAGGTGACCTTGGGCCAGTCACTCTCTCAGTCCTGGGAAGCAGGCAAGAGAGCAAGCCACTTCCAAAATCTTGCCTAGAAAACAGCAGAAACTCATCCAGGCAGTCACCAGGAGTCAAGACTGACTTGAAGGCACACACAGAAAAAAAGAGCAAATTCAGTGAAAAAATCATTTCTCTCCTGTTCAGGGTAGAGTAACTTTAGCTCTACTTCTGTCAGCATTACTTCTTGGCATGATATCGGAGCAGGTTGTCACTGTCATCTCTCAGTATGCTTTTTTTCAATTTCTCAGTCTAGCAAGCAAGTAAATAAAATAGGACTTGAGCAAGGATGTTCATTTTAATTTTCCTATTTCATTTCGCGAAGCACTTCAATTAATTTAAAACATAAAGTACTGTCTCATAGCATATCAGACTATTCTGTGAAAGATTAAAAAAACACACAACCTAGATCCAAATTCAAATCTTCTCAACCTGACTCATATGAGTAGACGCCTCAACTGCAAACTTACTATATTGTGGCACTACTTTCCCATGGAGAGAACCTCTCTCATTCTTTTTTTAATGGATATTTTATGCTCACAGAAATGTTTACAATGTAAACAATGTAGGAATGATTGATGGTGTGATGAACCAGAATGGTAGCAGCTAGAGGTGTTGTTGTTGCTGTTTAGGAATTAATTATGGCTGGTGTTAGTTAAGGAAATATTTTATTTGCAGTACCATACAATAGTTCTCATACTTGAGTATTGATTTTAATATGTAATTAACCCCACCCATCCACATTTAAAATTTATATGTGTTGAATTTTTAGAATGATTAATCTAGCCTATTGTTAAGCATATACATTCTGGATGGCTTGTTTCTTATTATTAGTAATCCCATCTCCTCCATAAGGTTATTAGACAACAAGTTACGCATATCAACCTTCTCCATACACAAATTTTCCTTCACTTAGGCAGCCACCTAAAATCTAGGGTGAGCATTTTTGGAATCTTGTAATCCTCCGCTTAATTTCATGCCACTTGCCTAGCTTAAACAGTTGAGATCTCTTATGCTTTCCTGCAGCCTGTTGCTTGGAAAGAGAGAAAGAGAAAAGAGAAAGTATCAGAAAGAGAGAAAAATAGAAATGGCATACACAGAGAAAAGATTCTTCCTATAAATTTGGACACTGGGTTTACCCTTGCCCATCTGGGGTTAACTGACTTCCTCCACCAGATTTCCTCTGCTGCGTATCTTTTAGCTACTCTTCAGAATTCAGAACTGAATTTGAGTAGGGACTACAGGCAAGGAATTCTGTTTCTAGGCCATTTGAAGTGCCATCTTCAGAATACTTCTAATGTAACCATTTGGCTTTAATTAGTTGATTGTGCAGACTAAATAGCTCAGTCACCTAATTGGGGAAAAGATGTTTTCCTGGCTCATTCTGTCTTCCCCTTATCACTCCCGTTTATTATATAAGATGCATTTTAACTGGCATTTTTCATTGTACCCTGCCCAGAGTCACATTTATGAGATGAGCGACTTTATAAATTTTATCAATCAATCACCACTCCAAGCAAAAAATATCTATTTATTTGCTTTTTTTTTTTTTTTTTTTTTTTTTTATTTTTTTCAATCTGTCTATTTTAGGTAATAATAAAGCTTAAAATCTCTTTATTCACTGGAGAGTTCAACTTTCAGAGGCTTGTGGCTTCAGACTGTGCAAACATCTGTGATGTAAAAGTTTTCCAAAAGCTGATCCTGGGATTATGTTAATACAAATATTATCACTGTATATGACTATATCTAGACAGCAAAAAAAGAGAAAGTCCAATTATTATTGGGCTGATATCATAGAAGAACCTGGCCTTCTAGGCCTCTTGAGTAACAGTCCAATGCAGTGATGGATTTATTCAGTTATTTGTTCATCAATTAATTAATTCAATTTATTATTATTATTTATTAAATTTGTATGCCGCCCAACTCCCAAGGGACTCTGGCCATCCATCTTGCCATGGCAACTCTGGGCACCTAAGAGCATTTAAAATCAACATACAAATAACACAGGGGTGGGTTCCACTTACCTTCCCCACCGGTTCGCATCGCAGACCGCAACGTTTCGCATCGCAACGTTTTGCACGCGCGCTCTTGCTCCGATCGCGCGCACGCGTTCCCTCGCGCAATTTTGCTTCTGCACATGCTCAGTAGCTGCAATCAGCCCGAAACACAGCTGAGGAGCTGATCAGCTGTGCTTCGGGCAAAGGAATAAAGGTCAGTATAAATCCAGGGGCGGGCGGAAGGGCCCTTTTTCAAGCAGCAGAAGAGGAAAAACCTCCCAAACAGTAAAAAAATTCGCAAAAAATTCACAAAAAAAGATGGCGGCGCCCACAGACCGGCACCGGCCGATCCACTTCAGTGACATCACTAGTGGGTCGCTACCGGTTCGGGCGATCTGGTCCGAACTGGGAGGAACCCACCCCTGAAATAACATAAAGCCCACAATACATGCATCAATATTTTTAATGAAGACAGAATAACTCTGCTACAAGTGTAACAACTGCTCCTTAAAGTTGGGGACCGATGGGATTAACCTGTACAATAATCCACTTAAGTGCCATAGCCATACCCTTATTCCCCCACCAAATTCCTCTACTCCTAAAATCCAAAGACTGATCATGATTGAAAAGCATCAGAAGAAAACTGATGTAGTCAGTCAATCCACAGATAGCAGCTTTAACCTTAGCCTTAAAACCAGTTTGCTGCAAATCAACAACTTTACCAACTAACGGTTTGGCCTCCATGTCTGAGAACACATGCAAGACTTTATGGAAAAACTGGCAGAACCAGGCCCATCTTTTCTCTGTGGGAATATAGTGTTTTCTGATTTTCTGGATCCAGAAAGATGATATTCCTTAACCAATGGGACCTGTAGCATGTCTCTCCTGCCATACCAAATGGGATCAGTAGAGACAGTCAAGGAGAGGTGTCCCACATATAAACCAGCCCCATGTCATATAGGACTTTATAGGTGACTGTGAGCATCTTGAATTGCACATAGAAGCACACTGACAACCAATGCAACTCCTAGGACAGAGCTATAACATAAACACACCAAGATGCCCTTATAATTGCCAGTGCCTCCACATTCTGAACCAGCTGCAGGTTAAGAAAACTCTTCAAGGGTAGCCTAAGGTAAAGCACATTTGTTATAGGCAGAAAGAATACCCTTGAGGAATGGGAGGCAAAGCCACCACTGAGACAATGATCAAATAAAAGAAATCTGAGTCAAAACTGTAATCCGAGCAAGCACCTTAGACAAATACCCTTCCTAGTTCTCAAGAAGATTAAGGAGGGAGGGGGGACGTTCATTCAGATTTGCAAGTTTCTGTTTCTTTAGCATTCTTTAGTATGCATGACTTTGGTTTCTAATTGAGTCTACTTTGGAAGGGTTACAGCATTGGATTAAATCCACTCAGGAGGGGACAAAAGCATGAGTGACCATGAGCAGCGCCTCATAGCCAGTAGTGCAGTGGTTCTCAACTTTCCTAATGCCGCGACCCCCCCACGACCCCTACCATGCCGCCACGACCCCCTCCCCCTCTCCACGCGCAATGAGGTGACAAAGGGGGCGTGGCACCAGGGGTGAAATGCTCCCAGTTCGGGCGTGCCTGCGGGTCGCCGGACAGCTGGTAGCGATGGAAGCGGGAGACTTCGCCCACCCACCTGGACGATGCCATTTGGGTTCTTTTACCCTCTGCGCATGCGCAAAGCGTTCTGTGCATGCGCAGAGGGTAAAAGAACCCAAATGGCGGAGTCCGGGTGGGTGGGTGAAGTCTCCTGCTTCCGTCACTACCGGCTGTCCGGCGACCTGCAGGCACGGCCGAACAGGGAGCATTTCACCCCTGCTGACGGTGGCACCAAGATGGCGGGCTAGCATGCGCAGCGACCCCTGTGAAAAGGTCGTTCGACCCCCAAAGGGGTCACGACCCACAGGTTGAGAACCGCTGCAGTAGTGGGTTTCACTTACCTTCGCTACCGGTTCGGAACTGTGAATGCTCGCGCGCGGCGCTTCTGTGCATGCACAGAACCTTCTGCGCATGTGCAGATCATCTGTGATGACGTCCGGGCGGGTGGGCGGAGCCTCCTTCCGCCACCGCCGCTACAGGTTCGCCCGAACCGGGGCAAACCGGTAGCAACCCACCACTGCTCCTAGCCCAGGAAAGGGTGAAACTGGCACATTATGTGAAGTTGTGCAAAAGCCCTCCTGACCCATAGCTGCCACCTATCCTTGAACAGGAGCTGCAAGTCCACGAGGACCTCTCACGTTGTGCACCATTCTTCTTGAAGTAGTTCACCCCGGAACGAGAGATGAAAAATCTCAGAATCCAGGGGGGAGGGATCCTAAAACCCAAAGCCGCTCATTTTTTTGCTAAGATTGATCTGAAATCTGTTTAATAATCAAAATAGGATAATCAAATTAAGGAGGCAGGAGGTCCTGGAATGTGTCTTATTTTTCCTATTGGTATTGGTCTTACCAATGTAGATACTTTACAGTTGCTATAATAATTGGTCCTAATGTTTCTATTTTTAGTATAAAGGGAACTTGCCACAAAGAAAAGAGACAAGGGATGCAATTACAATATTTAGGATGCTAGCTAATCCATATTGTCCTAAACCAGCTCCCTTTCCTGCCGTTCCATCAACTTCTAGGAACAATAACTATTTCGTGACCACTGGGTCCTAATCAGCCCATAGGAGCAAAGCTGGCCTGTATATCAGGAAGAAGAAGGTGGCTGTCTCAAAGATGAAGGTAGAATGTGTTTTCCTAGGTTGTAGCATATCTATTTAATACTAAATGGTTTAGTCATAAGATAGTAACACATGCTCTGATATTAAAATGAAATCTATTATGTAAGGTTTTGAAATTAAATCTGTAATACATTCAAACTCTTAAAATTAAATCCTTAATGTCTCAGTTTACATTGACCAGGAACTGGGGTTTCCCCAGTTTTTCAACTTAAACCCTTTCTTTTCATTATCTAATATGAGGGGGTGAGACAGTTGGTCCCCCATTAATGAATCCATTGCAGAAAGTCAGTAATGAAAAGTCAAGACATTCTGCTTTCTGCATAGGAATACATAATGCAGATTATACTGGAAAGATGTATAATGAAGATTCATTCTTTTTGGCCTGGATGAAGCTATATCATTTCATTCAATATCAGATGAGCATAATGGTGATGATTACTACTACAGCTATGCTTCATGCACTTTAATATTTCTTTCTTGGACTTAGACAACTCCACAGCCTAAGAAATACCGTGAACTCTAAAAAGAGAGAAGATGCTTCGTTGCAGGTATGTAAAAGGCTTCAGAACACATTTAGCTCTAGATCTGAGTTTTATCTGAACAAGCATATTGGTGCCATTTGGAAATTGGTTACAGATAAATATATAATTATGATTAAAATGCATGTGAAGTGCAAATATTGGAAAAATATAATAAAGGGTTATTATATTATGTTATTATGTGGCAGCGCAGTGGTTAGAATGCAGTATTGCAACCTAATTCTGCCAACTGCCAGCAGTTCGATCCTGACCGGCTCAAGCTTGACTCAGCCTTCCAGCCTTCCAAGGTCGGTAAAACGAGGGCCCAGATTGTTGGGGGCTATATGCTGAAATTGTAAACTTAGAGAGGGCTATAAAGCACTATGAAGAGTTATATAAGAATAAGTGCTATTGCTATTGTTAATACTTTTGGGAGACTCTTTGCTAGATAAATGCTTTATTTTGTATGCTTTATGTTTTAAAAATAATCTACATGAGTTTTTTTAATGGCATTTTAGGTGGGTTGAGGTTTGTTAATCTATGTGCTGCTAAATTATAATATCATACATCCAAGTATTCTCTTATACACATATTCATTGATTGATGTTTGTATGATATACAGTATTGTTAAGTGTCCATTACTATATTTTCAATGGGTAGCTTGTGAACATACAGGACAGACTGAGCTACATAAATGTCTGCATGGACATTTATGCTTCTTTACAGAAACTCTGCAAAACCTGTATATTAATAATGTTATGAGGACTATGTGATACACATAGCTTGGGTCTATTAACAGAAGAAATCAAATCACATGCCTACCGTATCAAAGGAATATAAAGTAGAATTCCAGAATATGTACTATCAAAACTGATGCAGGCAACGTACAAAACAATGCATATTATAGACCACAGCTCCTCTACTGATTCTCTTAAAACTTTAGTGACTTGAACCTTCATTTATACTTTCTACTTTGCCTTCTACAGGTAGTCCTCAACTTAGAACAGTTCATTTAGTGACCATTCAAAGTTACCACAGCATGGAAAAAAGTGACTTATGACCAGTTTTCACATTTATGACCATTGCAGCATCCCTATGATCACATGATCAAAATTCAAACACTTGGCAACTGACTCATATTTATGACGGTTGCAGTGTCCTGGGATCAACTGATCACCTTTTGTGACCTTCTGACAAACAAAGTCAATGGGGAAGCCAGATTCACTTTAACAACCATGTAACTAACTTAACAATGGCAATGATTCACTTAACAACTGTGGCAGGAAAGGATGTGAACTGGGGCAAAACTCACTTAACAACTGTCTCACTTAGCAACAGAAATTTTGGGCTCAATTGAGGTCATAAGTTGAAGACTACCTGTACTCTAGCAGGACATTCCAGAATATCTGAAACCATTTTTAACTGAAGCTGCTAGGAATGCAGCTTTCTGCATACAAAGCATGAGCTTTAGCAACAAACTACAGCTTCTCCTCAAATGCATTGAATTTGATCTTTCCATAAACAATTGCAAATTAGATTAGGAGGCCTCTAATCTTGACGCATATGTGTAATTTAGCAACTCTAGAGAGGCAAGGCATTTGGTAGATTTTTCCAGAAAACAATTTATGCCTATAATTTTGCTCAAAGCCAGCAAGATTCACCTGAAAATGCCCCCAGCTTGGCTTCCATACTGTCACATTCTCCTGGGAAAGATGATTAGGACTCAAAAGTTGCTACTTCATAACACTTTTTGCTTTTATGATGTAGTAAATATTTAATTAATCTTTTCCTGTTCCCTACTATTTAAAGATTCACTACTTTCAACTCACTAAGTTCAGCAGGGAATCTCAGAAGAAACTACACAGCAAAAACAATGTCATCTACAAGAGAGTGTAGAAAGCATCTCAGGACTCGCTTCCAGACAGAACATCTCATTTATTCTTTTGCCAAACTGGCACCGCACCAGTTATTCTGAGATATTGGCTGAGCAAAATGCTTCCAGTAAATAACAAAAATGGTTTAATGTACCCAATAATTCATTTCGTTGTTCCCATCAAATTTTCTGTTCATCTTTAGATAATCAACAATTGCTTTTGAAGTGCTTTAGAGCCTTCTCCTTCTCCAGATGGAAAATATCAATGAAGCAATGAATTAGTTCTCTGTATGCATGCATGGACATACATGTATGCCCATGCATGCATCTCTGTATGCATGCATGGACATACATACCCTGTTTTCCGCCCAAATAAGACATCCCCTGATAATAAGCCCAATCGGGCTTTTGAGTGCATGGCAATAAGGCCAAGCGCTTATTTCAGGGTTCAAAAAAAATATAAGACAGGGTCTTATTTTCGGGGAAACACAGGTACATACATACAGACAGACACCAATAAACATGCCTCAGCAAGAGGGAGGGGGGAAACTATCATAATGCATAAGGAAAATGTAGAAATGCCAACAACAGATGAATAATTGTGGGTTTTCATTTATGTGTAGTTTTATAAGTATATGATTATGTACACATACAGCCACAAAGATACTAAAATTAACCCTATTTTTCCTGCAACCATTACTCCATTCTCTCCATATTTCATGCAGCAAGAGCTGCATGTGATTGAGCCAGCCCCCAGTGATGTCAGTATGTGTTTTGATGACATCAAAGAGAACAAAATCTTTTCTCATTTTAGCACAAAAGAGTATGTCCTCACAACACCATATACATCTATTCTGACAATCCTTTGTCTAACATGATCACAATCCCAGTGATAAGCTGAGTATAAAAATCTTTTTCTGTTGCTTGTAACTGTTGGTGAGCAGAAGGTAGAATAGTCATCTTGCCCTATAGTGAAATAATTGTTTACATGCATCTCTTGATGCGAATTGCTTTAGCCAAATGAAAATGTGATTATTATAGAGAAAACTAAGTCTGGAGCATTGTGTCTGCCATTTGTCTTGGAAATCAGATAAAAGTGCCATTGCAGTTCATTGAAAAACAACAAAAACTTTAAGACACAGGTCTTCCACTAAGAAGCTTTAGTAATGAATTTCTCTTCATCTTGTTGAAAGGAAAGAAAAATGGAATGAAAGTTAAAGAGGAATCCTGACACAAGACATGTTCTAGGCAATTACTTGCAAGTGTGTTGGAAGATGACTCTTTTTTTGGTGGGAATTTAACTTGTTGGAATGTTTTTTCTCCTCCTAAACCAAAAAAAAAAAAAAAAAAAGCAAGCAGGAAAAGTGCCATTGTATCTGCCCTTGTTCCAAAGGGCTGGCTTTGTGTGGTCTCTGTCTTAGAGTCAATATTGTTCCTTATCTGTCTTTAAGTACAGTATATGCAAGAACATGCAGGACATGAAATACAAATAGGGATTAAAAAACACCAAATTTAAAAAAAAAACCTTAAAGGGTCTGGAAACAAGTAGTCTGGGTTTTGACTTGTATGGCTTACCCTTGCATATCTGGAGGAATAGGGATCCTCAAAGAGTGCCCAGATCCGAGGCTGCCACCTCTTCCAAAAGCCCCCAGGCCTTCCATCTGGGGAATCACTCAGGGCCAGGCGTTTAGTCATCTCCAGCTCCTCTTCCCCATCACCTGAGTCTCCTGTGCCATCTGCATCTCCATCATCAGCACTGCTATCCAGAGGTGCTCCACCAAAACTGTCCAGGGCCTCTTCAGCATCACGATGCTGCCTATAGGTCATCCAGCAGCAAGGCTCCACGTCTGTTTCATCGATGCCCCAGAAGGCTAGCTCCTCCTCATACAGAGGTCCACACACATCTGCTGGGCAATGCAGCTTACCTGTTCGGTAATAGTTCAGGATGTGGGCAAAGACACCTGGGTGCCGATCGAAGAAGAATTCATCTGCACGGGGGTCATAGTCAAAGTGACTGTGGGCATCTGGCTCAGCGATCCAGGCCAGCCGGGTGCCAGGCAAGGTGCGTAAGGTGCTGCGGTAAGTCTGGTGCCTAGTCCCTCCCACATTGATCACAATACGATCACTTTCATCGCCCTGGCCCATCTCGTCTCTTATTAGGCATGTCGTGGAATCATCCAAGCAAGCACAACACACAGCAAGCTCATAAGGGGTGGCTAGTCATCTGCAATCAGTAACTAACTTGATACCTTAGACAGGTGGGCAAGAGACGCCCACTGTTCTTAGCCACTTATATCCTTCGCAGCAGGTGATGCAAAATCAAGAGTACCAGTGAAAGTTAATGATGGCAGATTCAACTTCTTTATTAGGAAATCAACCTGCTCTTAGAGTAGCATGTAAATGTAAGGTTCAGGTGCCTATAAATAGAATATGCTGATGAAAGGCTCCTTCCAAGAACAGAGATTGTGAGGGGTGTTTGGTTAGGGAGGTAAGTATGGTTGTGAGTGAGGAATTGCTTCCTTGCTGAGCTGTGGCAATTACAATACCTCCAGTGCCACAGGGCTGACCTACAAAGAAGATGCAAAGGGTGGCAATAGGGGCCTGCAACAAGACACTGAAATAGGGGTTTACAGACACAACCCACACATACACTCACCACAAACACACAAATTAATACAGTGTGAGGAGGAGGAAGAAAGAAAGATACCAAATGCTCAGCAGACCAAATCTCCTGAAAACGCTGAACAAAATCCTTCTGTACCTCAGTCCCAGAGGCAGGGGCAGGCGCAAAAAGGCAGCTCTTCAGAAGAGCTCAACACAGAGCAATCCGAATCCTGGTGTCGCTTTTTTTTTCCGGGACAGAAATTCAAAAAGCACGTGAAATTCAAAGGCTCTGAAAAAAAGAAACGATGGCGGTGATGAAGCAACAACTAATATTGGGGCGGCCGGGGGGGGGGGTGAGAAGGGGAAGATGTATCGAATAATCCCTCCAGCTGAAAGAAAAGATCACGAAATCCGCCTTCCCTCTTGGGTGTCTTCTTTGGCGCCCTCCCTGCTGATGCACACTTCGCAGCAGCCCAAAAAGCGGCCCTCGGCGCCTGCAGCTCTCGCCTCCAGGGCCCCTCCTGGGATTGAGCAAAGAAAGGCGCCAGAAGCGCAAGGCACGGGGCTTGCCGGGGTTTACGGTAGCGTGGTGCTGAACGGACAGCGCTCGATACCTTCGCCAAGGAAGCGCCTCTCGAGGAGAGAGGGAGAGAGAGAGAGAGAGAGAGAGAGAGAGAGAGAGAGAGGACTTGGCTGGTTTATATCTGTCTTGAAGCAGAAGGTGGAACGAGATGCGGGGACCGGGTGGCCGGAATAAATCAAGGCGATTTATACCACCTTCACAACAGGCTGGATGGAGCCGGCGATTCAGGCAGGTTGAGCAATGCTTGAAGCCGCAGGTGGGTTGTGCTGCGAAGAGACGGAAGATCGGCGCGCCTTGCCCTCGCTCTCCCTCTGTTCTTCCCTCCCACGCGCCCGCTGCCCGAAAAGATCTGGCAGGTGGTGCTTGAAGGCTCCGTTGCCAGAGAACACGCTGCTGGTGCTGCTGGTGCTGCTGCCGCCTCTGCCGCCGCTGCCGCCGCCGCCGCCGCCGTTCTTGCCGCTAATCCAGCTAGTTCGGTCTCTGGTCACTTGGCGCAGGCGCACTGGGCCAGGAATAGAGCAGTTCTCTCTGGGTCCTAATGCAGCACCGGGAGAGGCAGATCCCTGGCGGGAGGATGCGGAGCGGAATTCACCTGGAAAAGGAGCGATCGAAGTAGAGATCGCAGCGAACTGAGAGTGTGTGCGCAGCGCGCCGTGCAACCCTCCTAGTTTCTTTCAACAGGAGGCGCCGGGAGGGAGGGAGGGA
>QLTV01000972.1:499206-535648 GCA_003457575.1 Thermophis baileyi
GGTGCTGCGAGGGCGTGCGGTGTGTGTGTGTGTGTGTGTGTGTGTGTGTGTGTGTGTGTAGGGGGGCATGGACTATTCAGCACTGAGGTAGAAGCAGCCACGGCGGCGGGGAAAGCGAGGTTTCTTTGCCAGCCTCCCAGCTGGCAAAACATAAATTTTCGCCATGGCTAGGTGGGGGGGGCATGGGCCTGAGGCGGGGAGCGGCTCGCCTGGGAAGCTGCTGCAACAGCCGCGGGAGGAGCAACCTTTCTCGCCTCTGATGGGCCTTCCCCGCTGTTGCATTAAAGAATGAATCCTCCCCTGCTGGCGCTGAGGTAGAAGCAGCCATGGCGGCGGGGAAAGCGAGGCTTCTTTGCCAGCCTCCCAGCTGGCAAAACATAAATTTTCGTGGGTTCTGTGGGCATGGCTAGGTGGGGGGCATGTGACTGAGGGCGTGGGCGTGAGTGATGTCAAGTTGGCCATGCCTACTCAGTCACATGACCATCAAACCATGCCCACAAAATAAGCCACGCCCACAGAACCAGTAGTAAAAAAATTTGGAACCCACCCCTGCTAGAGACCTCTGGAGAGTGACAGGTTAGAGGAGAGTGACATAAGGACATAGAATTCTTATCTGTTGTTGTTGTTAGTTACGAAGTCGTGTCCGACCCATCGTGACCCCATGGACAACGTTCTTCCAGGCCTTCCTGTTCTCTACCATCCTCTGGAGTCCATTTAAGCTCATGCCTACTGCTTCAGTGACTCCATCCAGCCACCTCATTCTCTGTCATCCCCTTCTTCTTTTGCCCTCAGTCTTTCCCAGCATCAGGGTCTTCTCCAGTGAGTCCTTCCTTCTCATTAGGTGGCCAAAGTATTTGAGTTTCATCTTCAGGATCTGGCCTTCTAAAGAACAGTCAGGGTTGATCTCCTTTAGGACTGACTGGTTTGATCGCCCTGCAGGCCAAGGGACTCGCAGGAGTCTCCTCCAGCACCAGAGTTCAAAGGCCGCCATTCTTTGGCGCTCAGCCTTCCTTATGGTCCAACTTTCACAGCCAGACAGTCTATTTGCCAGGAATTGAGAGGGCCGGATGCCATGATCTTAGTTTTCTTAATGTTGAGTTTCAAGCCAACTTTTGCACTCTCCTTCTTCACCCGCATCAAGAGGCTCTTTAGTTCCTCTTCACTTTTTGCTATTAGAGTGGTATCATCTGCATATCTGAGGTTGTTGATATTTCTCCCGGCAATCTTAATTCCAACTTTTGATTCATCTAGCCCCGCCTTTCTCATGATGTGCTCTGCATATAAGTTAAATATGCAGGGCGACAGTATCCAGTCTTGCTGGACTCCTTTCCCAATTCTTATCTAGGTTGGTATAAAAGCAAATACTATGTGGCATTGGTTATATCGCTTGCACTTTGACCTCTGATGAGACCTTTTCCAGGAAATAAAAAACTGAATAAAATGTATTTTCATAGCCCAACTAGACGTCATCAAGAACAGTGACTTCTGTCAAATAGATCTTACCTAAAAACGTATATTGTTAAGTGCTGAGTAATTCAGGAAGAAACAAATACTGTTTATAAGCCTCTCTTGATGCAATTCTTTTCCAAATAAACCAGGGAAGTATAGCATAATGTTAGGCCATAGGTGTTGCATGCTGTCTGATTACAGTGCTGTGGAAGGAATCTGTAAGAAATAGTCAAACTCAAGTAAGCTGCAAAACTATTTTGAAAATAATCCTGTTGAAACAGATAAGACAGATTCAAGTGACAAAATGCACTTATATTTACAAAATACATTTGATAGTCTTTCACATCAATGATGAATGACTATGACTTAGAACGGTGGAATCTTAGAAGATATAGCTTGCTGGATAGAAAATTGTCTTAATAACAATATAGAAAGGCTTGTTATAAATGGAAAAATCAATCTGTCGCTCCCATCTTACTTCCTTTCTGCTTTCTCTGTATACTCAGTGAAAAAGAAACTGGAAAAATGTGCTCTACATTTCTATTGCTTTTTGCTTAATACAGTTGACCATTTTATCCATACAGAAATGATACATGTCATTTAAAGTATCAGTTTAAAATCTCTTAAAATATTCTCATGTAGCTTTAAGGTATGTGCTATTTGCTATATAGCCAATTACTTAGTTGAGGAGTATCATATTCCAGTATTCATGTTCATGTTTACCTACTTAATGGAAGCACAGTTTAATTCTCTGTGGTTTGGAACTATCAACTATCCATTGCAGGGGTGGGTTCCAACTTACCTCGCTGCCGGTTCGCTCCCTCCCACGCCACGTGGGCGCGCATGCGCAGTAACAAAAAATCCAGAAAAAAAAGCCAAAAAAAGAGATGGCGACCGCATGCACAGTGCCGGAAGTTGGCTTCTGCGCATGCTCAGAAGGAAAAAAAAAATCAAAAATAAAAATAAAAAAAAATTCAAATTTTTTTTAAAAAAAGATGGTGGCCCCCACGGACCATTACCGACCAATCCGGTTCGGTGACATCATCGTGACGTCACCAGCGGGCCGCTACTGGTTCGGGAGAACCGGTCCAAACCGGGAGGAACCCACCCCTGATCCATTGTTAACAGCATCAATCATGGATGTTCTTACAAAAAAAGGTATGATGTCTAACTAAGTTGTAACAAAGAAAAACAGTATGAAGAATCCCTCCCTCCCTCCCTCTCTCCCTCCCTCCCAGAATTAGAGTCCTTGGACCTTCTGTATGTATATATGAGAGAACAGATAAAATATATTATATCACAGCCTTTTCTGGTCGCCATGGTTTGGTCCCATTTTGATTGTTCTAACTAATGTGCATCTACATATTGATTTTTTTCAGGGAGATAAATATTAGGTAATATGAAATATAATAAGAAAATGCCAAATATTCCTCTATCCTAGTAAGAAAGAATGATTGACTGGTATTCATAGAACATAGTATAACAGAGTTGGAAGGGACCTTGGAGGTCATCTAGTCCAACTCCCTGCACAAGCAGGAGAGTCTATACCATTTCAGACAAGTGGCTGTCCAGTCTGTCTTCTTGTGGCTGTCTTCTTGAAAACCTCCAGTGATGGGTCTCCCACAACTTCTGAAGGCAAGGCATTCCACTGGTTGATTGTTCTCACCGTTAGGAAATTTCCCCTTAGTTCTAGGTTGCTTCTCTCCTTGATTAGTTTCCATCCATTGGTTCTTGTCTTGCCTTCTGGTGCTTTGGTAAATAGTTTGCTACCTTCATCTTTGTGATAACCCCTCAAATACTAGAACACTGCTATCATATCACCCCTAGTCCTTTTTTTCCCCACTAGACTAGACATACCCAATTCCTGCAACCGTTCTTCATATGTCTTAGTCTCCAGCCCCTTAATCATCTTTGTTGCTCTTTTCTGTACTCTTCCCAGAGTCTCAACATCTTTTTTATAAATTCCTGTAGTTTCTTTTTTTTCTCTCTTCAATAACAAAAGTGTTAGAATTTCATTGGTATTCATCAGGGATCAGATTATGATGAATCTCTGATTGTTAATGAGTGGAAGGTGCTAACCAATAGTGGTGAGTTATATTAAAAAATAATAATGATGTAACTACAGGTATTATTTTCAAAACAAACCAACAAACCAACATTTCTAAGAAAATGATACTGATAGTGTGCAAAATGCAACTTCTTTGCATTCTCTCTGCAAAAATCTCTTCAATAGAATACAGCAAATATATGGGAGCTGCACTGGTTACCAGTAGGCTTTCATAGATTCTTATTGGGTCTCTCTGTGGGAATAGATTATACCTTTTTCATGCTTTCAATATTCTATTATGAGATGAAAGACAATGCTGAAAGACAGGAATGCTGATTGGTTGCTAAGGACCCATTCAAGATCCAATCTGTGATAGGTTCTTCTCATGCCAGATGGGGGATTATTTATTTATTTAATGTATTTATTTGTTTGTCAAACATGTACAAGATAGCAGGTATAGGTATAAACATAAACATAATCAAAGTGAATACAGATAGATGAGGACAATAGGGCAGTAGGACGGGGATGGTAGGCACGCTGGTGCGCTTATGCACGCCCCTCACAGACCTCTTAGGAATGGGGTGAGGTCGACAGTAGACAGTCTAAGGTTAAAGTTTTTTGGGTTTGGGGAAGAAACCACAGAGTCAGGTAGTGAATTCCAGGCATTGATCACTCTGTTGCTGAAGTCGTATTTTCTGCAGTCGAGTTTGGAGCGGTTTACATTAAGTTTGTATCTATTGTGTGCTCGTGTATTGTTGTGGTTGAAGCTGAAGTAGTCATTGACAGGTAGGACATTGTGGCAGATAATTTTATGAACTACATTTAGATCGGTTCTAAGGCGACGTAGTTCTAAGTTGTCTAAGCCCAAAATTTCAAGTGGTGGAATAAGGTATTCTGTTGTGAGTGGAGGAGTGGAGGACTCTTCTCGTGTCACAGAACAACATCTTCATTCAGAAATGCCAATATCAAAATGCATTGTTGGACTGTTGACTCACCTGTGTCTCTCCTTTTTGCCTTGCCTTTCCCTCTTTATTTTGTTTAACCCTTGTCATGAGCTTGCCTGTGAGAATTATGCTTTTGGGTTGAGCTTTGGCTCTCTTTCTTGAGTTTGGACCCGATTCGATCCATCTTTTCTAAGGACAGCTGTGAGAATCCTGCAAAGACTTGCCTTTCTGGTTTAATTGAAGAAATTATCATTCCTCCAGAACTGTGAATCAAGCACCTTTGCTTGGAAGTCAGACTGCTTTTTAAGCAGCAAATTTTGTATCGGTATGCTGATACAAAAGATTGCAGAAGAAGAAAAAATAGAAATAGGGATTTAGCAAACACCAGAGAATATGCATGAGAGTGAATAATGGACAATGTCATCACGTTTTCAGCTACAGAATTATTCCAAATTAACTGGATTTCAAGCCTATACCAAAATGTAGCAAAAATATATAATCTTTCATGAGAAAAGAAAGCTGGTTAAACTGTTAAGCTATTATCTAAATAATAGAGTTTGATCAAATATCTGTTCTACATTATCACAGTATATTAGAGATACAATTATTCTTTGGGCACATTGATGGAGGCAGGGATAAAAATGATAAATGTATCTTATATCACAGTATACTAAAGTAAATGTTTGGACTTCCTACATCATCTCAAGGTCAGTCCTACATCATCTGACCATCAGTTCAACATGAACCAGTAAGGGTATTTTTATATGCGGAAGGAAGGCGTCTCATGTGTACTAAGTTAAAATATTACAAGGTGAAATTCTCAGCAGTATGAAACCTTCAAAGGGGAAAGGAGTGAGATTCTGCATTACTGCTTGATAACATATTTCATTAGGGTTATGACAATTCATCAGGACTTGTTTCTTATATCTGTTTGGATGTCCTGATTCTACAAAGAGCTTTTTACATATGGCGGATACATCAGAGGAAATACACATTCTTCATACCTCAATATGATCTTAAATATGACATTTTGCAACGGAAGCAAATTCCATTGAAAGTAAGAAAATGTCATGTAGTGGAATAAAAACAAATCAAGAGAGGCGTCTGCATTAAAGCTGCACTTCTTGTTTGTGGCACCTAACCTCTGGAATAGTATCCCTCTAGGGATCTCTATGGCTCCCATTCTAATGATGTCCCAAATGTCTTTGAAAAGCTAGCAGTTGTCCAAGGCATTGGGATAGGGTAGATGTTGAGTATTCAGCAGTTGCGGGTGGAGTGTTGTGACTGTAATTTATATCTTTCTCTTCTGGATGCTCACAATCCATTTCTTGTTGCTTCTTGCTTTTAAAATATAAGCCTTCCAGAGTCATTCAGATCTGGGCAACCTCTAACTCACATAAATAGCAATAGCAATAGCACTTAGACTTATATACTGCTTCATAATGCTTTACAGCCCTCTCTAAGCGGTTTACAGAGTCAGCATATTGCCCCCAACAATCTGGGTCCTCATTTTACCGACCTCGGAAGGATGGAAGGCTGAGTCAACCTTGAGCCGGTGAGACTCGAACTGCCAAACTGCTGGCAGCCGGCAGTCAGCAGAAGTAGCCTGCAGTACTGCATTCTAACCACTGCGCCACCATGGCTCTAAACAAACAAATCTGAGCATTTCAAACACCTTCTCAACATGATATGATAGACTTATGGAGAAATCAAATGATTCAGGAAAGTATAAGTTTCTACCAAAGTGTAACCAGAAATCAGCTTTCATGAAATTCCCTCTCTTTGGTTTTAGTACTGTCCCTTTGGAGTAACAGAGGACAAATGTGCTTTAAAATACCCTGCAAGTATTGGAAACTACTACTACTACTACTACCACTACTGCTACTACTACTACTACTACTACTACTACTACTTCTTATTATTATTATTATTATTAATTATTATTATTATTATTGCAGGAAGCTGCAATTTCTTGATGTATTTTATAAAATTCTTGGACATGGTACCAAGTGCCCCGATGTCAATGGGTATCACGGTTACATGTTTCATCTATAATCGCGTAGTTTCGATGGCCAGGTCACGATATTTCGTAATTTTTTCCAGTTCGTTTTCTTCGACTCTGGCGTCTCCTGAGACCACGATATCAATAAATTGTACGTTTCAGTTTTCTGATTTGTGATTTCTGGCGTGTTGTGTTCCAAATGATGATCCGTCTGTATTCGAAAGTCCCACAAGATCTTCACTTCACTTATTATTATTATTATTATTATTATTATTATTATTATTATTATTATTATTATTATTATTATTATTATTATTATTATTATTATTATTATTATTTATTATTATTATTATTATTATTATTTCTTTTATTTATTAAATATTATACTTCTTTTTTTGCCTTGAGTCGCCATTTGCGACTTCTTCTTCTTCTTCTTCTTCTTCTTCTTCTTCTTCTTCTTCTTCTTCTTCTTCTTCTTCTTCTTCTTCTTCTTCTTCATCTTCTTCCTATTATTATTATTGTTGTTGTTGTTGTTGTTGTTGTTATTATTATTATTATTATTCCGCTCAGAGTCACTTAGGTGAGTGTGACAAATACATAAATAAGTTATCAGGACTCCCTTTGATCCTATTTCTCATGAATCCACCTGGCTTTTAGCCACCTGAGGTTATTTTATATAAAATGGGTGGCTATATAAACATTTAAAATAAATAAATAAAACATATACAGCATTACACACAGGGTTTAGGTGGTGCAATTGAAGAAGCTTTGCATGTGTGAATTGCTGAATGACCTTCCCAGATTACTGACTAGAAGCCAAAATACTTGGTGTAATGTGACAACATAAAAAGGGCCCTGCTTGATCCAGTTTTTGATTGGCTGACCTAATCAATACTAAATTTGGTGTTGCAGAATGAAGCTGCCAAGGAAATTCCATGTTTGAAAATGGGCTGGACATGGCTGAGGGCTTCAGAGGGGAAAAAAAATTCCCTAATTCATCCCCATGACAGATGTCCTTGGGCAGCGGCTCAGAATATTGCCATTTGTTCAGTTATAACTCCTCCCTCCTGGTCATTTGACCCATAATAAAACATATGCAGCCTGATGCATCACAAATGCAAAACAGAAATGCATATGCATGTGTGCACACACACAAAATGCATTACTTTATTACACAGAATAAAATAGGGATTCTTCCTATGACCCCTGCTAATTATTCAGATTCAGATTAACAGAGTTGGAAGGGAACTTGTAGGTCATCTAGTCCAACCCCCCCACCCAAGCAGGAGCTATGCTCTTTGCTTTCCCTACCTGTCCATCATGACTCAGTATTTTTTTCCTGATCATTCACTGCCAACTCAGATTCCATGAATCTATAGGTGAAATTGAAATAGTGTTCTTTGGTGACACCATTATAATTTTTCCTCCTGTTTGCCTTTGAATTATTAAGGTGCACTTTTCTAATATGATCTTTCTGGAGCTCTTTACAGCTATTTCTGATCTTATCCTGAACAATTTGTTTTATCAGGAAATGTGATCACTCACTGCTCAGCTCAAACCTCAGATCAGGTTATATACAAATTAAAAAAGCATCCGTTCCAATTTCAATGCCTGATAGACCCCAACTTTGTATGTGTGAGACTTATCCAGGTATTAGCCTATTTTCTGAGTTTTTGACCACGTGCAAATCCATGAAAGCATCTATTTATCCATGGCAGCTGGATTTGCTCAGAAGCTTTTGCTGAAAATTCAAATAGGTAATATCTAGTGAATCGCCTTTTATTCAATATGTTAGCTAATCATATGAATAACCAATTCTTTTTTAGTTTTTTGATAATGTTTTAATCTGTGACTCAGATTGGAATGTTTGCATTAGTTAGTCAGTTATTGTTGTTGGAGAGAAAGCTCTGGGTTTTTAAAAACGATGGAACAAGAGAGCCATAAAGATCTGTGCTATCCAGAGACAAAGGAAGCAAAGAGAGGAGGAGTGGAAAAAAAGGAAATTGCTGATTGTCTAACTCAGAAAACTTAGAAACTTGAAATGCAGCGTATGTTTATAAACTGCCTAGGATGCAGAAAAAGGTTTTGAAACAACAAACATTGCTATCAGAACAGCAACATAATGTGTATTCTATTTTGTTTTTTTAAAAGGGGGCCTACAGTGCATAGAATCAAAAGTAAAGAGATAAGGAAAGCGTTAGATCCACAGTATAGAGAAAACTTCATCTGAGTCTAATCCAGAGGTGGCTTCCTCCCGGTTCGGACTGGTTCGCCCGAACCGGTAGCAACCCGCTGGTGATGTCACGATGACATCATGGAGCCGGTTCGGTCGGTGCCGGTCCGTAGACGCCACCATCTTTGTTTTTGAATTTTTTTGACTTTTATTTATTTATTTTTGAATTTTTTTCCAGGTTTTTTTTCCTGCGTATGCGCAGAAGCCGAGTTTCCGGCACTGCGCATGTGTCGCCATCTTGTTTTTGGCTTTTTTGGGGGGGGATTTTGTTTTTATGTTTTTGCACTGTGCATGTGCACAGGGCGTGGCCACGCAGCACGGGAGGAAGTGAACCGGCAGCGAGGTAAGTTAGAACCCACCCCTGGTCTAATCCTTCCTCCTAAAATCCCTTCATTCTGTCTTCTTCCAGAACAAGGTGGAATGGCAGAAAGGCAGTAGAACTAGGTTCAGAAAACATCTAAGACTTTGGGTTATTACTTCAACAGCAAAAGCACAGAGCTTCTCTCGGTTTCTGAAATGACAGAGGAAAGAGACTGGGATTAAAAAAAATGAACTACAAGAAATGCTTTCTGTCCCTGTACTTAGCTAAACATGTCAGACTGTAGAAAGTTTTGGTTTTTCATTTGCAGATGTTTTATTTCCTTTATTTCCCACCTAGGAAACATTTTCCACGCTATGATCTTTCAGAAATAAGGTGTATTAGTTAGTTATGGAATGCATAGTTGCATACGATTGGTTGGGTTGAGCTTTTGAGTGTTCTTTTTCTCTGTGATTGATATATACCCTTATGGGGTTCTTGTCATGACTTTCTTTTTTTTAAAGTCTTCGATACAAATGGTCTTTACTGTAAAATATTTGCCTGGCTTAGAAACCTGAGGTGTTTAGTAGTCCCTCAATTCTTAAAAACCTTTTCTAGTTAAAAATAAACAAACCGATGGAAATCCAAACTTAGGGCAATTCAGCATTGTAGACTGATCTGTTTCTACTGCTCCCAGACGTTCCTGAAGTCATCTTTATGATCTGGCAATAGGCCTGGGCCGTGCTCAGGCTAGGGTACAGCTATCCTAGGTCTGCTTGTCTTTCTACAGAGAAGGTAAGTCTTGCTGAGAGCTACCAATGTGGTGGGGGTCTCTTAGTGTGGAGACCTTGGGAGCAGTGGTGAAATCCAATTTTTTTTACTACCGGTTCTGTGGGTGTGGCTTGGTGGGCGTGGCAGGGGAAGGATACTGCAAAATCCCCATTCCCTCCCCACTCCAGGGGAAGGATATTACAAAATCTCCATTCCCTCCCCATTCTGGGGCCAGCCAAAGGACAAAATCTCCATTCCCACCGCACTGCTGGGGGAAGGATACTGCAAAATCTCCATGCCCGCCGCACCCCTGAAAAAGAAAACTGCAAAATCCCCATGCCCGCCTGGGGCCAGCCAAAGGTGGTATTTGCCGGTTCTCCGAACTACTCAAAATTTCCGCTACCGGTTCTCCAGAACCTGTCAGAACCTGCTGGATTTCACCTCTGCTTGGGAGGTCTTTGAGCTAGGTTATTTGCTTGCAGACATCTCATTACCCAACTAGGTAACACCATCAGTGTGAGTGGTGCTTGCTGCCTGTTTACATATAGTAGCTTGTTCTGTCAGGTTTGGTGGCATAGGATTTTCTACTTGATAGTTCCTTGATTTTTTGCTTGCTTATTTCCTTGCTATTAAACTCTGCTTATCTGGGTATAGGCTGCTGGAGACAATGTGTTCTGGTCTTTTTGTTTCCTTCTTAGCTTTTCTATTGTCTCTTTTGAATGGTGTGTAAATATGGTTTATTTCTATGCATCTATTGATGGCTGCTTTGTCTGAATATCAAGCTTCCAGGAAGTACCTAGCATTTTTCACTCTAACTTGGCCTAGAATGCTCACAGTTTCCCCATTGAAACTATGGTCAAGTCTGCCCATATGTTGTGGATTAAGGAGTTTTTATTGTATCTTCTGACTGGGAGTAGATGAAGAATGTCACCATCCATTCTTGTACTCTAAATGCAGTGGGTGCCTATATTGGTAATGGGGTGTGAGAATTTGCCCTTAGTTATACAGATATTTAGTCTTTAACTTAACTGGAATTAGTGGGAATTAAATTGATCTATTCTAAATTTTATATTTAAATCCGATCTATTTCAGTCTTTTTTTTTTAAATAAAGTTTGCCAGTTGGGTTGAAGCTTCTTGAAAATTATGCATTAATTTTGCAGTTCAAATGAAAACAACACAGTCCTTTAATCAGCAGTTGTGCTATTCATAATAAGATTCCATGTTAAGCTCAGACAGCTTTTTAATGGTTCTGTTGGAATGGGGTTCAAAATTAGAAGGGCAGAAAGTAGTGGCATAAATTGATAGCTTGGCAACTCTGAATTATACTGATATTTTCATCAGCTTGTCAGAGTGTTAGGTTTAATGGTGGAAGAACTAAACCTACATCCGCCAGAAAATCTTCACTGAAGTGAGTCATTCAACTCTGTGCTGTGAAATTAAATCTGCTTCCAGGGTTAATATATTTGTTCCAAACAGTCTTTGTGAAGCAACTACGGCTGTAGCATATAGTCAATTTTGCTAACAGTTCTTAAATTATATTTGACTCCAGAGAAAATAAATAACTATTTATATGCATTGTTCTATTAAATATTCATTATGGTCAAAACATGTTTTGTGGCAACTTATGTGTGAATGCATATCTTTTTTAAAAGTACCATATTTTTTGTTCATAAATTGCAATTGTAAACATCTATTATTGGCGTTGAACATTGTAGATTAGGAATGTGATACTAAAAAGAGGGGTCAGGTCAACCTTTTCCCTTTCTCATGATTTCATACTGCAGAGACATTTTTGATTGGAACATTTCAAAGATAAGAATTGACTTTGCTTCCTTAGGTCATGATTTCAGCACAGAGTACATTTTTCCTGAAGTTGCTCTTCGGGAAATCTTGGAAGAAATGAAGACACATTGAAATATCTCCATTGCTATTGCCTTGCTTGGTCTTTATTATCAATCTACATCTTACAAGCAGGAGTAAGTCTCAATGTTTTTATGATGTTATATCAAATCTGGGAATGTCATTCCAACGGGACCGGTGCTAAGATTAGTTTTATGCCTGCTTCTTATAAACATACTGATTTCTTTAAAAGTCATTATTGCAAGCTGGGTGCTAAAGCATTGTTAGACTTCACTGAAGAGGTCCATATTTGTGTTGTGGATGAAAGAGGAATGAAAAGCCAGCAGAGTGATTTGACTAATCAAGTTATTCCATCTGGCCAGGGTCCTCAAACACAATTCCTTTCCCAAAATCACACTGAAAGATCCCTACTATTGCTGGCCATCTTTCATTACTCAACCTTGGCCTTCTCTTTGGATGAAGCAAGGAAACGATCATTTTGTATAGGCTCCTGAAGGAATATCTATAAAATTGACCCTCTTTGTCTTTTTCATAAGGATGATGTTTCATTGACCTTTAGCAGGTCCTGCCTTCTTCAGGGTTAGACAGTTGGTCCATTTGGTTTCATGTAGTGTTTACTATCTATGCAAAATGGATGTGTTTTCAGCCTAAAAGCCATGATTGTTTTGTAGTCTGAAGCATTCTTGCTGGATGTTTCATTCCGAAAAAGTGGTTGATGCAGTGGTATTTTATTTGCTACCCATATACGATCTGGTTTTATTTATTTTTAACAATAAACAGATACTTTCAATAAACAATTTCAGATGCATCCACACTGCAAAACACCCACCTCCAGCATTATTTTTATTTCAGATTGTATTGCTGAGTCCTATGAAGCCCCTAGGGCCCCCCCCTTTTTAAAATTAATCATATAAAGATATGCCAAAGCTCTTTGTGACAACTATTCTTGTGAGCACTTTCTGAATTTCAACTAAGTCACTAGCTAGGGGTGCTAGACCTACACTGGAGAGCTCTGGCTGGCAGAAAAGGTATACAGAAAATCTTAGCTTTTTATTGTCACTTAGTGGTCATCCTGATTTCTGTGGTCAAGAAATAGGAGTCCAATCCAGTGGTGAAATCCAAATTTTTTTTACTACCGGTTCTGTGGGCGTGGCTTGGTGGGCATGGTGTGGCTTGGTGGGCGTGGCTTGGTGGGCGTGGCAGGGGAAGGATACTGCAAAATCTCCATTCCCACCCCACTCTGGGGCCAGCCAGAGGTGGTATTTGCTGGTTCTCCGAACTACTCAAAATTTCTGCTACCGGTTCTCCAAACTACTCAAAATTTCTGCTACCGGTTCTCCAGAACCTATCAGAACCTGCTGGATTTCATCCCTGGTCCAATCCAAAAATGCTGTGTGTAATATACCTTCTTTATAAAGTCTTTTTTTTATGGAGACTGGAGAAGTCTTCCAGATTCCATGCAACAATTCAGTAAACATCAGACAGGAGCAAACATTGCAAAGAGACAAAGAACAGCTTAGAATCCACCAGCACATGATGAGTTTCTACTGTGCTATCTGGTGGTTTTCTTAAATTGGTAAACACTTCTCAGAGGTAATAGTCTCTAGGCAGCATTTTTTAAGGAAATTAGTCAAGCAGACAAAGGAAGTTTCACATTCTTAATAAGGTTAATTAACTTACAGCTGGTGGGTATTTCAAGCAGCTTAGAACAACAGCCCATTCTAACTTTCTGTTAAACTCAATAATAGAGAACTGATCTGGAGCCATTAGCATTTCAGATAGCCTCCTGTCTGGCACCTCTAAAGGTGATGGACTACACTTTCCATGATCCCCAGGCTGCTGGAGTTAAAGAGCTACAGGTCGTTTTTGACTTACAACCACAATTAAGCTTGGAATTTTGATCATAAACCATTGTGGTTGTACATAAAGGCACCACAAGACCGGATTCGTTTTTAAAACTGTTTTTATGATGCTCATAATTGAGTCACCACAGTCATTAAATGAATCACATGTTTGTTAAGTAAACTACATAATTGTTAAGCAGATTCAGCATAGGTGGTTGTTGTTGTTGGTTTTTTTGCCATTTTCTGCTGGAAAATGGCAAAGTCACAAATAGTGGTCCATGATACAGGATACTTCAACCAGTCATAAATGTAAGCAGACTGCTAAGCACCTGAAATACGATTAAGTGACCATGGATTGTCAGTGCAGCAATCATAACTTTGAGAACAGGTTGAAAGTAGCTTTTTTGAAATCCATAACTGAATGCTTGTTAAGCAGCTGGTCATAAGTTAAGGATTACACATATAGATTAATATGTTTGCATTGTGCTACCTTGGGGAAGGCTTTTATAGGGTTCTCAGATGATGGTCACACTATCTTTTTTCACACAACCATTTGAAGATTAGGGCAAGTTTTTCAAACTACTTGTTTACTAACTTGGTTGCTCATTACTTGTTTCAAGACAACATTCACATAGCATACTTTGTTATTGAATTAATCCATGTTTTAAATTCACAGACTACACTGAGTAATGAATTAATGAAATGGGCTAGGTGCTCACAAAATACTAAGCTACTTTTACAGATGTAAACATTAACCAAGATTCAAATTTTTAATTATTTCCCACATGCTACAACGGCTTTCACTGGATCCTCATTTCTTCTGCCTAAATGTGTTGTTGTGAACACAGTCAAGAGACACTAAGTTTTGAAACCAAACCTCTTTCAAATGCTCGTTCATTCAAAAGTCCATAAAAGGGGAGACTGAATCCCTGTGGCTCCTTCTAAAACTTCTATTTAAAAAACTCCAGAAAAATAATCCAGAAAAACCTTTCATGTAAACATAATTCTGGGCAACTCTATTAAACGATTTGTAAATAATAGGATGCAGTAGAAATGCACTGAGTAAACAACATAGCATAAGGTCGTAAATGTTTAGAAAAATAAATCTTCTGATTCTGAAGGGCTTGTCTGATAGCAGTGATATGACTACAAAAGCAGATTTATCATTATCAGTTCATGCAGAATTCAGCTTTACGGAAGCATCTGCAGGGAGGGTTCAAGCATTTTAATACATACTTCTAAGGTAAGCTGCAATGGTGACCTTATATGATTTACCACGTAGGAAACATAAGCTGTCAAGGATGGATGTATGTTTGAACAATAATTTCCTCTGTATTTTCTCCAAAGAGAAAATGCAAGGGGGGGGGGGAAATGGCTTACTAAATTGGAGCAATTATTTGGCCTCAAGTACTTGCATTAATCTGAGTTAAAGTGAGACCTCAATTTTGTGCAAAGCTTGCCACCTAGTGTTTATTCTCAGTGTAACAAACACAAGTATTTTAGTCTGTGGATTCATCCTCACAACCACATGGATGTTCACTGGTCAGCAAAAAAAGATGCCAACATAAATTCCATTGTCTGATTACTGAGTGTTACTTTGTCTCAGGAATGAGCTAGTCACATTACAGGTTTAATGCAGGACAATTTAAATGGAATCCCTTAGTTAAATTTCCTCCTCCCATTCAGCTCTTGCTGTTGGTGGGAATAATCACCACTTTAGGCTGTTCGTACAGATAGTCCTCTATTTACAACCATTATTAGTTGAGTGACTGAAGTTACAACAGCACTGAAAAAAGTGACGTATGGCCAGTCCTTTTATTTATGACAGTTGCCATATTCCCATGGATACATGCAGGGGTGGGCTTCAAAATTTTTAGCAAGGGGTTCTCTGCCCAGTTGCTGGGTGGGCGTGGCCATGGTGGCCATGGTCTAGTGACAGTCGGCCTCCTGCACCACGGCGGGGGGGGGGCGTTTTTGCCCTCCCCAGGCTCCAGAGGCCCTCTGGAGGCCAGAAACAGGCCTGTTTCCAGCCTTCCCGAACTTCTGGTAGGCCCGTTTTTTGCCCTCCCCAAGCCTCCGCCCGTGCCCTGCAGTTACCTGCATCCAAAACAGGCCGCGTGGGGACTCCTGGGAGGGGCGGGGTGGCCATGGCCAGCCAGGAGTGGGATTTGGGGGTTCTCCGAACTGCACAGAATCTTAGCTAGAAGTTCTCCCGAACCCCTGCAAACCCCCAGCAGCCCACCCCTGGATACATGATCAAAATTTGGATACTTGGCAACTGGCATGCATTTACGATGGTTGCAGCATCACCATTTGCAATCTTCCCAACTGGCTTCCAACAAGTACAATCAATGGAAGAAGCTGAAGCTGCTTAACAACTGCATGATTCACTTAACACCTGCAGTGATTTACTTAACGACCCTGGCAAAAAGGTCATAAAATCGAGCATGACTCACTTAACAGATGTGTTGCTTAGCAATGGACATTCTGATTCCAATTGCAGTTGTAAGTTGAGGTCTACCTGTAATGTGTGGTAGGTGATTACGGGTGTGGAATGGAGATTTATACCCCTGTCAAGTGGCCATTGATGGTGTCACTTTATGAGGCTTTATGAAATTATTAAAAAAAAAAAGAATGTGCAAGAGGACCTTTGAGTTATAGATGTCAATTTTTATTGCTTTTTATTGTTTTAGGATTTTATTCATGCTTTCATGGTGACTTATGTCAAATTATTGATACTGTGGAGATTTCTAAGATTGAAACCAACCAAAATTGATTGTGTCGGAGAAAACATTAATAAATAAATAAATCACGATGCATATGTAGAACTGCATGAAAACATTCATTGAATATTGCAATTTTTTATTTAGTGTTTTATATTTTTAGGTTGCAATGAAAGCAAGGATATCTAATGCATTCTACTGATACTAATGCAAGCTACTAATATAAATGGAAAATACTTCATATGTTCTAGTATACTTCACCAAAGCTAAGAGGAAATTAGTGTTCTAATAACATACATATGTAGCTTTGATTGAAAATATGATTTGAAGGCATTTTCCTTTCATCATTTGATTCACATTCTGAATTCAAATGATTGTCAAGATTATGAATTAGTCTGTCCTTTTTCCTGAGTAAAAAATCTAAATCATATTGATTGTTCTGGAGAGATATGAAAGTCCAAATCAAGTTAATTAGACTTTTCAGATCAATTCAAGAGTTCAAATTAGATCATAACTCCTTTCTATGTTCATTATTAGTAAACATTTCTAACTGTATTCATATTTTAACCTGCAGATGGCAGAGTTGGACAGCTCAAAGTCAATTGTATAATTCGTATATATTTTTGTACAGGCTGGAAAAGTTTGTAAAATTATGCACTGTTCATAATATTTGGATTGGCCCCATGACTCCAAAATGAGATACAGTATATTTCATTAAAAGAGAACAAGGACTCCACAGTGAGATGCACTTCTTTAGTTTGCGAGGGAAAGTTATGTGTAACTTTTTTCTTAAAACAAAACAAAAGAAAACTTTTGATCATAATAAGAAGAAATCTGCAGACATTGTGGGTACATATATGGAGACATAGATTTTACCCATCTCTCTCTCTCTCTCTCCCATTATCCCCAGTTTCAACAAAATTAGTGCAGATTTTTTAAACACAGCTTCTTGACAATTTTTTTTATATCTTCAGAAAAATTAAAAGACATTTGCAGACATAATTGTCTGTTCTTGTATGCATAACACCTTACAAATTCCGGCCAGGAGTTTGCTTTTCATTGGGTAAGCAAATAAGTATTTTTATTTGGACATAATCAGTAAAATTTTCCACTTAGAATGTCTTTCTCTCCTATCCCCTTGCCTCATATTTTATAGGTATGCATAATCTCAGTGTAGCTGATTTTCCAGGAACATTGAATCCTTTTGCTGGTATTCAGAAGCAGTAAACTGTTCCCAGTTTGTTTCAGGTCACTCCATAGAGATCCAGTTTCACCTTATAGAGCCAAAGAAGTACTTCAAAACAGCACAGTTTCATTCTGGATTTGGGGTTTGGTAAATTCAATGCGCAGCTCTTCCATCAAACTATTTTTGAATCCCATATGAAATGTTTACCCCAAACAACTTTTTCATAACATGCTGGCTGTATATTTCCTTCTTCAAGTGCTAGTGAAGCTCTTGGACCAGAGGTGGATTCCTACCGGTTCTAACCGGTTCTTTAGAACCGTTAGTAAACCGGTGATGACGTCATGGAACCGGTTCTTTCAGTGTGTTCCGTGGGCGCTGCCATCTTGGATTTTGCTTCTGGGCATGCGCAGAAGCGAACTTTTGCTTCTTTTTTGCGCATGCGCAGAAGCTATTTTTTGATTGCTGTGGGGGTGCTCACAGCGTGACCCTGAGCGAACCGGCAGCAAATGGATCCAGAACCCCCCCTCCCCGTCTTGGACCTCTAGGTATGTTGTGATAGCAACTCCTTGCCAGCATGGTCAGGTAGTCTCAACCTATCTGGAGGGAAATAATTTGGGAAATGTTGTTTTAATCTAAAGAACTACCTGTAGGTATAACTAGGCCTTTGCCTGAACAAACACCTCAGCAGTAAGTAGAATTAATTCTCTTCATCTGTTCTATTTATAGTTTGGAAAACCACCACCAATGTCATGAAATCTTACTTTGTGAATTCATCATACATCAGTGTTGCAAATGACAGCCCCATTTTGGCTGAGGAATCTCATGATGCATGGAATTCTACTTACTCATTAATTTCCATTTATATGTTTTATTTGCCCATGTCCATTTTTATTGTGAAGTACTCTGAAGGATGTTTTAAAGCAGTGGTTCTCAACCTGTGGTACACAGATCCCTGGGGCGCATGCAATGATGTCACAGGGGGTCCGCAAAGTCTTGAAGAAATGTTATGATTTAAATTTTAAGTCTTGGGGGTCCATGGCCATGGTCCGTGGCCACAAAAGTTATTTAAATGGGGTCTGTGGAAGGATGGCATTGCAAGTGGTTAAAATATAGGCAAATAACAGTTTCTAAGACTAGTGCTCAGTAATCATACATAGTATTCTGACTTAGGGGAGCAGAGGGGAGGGGAGCAGAGGGGAGGGGAGCAGAGGGGAGGGGAGCAGAGGTGGGATTCAGCAGGTTCTGGCCAGTCCTGGAGAACCGGTAGCGGAAATTTTGAGTAGTTCGGAGAACCGGTAAATACCACCTCTGACTGGCCCCGCCCCATCTATTCTCTGCCTCCCGAGTCCCAGCTGATCAGGAGGAAATGGGGATTTTGCAGTAAACTTCCCCTGGAGTGGGGAGGGAATCAGGGGTGGGTTCCTCCCAGTTCGCACCGGTTCTCCCGAACCGGTAGCGGCCCGCTGGTGACATCACGATGACGTCACCGAACCGGATTGGTCGGTGCCAGTCTGTGGGGGCTGCCATCTTTTTTTAAAAAAAAATTTAAATTTTATTTTATTTTATTTTTTCCTTCTGAGCATGCGCAGAAGCCGACTTCCGGCACTGTGCATGCGGTCGCCATCTTTTTTCCGGCTTTTTCCCCCCCGGATTTTTTGTTACTGCGCATGCGTGCGCGTGCACCCACAAGGTGCGCCCACACAGTGCGGGAGGGAGCGAACCGGCAGCGAGGTAAGTTGGAACCCACCCCTGGAGGGAATGGAGTTTTTACAGTATCCTTCCCCTGGAGTGGGGTAGGAATGGAGATTTTACAGTATCCTTCCCCTGCCACGCCGACCAAGCCACGCCCTCTAAGTCATGCCACACCCACCAAGCCACGCCCACAGTAGTAAAAAAATTGAATCCCACCACTGGAGGGGAGAGAAGAGAAGAGAAGAGAAGAGAAGAGAAGAGAAGAGAAGAGAAGAGAAGAGAAGAGAAGAGAAGAGAAGAGAAGAGAAGAGAAGAGAAGAGAGCAAGTGCACCTGAATTTTCAGCAGAAATATTTTTTCCTTGAATATGGCCTGAAGGAACTTGATGGATGGAGGAGCTTGTTTTCTTAGCAAGTGCACTGAATTGGTTTTGCTTCTTTTGGGGATTTTTTAAGCTTTTGAATCAGAGAGGGAGAAAAGATTTGCATTTCATGCTTTGGAACTCTCTAGAAAAGATATGATTGGCCATGACTGTCGTAAGGGGGATGATCCCTCTTCTTAAAGGGTTTTGTGGAAGTTAAGATTTTCTGATATATTCTAAATAACATGCCACATTCTTTTTATCATTTGCTTGTGTAATGACACTATCTTTCCACACTCTGGCATCGTCTGCTGACTGCAATAGTTTGAGCTTCTGTCATAGTCACATAGATCATGAGAGCCCTCTTGACATTTGGGGGAAAATGTGAGGAGAAAGCTTGGTACTGTATATCTATTCCTAGGAAAGGTCTGAATGTTTTGTGATTTCTAAAATTGACTAACCTCTCATCCTAAACTTGAAACACTCAGACAATTATTGAGAAGTGACTCATAAGGGAATAAGAGTTCTGGCCAACTATCCCTCTTCTCTCGCACTTTCAGATTCCACCTACATATAGGATAGAAATCACTGGTTAATTATTCACAGCTAGGAATGCTTTGTATCCTGGTAATAGCTTATTTTCTTAATAATAAACATGTTACTGAATCTCACTTTCTGGACAGAAAGTTTCATCAGTAGTTCCTGGTCATTTAGAAACTTATAAAGATAGGGTATGGCAACAGTGTCTAATAATAGGATTTTTAGGTACTGTGTAAGTTGCTTTCAAAGCTTCACATACTATATCTTATTTCCTGTTTAACAAAGATGGAGCTTGGAAACATAAATAGTCTTCATTTATTTTAGTGAAGGGTAAGAAAGCCTGTTAAATGGTAATTAAAATAGATGTTAAATGTAACAAAGAAAATACATTTAAATAATTCTATTTGCTACTGAAATCCTTGGAAAATTGTGCTGGTGTGATTGGGCAATTTATGAATAAACCTTGGCAGTATGATCTTGATGGAACCCAGGGCTGACCCAAAGGAATTCAACTCACAACAAGAGATCCAACCTAGAATTAAGGAGAAAGTTCTTGTCAATGAAAACAATTAATCAGTGGAAAGGTTTGCCTCCAGAAATTGTGGATGCTCCATCACTGGAGACAACCATTTGTCCAAAACGGTATAGGGTCTCTTGCTTGAGCAGGGGGTTGGACTAGAAGATCTCCCAGGTCCCTTCCAACTGTTATAGTGTAATTTTGTAATTCTATGCAAACTGTAGATTCTCATTCCTGAGATGAAGATTTTCCAGCTGATCTTTTCTCCATTTTTCATCTGGGGTGAATTGGTACACATAGGTCTGACATAAACAAAGGATTTTATATTTTGGAGAACAGGAACAATAATTCCAGCCAGTGGGAAATCTAAGTTTTCATTCCAAGAGATCAGGAGTCTTGACTAGATTTAGAGAAAGCTGTGATACAGGATGCTGGATTCAACAGAGTTGCAGTTTCATTAGTTGGGAGATTCTAATGTTCCTAAATTAAATCCTAGATACTAATGTTTGATACCTCATTCTCATGAGGTATCAAAAGTTCCCAGTGTTTTCTGTGAAGAAGTAATTATCCCATTCCTCTTAATGATCACTGCTCTGTTTATATTTTATTTTGCCCATTGTTGTTTTTCTCTACATTTTTTATAACTAGCGGTTTTTAAGTAAGCTACTGTGTTTCCCCGAAAATAAGACCCTGTCTTATATTTTTTTGAACCCTGAAATAAGCCCTTGGCTTTATTGCCATGCACTCAAAAGCCCGATTGGGCTTATTATCAGATGTCGTCTTATTTTGGGGGAAATAGGGTAGCTACAATTCTGCATGTAAGAAAATGCAATTATCAATGAACAGACTGACAAACTGACCCAAATGATGTAAACTACACCACTGTGACTGAGAAATAGTTTTCACCTTTATAGAGGAAGCAACTCTAAGCCTTCAAGGGTAGACCAAGAGATATGATGGTGAATCCCTTAAAGGCAGAGAGGGTGCAGTTTCAACTCTATAGAAAGAAAGAAAAAGAGGCCTGTTACTGCTATAAAGACCCAAAGCAAGTGGATGTTCCAGTTCAATCCTTTTGATTGTTAAGTGTGCTATCTGCCAGGAGCAAAAATCACAAAGACAAAGGGGACTGGAGGATACAACATATAAAGAACGGTTGCTGGAACTGGGTATGTCTAGTTTAATGAAAAGAAGGACTAGGGGAGACATGATATCAGTGTTCCAATATCTCAGGGGGTGCCACAAAGAAGTGGGAGTCAAACTATTCACCAAAGCACCGGAGGGTAGAACAAGAAGCAATGGGTGGAAACTAATCAAGGAGAGAAGCAACCTAGAACTAAGGAGAAATTTCCTGACAGTTAGAACAATTAATCAGTGGAACAACTTGCCTCCAGAAGTTGTAAATGCTGGAAGTTTTAAAGAAGAGATTAGATAACCATTTGTCTGAAGTGGTGTAGGGTTTCCTGCCTAGGCAGGGGGTTGGACTAGAAGACCTTCAAGGTCCCTTCCAACTCTGTTATTCTGTTTTTCTGTTTTTTTCCTTTCTATAATTGAAGTTTGCTTTTTCTGCCTCCCCACCTAATGTCACTCTGATAGTAGTTAGTACAGTAGGTAGTAGTAGTGGGGGTAGAATTGATAATAGGATAATTCTGCTGGAACTGGATCCATGGACAACAGATATCTCTGTGTTTACAGCTTTCTGTCATACGGTAGTATAACTGAGAAGCTGATATCCTATTAATTCATTGTCCTGTCATGTTATCCTAGCTTTTTCTTGCTGTGTTAGGAAAAAAAATGCACATACAAACCATGCGTCTCTGTGAGTGAGTGAAAAAGAATGTGTCTATTTTGAGATGTGTTAAATGCATATTCTCTGTTGTAACATTAGAATCAGCCTGTGGAAAGTTGGACTGCTAAAATAAATCATTGAAATTCAATACTGAGGAATACTTGTAGAATAGGGCATTCATTATTGAGCACAACTATTTTGACAGAGAGCTGTAAGGTTCCATCTTTATGTGGCCAGATCATTTATTTTGCTTACAAGAAAAGAGAAATTTCTGTAGAAAAAAAAGCAAGAGAATTGAGAGACAATTTTTTTTGTGGAAATGTATTACCTCTGAATAGTGAGAGAATTTTCCAGGGAGCAATACACGTTTACCAGACTTGGGAAGGAGTTTTACAACTCTGTTATGTTTAAACCAACAATAGTTTAAACATGTTAAACAGCTAGAAAGTGTTCTTTCTAGCTAATCCATTGGTTGGGTCTTTCCTTCCTTCCTTCCTTCCTTCCTTCCTTCCTTCCTTCCTTCCTTCCTTCCTTCCTTCCCATCAAGTCAGTGTCAACACAAAATGACCACATATATTTTCTCCAGGAATAAATACATAAAAATAATCAAACAATTTTAAAGCAAGATTTAGCTTACTAGATTTTTGCCAATCTAATGTGTGCGTGATAACATGGAAAGGCTCGAATAGGACTTACACAACCTCTAATTTTGTCTGTTTTTTAAATTTTTACTTTTAATATTTAAAATCCACCAAAGCAATGCACAACTTATTTCAAATGGAACATAAACAACATAAGAACCAATAATAAAATTATGCCCAAACTTTAAAAAAAGCAATAACACTTATTGAAGTATCTTTAAAGATCAAGTTTAAAAGTTGTTTAGCCACTCCTAAAAGCCAAGAGAAAGGGAAGCAACTGTTAATTCCGAAGGGAATGCAATTCTTCAGTTTTGGAGTGGCATTCAGAAACCAAAACTGATTCTTCTCTTATGCCCAATAACTGGGCTTTCTAAGAGGTTCTGCTCTTCAAAGGGGTTTTCATCTATGAAGAAAAGGGAAGAAAAGGCATCTCTATCAGCTTGATAGAGATGCCAAGCAACTGCATGGAGAAATTCATTCCGTTTTCTTGGCAAGGGGAAGAAGTTTGCTATTGCCTTCTTATAGGATATTTTTACTTCCCAATTTAGGCTCCAGTTCTGGTATTCCATGATCCTGTTTAGTTTCCAGGCCCAGCCAAGCTCAGCCAAGTATTGTCACCTGGACTTAACTCTCTAATCAAACTCTCCAATTCACAATCTTTTTCAGGATGAGTGGCAAATTGGTGAACAGCTTTCAAACTGGAGATTGAACCAGGACAAAGAGGGCAGCTCTAGATCAATGTGCTTAAATTTACATTAAAATAAATAAAAGGAAAAAAATAAAATAGTAAGTCCTTATTATCATGTCCTATAGATAGGAATAGGGACGCGGTGGCTCAGTGGCTAAGACACTGAGCTTGTTGATTGAAAATCAACAATCAGTGGTTCGAATCCCTAGTGCCGCGTAATGGGGTGAGCTCCCATTACTTGTCCCAGCTTCTGCCAACCTAGCAGTTCGAAAGCACATAAAAAATGCAAGTAGAAAAATAGGGACCACCTTTGGTGGGAAGGTACGTGTGTTCCGTGCGCCTTTGGTGTTTAGTCATGCCGGCCACATGACCACGGAGACGTCTTCGGACAGCGCTGGCTCTTCGGCTTTGAAACAGAGATGAGCACTGCCCCCTAGAGTCAGGAACGACTAGCACATATGTGCGAGGGGAACCTTTACCTTTACCTTATAGATAGGAATATCTATAGGACATAGTCAAATAAGTCATGATGGTAGCCTCAATGGTGCAATTGAAGGTTTGTTCATTTTTATATGAGTCAGTCACATTAAAAGTGGAATATCTGGACATGTCTTAAGCCAGAAAATATCAGAGCCAGAATAATACAGTACCCTCAGAGCTCAATCTGCCAAGCATCCATCCATCCAAAGCTGGAAAAAGTTATGTTTGAAGTAACAACACCACTCTCCCTCCACCTCCTTTAGATCCCAGTATAGGTAAAAAAAGCAGACTCCTGGTTGAAAGACTGCTTGAAGTCTTTCAGTATCATCCAAAGATTCAGCGTGCAATGCAACCATGTGGTTTATCAGCCTCTTCCAGCTTACCTCCTCCATGTGTGTGGGTTAAGGATTATGGGAGTTGGATCTATCTGGAAGGCACCAAGGAAGACTATTCCTGGTATATTGGTATGCCAATACAAATAATATATTGGAGGACAGAAATGGTAAATGTGGCTATTAGCACAGCATTCTGGAAGATGGTACCCTGTGCTTCGAAGGAAGAACAACTTGCTCAGAGGAGGTTCCAAGAAGCCAGTTTACTACCCAGAAAAAGAACAGCTGCATGGAAGTTATTTTCCTTGTCCCTGCCAGAAATAACATTTGGCTCCAGCTGCTGGTTGCCCAGGAATTGTAGACATGAGGGAAGATAAGACGAATCAGGGCTATTTGGTCATTTATAGCATCCCAGTCCAAACCAGGCTGCTTATAAGAGAAATCCAGACACTGATAGCAGAGGATCTGGAAGAATCATTGGCAACTATTTTACTTATGAAGAAGCATAAGAAATAGAGGCCTCCAAAGACTGAGAAGACCCATCTGGTGGCCAACAGCATTTCAGGAGATCTGGAAGGCTTAGCCAGTCAAATTAAGCAGATATTAGTGGCAGAGCAGGAAGACCCAGGAAGTGAGTAACTTTAGATTCAGAAGGCTGAGAAGTTCTCTGAACCCAAAGCTCTGAGAACTAAACACTGGTAGAAAAGAAGCATCCAGAGAAGACGCCCAACACGTGGTCAGTAATGCAGCACTGAAGGCAGCCTAGGTCCTCCATAAAGTTACAGTTACAGTGGTGGGTTTCAAATTTTTTTACTACCGGTTCTGTGGGCGTGGCTTGGTGGGCTTGGTGGGCGTGGCTTGGTGGGCGTGACAGGGGAAGGATACTGTAAAATCTCCATTCCCTCCCCACTCCAGGGGAAGGTTACTGCAAAATCCCCATTTCCTCCAGATCAGCTGGGACTCGGGAGGCAGAGAATAAATGGGGGCAGGGCCAGTCAGAGGTGGTATTTACCGGTTCTCCAAAGTACTCAAAATTTCCGCTATTGGTTCTCCAGAACTGGTCAGAACCTGCTGAAACCCACCTCTGATCAGTTAATACAACTAAAAGAACTACTGGGAGTAGGTGAGGAATTAAAGTCTGGCTAAAAGCAGTTTCCAACACCCTCCACTTTCCAGCACAATCCAGTAAGCCACACAAGAGAATGTAAGTTAACATGGGCTATGGAGGACCAGGCAGAGGCCAAAAGTCCTAGAGGGGCCAGAGTTCAAGTTAAAAGGGAAAGTTAAAGAACAGGAACAAACAGTACTATAGAATATAGAATGTAAACATATTGATAAAATAGTGTATAAGGCAGGGGTGGGTTCTAACTTACCTCGCCGCTGGTTCGCTTCCTCCCACGCCACGTGGCTGCGCCTCATGGCCGTGCGTGCGCGGCTGCGCATGCGCAGTGCCAAAAACTCAGCTTCTGTACATGCGCAGAAGCAAAAACAAGCAAAAAATAGCAAAAAAAAAAGAGTCAAAAGCAAGATGGCGGCGCATGCGCAGTGCTGAAAACTTGGCTTCTGCGCATGCTCAGGAGCCAAAACCAGTAAAAAAATTAAAAAAAAGAAAAAAAAAGAAAAAAAAAAGAAAAAAAAGATGGCGGCATCCACGGACCGGCACCGACAGAACCGGCTCCGTGACATCACCACCGGTTCTATAGAACTGGTGCAAACCGGGAGGAACCCACCTCTGGTATAAGGTAATAGACATGAGAAAATAAAGCAGAAAACTGATTGTAAGAAAAAAGAAGCAAATCTCTTAACATTGTAAAAAAAAAAATCTTCATTTTTCCAGTATCTTATAATAAAAATCTCATTTAGTGAGAATTGTGGGTCTCTTTTGACTAGTACCACCTCACAAAGTAAGTAAGTGACCCTTTGAAATATATAATGGATTTAATTAGAAGGGATAATTTCCCCTGTATTTGTTATAGCATCCCATTTGTTTACCATGCAAAGTTTCTGGCATTATCAAAATAGCAATAGAGCAGCTATTTCTGCTTCTAAGCAAAAGCAGAATGAATTGATGATTGAATCTGTGGGACTGGTTTTATCGTAAACCACAGTATGAAGTCATGACTTATTCCTAATTTGCTTTAAAGAAAGAAACTCTGAGTTCAAGATCTGATGTGCAACTGCAGGTGATTTGAATAGAGTGTGAAATTGCAGAAGCAATTGTGAATTTTTTGCAGCTGTGGTTTCATGGTAACTCATTCATAATATGAAAATCAATTTGCCAATTATAGTTGAAATAAACCAGAAATTTGAAGTCAATAAAGTTGCTTTGATTGGGGTAAATACATTCAGTATTGTGAACAAAATAGTCTCAGTATATCGCTAAATTTTCAATATTCTAGGGATATTTGCATTTGTTCTCAAAATTAAACATATATTCTATATCTGTGTTCACATCCAGTCCTATTTGATTTTAATATTTTACATTTGGCAGTAGTGGATAGTTGACACCACCAATGCTGTTCCCCTAATTTATAAGATCTCACATACAAACTTATTAAAGAGTTCAGAAGCGTGTATCAATATGATTCAGGAAAACCAAACTCTAAATTCCATTCTTAAAACAGATGTTGGTAATAATGTTTACACTGCCTGTTACCAGCCCAAGAAATGTTTTTTTCATACTCAAGCAATCCTCAAACTGACTGGAGTTACTCTTAAGCTATGCCTTGCTTAAACTGAATAAACCACATAACACAACGAGCATTACACTGACCTGAAACCAAACCAACCACATTATGGCTTAAGATCTGAGTGGGTTAATTAAAATCTAGATTCTTATCGACTGCTCATACTATTTAAATTATTTCTAGACAATAAAAACTGTACGGTCATGACATTACAAATATAAAAATTGCATTACGTATAAAAAATAGGGCATCTAGCAAGTGCTCATTTCAGGAATGAGTTGTTTTTGACTGAGTTTGCAGTCCTTAGAAAACACGAACTTGGTTTACATGTCATTCTGCATTTGATCACAACTTGGCATATTGTGTGAATTCAGTCATTATAGTTGATGTTTTGTGGTTTACCACAACGCATGATTCTATGCACAGAATTATTGAATAAACATGCCTTAGCATGATGTGTGAACTGCTTGCATGTCTTGCCAAGTAATTATCTGCAATGAAAATGTCAGAATATGCACAATAGTAGCACACCCAGTTCTTTCCAAACTTTATTTTGGTCATGAAATTCTTGGGGACTTAATATGACCAAACAGAATTAAATTTTACTTGTCAATATTATACTGGGATCCCTAGCCAAAGACAAATAACGCCAACCATTTTATAAATAAGGATCTTTATTTAGAATAGTGTTGAAAACATTCTCAGCATCCATATTGTATAAATATATAAAGTTAAAGTTTGGCACAACAAACCAAGCAACATTAAATACATACATTTTTATTGTTCTTTCCATGGAAACTTTTTTTTTTTTTGCAAAGTATACAAAATAATTGCTCTTGTTCTTTTTTTTAAAAAAAAGTGGTCCACAACCTTTTCTGCATATATGTGGATGTGATTATGGGGTGGGGGTTTAGATGGGGGGAATTGCAAAGAAAGGCAGCAATTCTGAATGCATCTGGCTGCTTAAAGTATACAGATAGTAATGGGAATTGAGCAGCCTATCCAGGACTGTAAGGATCCCCGTCCATTGACCTTTCCACGGTAAAAACATTGGCCATTTCATGGTGCACAATTCTAAAAGACCTCTATATACAAATTAAATAGCTTTTGTTTATAACCAATAAATAAGTGCATTCTTGGAGTAATACAAGCATGGAAAAAAAAAAGGAATTATTAGATAGATTTGAAAGCGAGTAAAAAAAAAAATAGCCTTAAGTATCTTTCTTTCTTTCTCAGTCTTGGAAATGCAGGTTTAAGTATGATTGCTGGTTAAAAGAGAGCATTCGTCATATTTGCACTTCATAGCACTTGGTAAATAGGGTTGCTGGCATTGTTGTTGGCAGAGTCCTGAGGAATCTGAGTACAGCTGGCTGGGGAGCTGGTTTGGGCTCCGGTATCACTCAGGCTGGGCCCTTCGTGGAGTGAGCAAGGGCTGCCTTCAATCCCACTTTCAGTTGTGGGTAGAGCAGGACAGGCTGTGCTCTCTGTTGAAATCCGTTCCACAATGCTGGATAAGCAATCTAGGCTGGAAACGACTGAATTCTTCCCTTGCTTTGAATCTAAAGACAAGGAGATCCGTCAATCTCAAGACAATACCGAGAAGCTATTTTTTGCAGGAGTCCTCACACGCACGCGTACACACACATGAAATACATATGTTTTATAACATATATTGCTATTCAGCAGTCAAGGGAACGATTTCAGATAAATATCTACTCAGTTCCCCTCTAGTCACAAATTCAATGGACATTACAGTAATGGCTCATAAGCTGGGAATAAGTGAAGCTGGGAATACAAAAAGGGACTGTTTTAAAATTTATGCATTTATTTATTAAATTTATACACTGCCCATCTCACTGTTCAAGTCTAAGGTTATGTACCAAAACAACTGCTCATTTTGATCACCAATGAAAATTAAATGCATGCAACTTAGTAACAGTATATTTGATAAAATGCATGTGCTTTCAGGTACATGTATATGAATAAAAAGGTACCCAAAATATTATATATCTTAATTGAGAAAAATCTTTTTTAAAAGGCAAATTACTCACCACTGAGTGATTCTGAATAGTAGCTGCTGTCATAACTACTCCTTCTGCGAGAACTGCAAGGAGGACCACTGTATTCCATCTGAAACAAAACCCAACAATACAAGGCATTCAGTCAGAAACGTGAACACAAATCTCGACTCAAAAGTTTAATGATACTTTATATATCAGATACCACATACATATGTACATACACATACACACACAAACATTTCATTTGCTGTTTACTGCATTTCATAGCAAACTCAGGAATTATACAAATTGTCGTCTTAGTTATTTAGACTTTGTGGAGCAGTTTTGCATGTATAAATACCAGGCTCATGTTCTCTTACAACAAGCCCTTTACGCAAAGTGGTGCTGGAAATTGGAATGGGCTACTGTCAGCCTAGGAAACTAATCAGTGGACATTTGGGTAGAAAAATCTCACCTAACGATAGCAGTGGCTTTTATTACCATGCCAAATAGATGTATTTATTATGCATTGTTCTATTGTGATGGTATTTTTTTAATTTCATATCGTGTAAGCCACCTGGATTGAAATGCCATATATGTCTCAACAAATAAGTAAAAAAGCAAACTTTCCTTGTCTTCCAGAAGGCCATTAGGAAGTTGGCTTTCCCCCTCAGGGATGGGGCGAGAAGGGAGCGAAGGTTATTTGGATTGTGTTTTAGAGGGTCTATTTATATTATTATTGACTTTTAAAAATTTATTTAATTGCTGTTGTGTATCCAGAGGTACTTTATATAATATGGGTGGCTATGTCTGTGGAGAGTAGCCATGCACATTTTTAAAAATTAATAAAGTAACGGTTAAGTAAATAAATTTTATGAATGTGAAGTTCATAGTTCTGGTATTAACAATAGCATATACCACTTCACAATGCTTTATAGCCCTCTCTAAGCACTTTACAGAGTCAGCCTATTGCCCCCAACAATCTGGGTCCTCATTTTACCGAACTTGGAAGGATGGAAGGCTGAGTCAACCTTGAGCCCCTCCAGGATTGAACTCCTGGCTGTGGGTAGAGTTTGCATGAAATACTGCATTCTAACCACTGCGCCACTATGGTTCTTAGAACAGGAAGAACCGTTTTTTTACTCTTAACTGAATTTCAAATATTCATCAAAGTAGGAAACAAAATTAAATTACAAGAGAATTGTTAGTTGCCCAGGGGCCAAGGGTTATACATGACTCATTTGTCTTTCCTTGTCAAATGATCTCTTTGGCAAGTCATATTCCCATAATTCCTGTGCTTTGATTAAATCCTCCTCTTGGACAATTTTAGACTGGGAGGTTTCAGAGCGATTGACAGGTATGTTAACAGTAACCCCCTCTGTCACACCCCAACAATAGAATAAAATCAGCTCAACAAAATATTAAGTATCAAGAAAACCCAAGTCCTGCCCAACATGAAATTCACTAAATCACACAGAAACACTCATTCTTTTTCAATCTAGCCTACCTCATGGGCTCCTCATTGTGGGGATTGGATTTAGGGGGGAGAGACTCTCTTATGTGTTACCATGATGTTCCCCCTTTCAGGGGGAAAATATCTCATGAACAAGATTTTTTGTTTAGAAAAGGGGAAGAGGGTTGGTAGAAAAGTCTGTGAAATTACAAATCGGATTTTACTGCGGCATAATGCTAATCTTCACTTTTTTCCAAGTTGCTATTAGATATATTAAAGCACTTTATCATTGCAAGAAATCTCCAATAAGTTACTTAGATCTACAGCAGTGTTATAAATTTTTGCCTATTAAGACTTCTTCCTAAATCACAGAACTCCATGCACATTTACTAGAAAAGTGAGTTCCAAAGAAGGCAGGATGGTCCTTAGAAAATAATGTAGAGGATCCATTGGCAAATAATGCTTTTTTCCAGAAAGGCTTTGAACCAGCATATTTTAATGAGTACCTTTCAATGAACATTCTCCACATATGACCAGATTCAGAAGCATTTACTTTGGACTGCTCCATTCCTGAGGAAGTGAAATGAGGTCAGGGTGTAATTTTAACTGCCATCCACTATCTCAAAAATATTAACTTTAGGATATATAGCTGTATGACTAGGGAAAAGGGGAGATGTATCTTTGGACAAGCAAGATGAGAACGTTCCATTTAATGTACGGGATAAGTATGCATTTTCCCCAGTGATTAAATTTCATAAGCAAATAGCAATTATATTTGCTCCAAGAAAAGAAAAAAAAAACCCAGAAGGGCTCATTTTACTGCAAGGAAGCCAGAGAGAGTTGAATTTCAGAAGACACAGATTGAATTTCATACCACAAATCCTTTAGAGCAGAGTGATACTTAAAAGTTTGTTCCCTAACTGTTTGAAGTTGCTGTTGCAGTATTTTATACGTGACTTTCTTGAGGTAGGTGTGTGTGTGTGTGTGTGTGTTTGCGCGCGCGCGCACCAATGCCTTTGAGTCAATTCTTGACTCCTGGACAATTCCATGCAGTATTATATTTTGGAAGTGGCTTGCCATTGCCTCCTGCCTAGGGCTGTGACAGAATGACTGGCCCAAGATCATTCAGCTGGCTTCATGCCTGAAGAACTCAGGTCTCCTGGTTTCTAGCTTGTTGCCCTAACTAATATACCAATCTGGATCTCTTGCTGAGGATGTTTCAAAACTGTATATATTTTTCTTTAGTTGGACTCACCAAAGGAGCTTCTGTTGAAAAGCAACCCATTACATGAATAAATAAATAAATAAATGTACTCTGTAGATTAGGAAGCAAGTCCCCTTGAAGTGAAATCCCACCAATTCAGTGGGTGCTCATTCCTTAGAATGCAACCTCACTAATACAACTATGGCTGGATGGGAAGGTGAACTGGAACTACACAGTTAAAAGCAGAACAGAGAGACAATTTATTCCATCCATTTATTACAACCACTGACGCATAGGAATTTCCATATCAAATTTCTCCTGTCTCCACCCTAATTCCTGAGGGAACAAATAACCCAAACTGGGATTAAGACAGCAAACCTCCTCTCCCTTTTTACTCTAAGGCTGAGAGCACCAAACCCCCCCCCCCCCAAAACCCCTTGCCTATGGACCTTTTTTCTTCTCTTTCTCTTGGATTAGAGACTAAGCCTGCTTCAGCACCATAAGAGAGCATTCCCTATTTTCCTGGACATAAGGATGAACAGAAACCGATCCCCCCCTTGCCAAGGAATCAGAGGACACTTGGAGAAAGATGCTCTCAAAAGGCATCTCGGATTGGTTATAAGCTTTCTCTTTTGTCCTGGAAATTAAAAGTAGAGAAAACCTGAGAGAACGCATGTTGACTAAAGGAGAATAACTGCACCGTATCTCCTCTTGAACACAAACTAAACAAGAAGTCGTCCTAGCACTACTGTCAGTAGTTACCACTTCCAGAAAGGCAGGCTAACACTTGCAACCCTACGAAGCATTTTAAGGAAGCCAAGACTAGAAGTTGGGGTTCTCTCTCCCACCTGGGGAACCCTAGTTTCTGAAAAAGTCGTGAAAGCAGGCTGAATCCTGTCCCCCCCAAAAAATGATTGGGGGGGGCACAAATGGGGGCTTCCTGCTTCTGTGCCACAAATTTCAGGGCAACACGTCCTGCCGTCTCAGGCCAGAGCTTCTCATCTTTAAGAGGGACTGTCAAGACATGCGGGGAAGCCGCTCTTGTGGACTGCCCATCTCTCTATTCAAGGCAACAGCACTTAGACTTATAGTAGTCCTCGATTTACAACAGTTCATTTAGTGACTGTTCAAAGTTACAATGGCACTGAAAAAAGTGACTTATGACCACTTTTCACACTTATAACCATTGTGGCATCCCCGTGATCACGTGATCAAAATTCAGACGCTTGGTTACTAGTTCATATTTATGACTGTTGCTGTTTCCCAAGATTGTGTGATCATCTTCTGTAACCTTTTGACAAGCAAAATCAATGGGGAAGTCAGATTCACTTAACAACTACGTTACCAACTTATCAACTGCAGTGATTCACTTAACAACTGTGGCACGGAAGGTTGTAAAATGGGGCAACGTTCACTTAACCAATGTCTCACTTAACAGAAATCTCAGACACAATTGTGGATGTAAGTATACAGCCCCTCTCTAAGCGGTTTACAGAGTCAGCATATTGGAACCCCCCCCCCAACAATCTGGGTCGTCATGCAGACCGAAGCGTCCTCGATCAGCGGCGGCTTTTTGCGCCACAGCGCGGAGACTCACCATGCCGTCGGAGCAATTGGAGCGAGGGCTGGAGGCGTCGGAGTCGCCGCTGTAGTGTTCCAGGACCGGGTAGTAGACGTCCTCTTGCTCCCGCAGCAGCGCCTGGAGGCTTTCGATGTAGCGGATGGCGTTGCGCAGGATCTCCACCTTGGGCAGGCGCTGGTTGGGGTTGGTGGAGGTGCAGCGCTTGAGCGTCTCGAAGGCCTCGTTGACTTTGCTGAGCCGCCGCCGTTCGCGCATGGTGGCCGCCTTGCGGCGGTCGGCGTTGGTGGTCTTCCTCTTGCAGGCCTTGCAGGCCCAAAGCAGGCAGCGGCCGGCTTGGTGGTGCCCGCTGGGCGCCCGGATGTGCTCGTCCTCGTGGCCGTGGTGGTGGTGGCCGTGCTCGTCGGCCTTCAGCAGGCCTCCCACGTGCACCAGCCGCGGGTCCAAGTCTTCGAAGAAGTGCATGTCCGACGTGTTGAAACAAGGGTCGTCGTAGAAATCGCCGGCGGGCGAGAAAGAGCAGAGGGAGCCCTCGGTCAGCTCCATGTGGCCTAGGACGTCCATGGAAGAGCGGTGGCCGCCGGGCTCCCCACCCGGGCAGACGGCGAGGGCTTTCTTAACGCGAAAGGAGGGCTGGAGGGGACGCGGGGAGCTCCGATGCCAAATGAGCCGCGAAGGAGAGCCAAGGAGCGCGGGAGGGGGCTTCGGTCTCGCTTCCCGCTTCTTTATCCCCTCCTTCCCCCTTCCTCCGCCGCTCTGCCTGCCTGGAAGCAAACGACGGGCCTTTCCCGATGCCATCCCACCGGGTCCCCTCGTGGCTCTATTTATCCCGGAGAGGAGGCTGGCCGTTCCTCCGCAGCCACCTCTGCCCCACCTGCCGGCCTATCCCCTCGGGCCTCGCAAAGCCGGTCGACGGGAGGGGCGGCAGCGGCGGCGGGGGGGGGGTTGTCTCCAAGCGGGCGGGAAGGGAGAGGCGAGAGGCCGGGCCGTCGTGATTGGAGGGAGGCCGAAGAGAGACGCCCGTCCGACGAGAGCCGGAGAAACGTGGCCGTGTTTTGGAGAGGAGTGGGGAGGGGACAAATGTCAAAACGCCTGTCGGGGGATCAGCCGGAATGGGGGGGTCGAAATCTGCCTAACGCACCCGTGATCAGAAGGGAGGAGATGCTGTTTCGGTTTTCGTTCGTTTTCAACGTGATGCTTTTTAAGTCTTTGTCCGGCTCTTGAAAGGCTTGGAAAAAAAGGAATAAATGGAGCTATGTAATAAAAGCCGGTTTGGGAATCGGATGGCTTTTTTATCCCCTTTCTCTTCTCCCTTTCTCTCTCTCTCTCCCCCCCCCCACCATAAGGCAATTCTTCATTTTACCATGTCAAAAACGTTATATCTACTGAAAGGTAAACTAATAATAATAATAATGTATAATCTTTGAGACCACATCGAATTTATTTTTATTTTTTTTCCAGGATCGCGAAATCACTGAGGGGTGAATAGTTTAAAATCGAACGCGTTTGGGAGTCGATTTATAGGGGTTTTCCCAGGTTTGGAAATGCCAATATAGCTTCTTTTTTTGGGGGGGGGGGAAGAGGCTTCTTGGAGGATTTTCCCGTCGAAGCCGTCATAATTCTGAAACTGCTTTAATCTGATTTGATTAATCTGATACCCCTATCGCTGCTTTTAATTAATCGATCTATGAAGCACGACGGTGATCCGGTTGGTAATATTCGATCGCAAGGTTGTTTCCCGAAGCGTGGCCATCGGTTGCAGCTTTGGGATCAATTTTTTTTTTAAAACCCTATTTTAAATTTCGGTGCATACGAATGACAATCTGTTATCACTGGAGGCCATAATATCCGGGGCAAGTGTCTTCTCGTTATTAAATATTCTCGCTTTAGTTTTTTCGATTCAACATTTTTATTTTCACGGGTGGAAATGAAAGACGCAGACGCGTCTCGCCGGGAAATCCTTAGGCTTTCATCGTACCTGCTCTTTTGACGGAGAATTGGGATTCCGTATTTATTTTTTCGATTTCAACTATCGTTTGAATAGGAGGCGGACAAAACGAAGTATTTTTCTATTGCTCTCCCCAACCCTTTGGATAATAAAGAGCCACTTTTCCATTCCAGTCCCTGCAGGATTGCGATCTATATACCTTGCCTTTCCCTGGGGACAAATTGGAGGCAGGATTTTGAAATTGGGGGTGGGATTATAAAACCAGAGGGTGGGATGTCGCCTCTCCTCCGCCAGCCTGGGAGTTTTTCAAGATAACCCGCGGCATTCGTTGCTTTAGTTTTCGGGATTATTTTACTCTTTGATTGGTTTTGAATCGCCGGGATCAGAATTGCGGTTATCCTGAGCTGCGAGTAAATTAAAAGAGTGCTTTAGACCGATAGAAAAAGTGTTAGGAGGAGACATTGAACTCCCAATGTCTGATGGGAAGGATTTGTGGATCGCGGCCCCGTTTAACTTTGAGGGGGCCCCGAGAGCTCTGATTTGAGTAAGGGCGAAAAGTCCTTTGGGTGCTTTATAAAATGGGACGAGGGAGGGGGAGGGGGTTGCTCATGATTGGTAACATTCAGCCAACCCACGAAATTGTTGCAAGGGTAAGAAGACCCCAGCCGACCAGCAAGGGGTGGGAAAAGAAATTCCGAAGGCCAAAAAGTGGAAAGCCTGGAGTGGAATAGCGCTCCCAAGTCAAGGCAAGTCGTTCGGGCTGGACTAGTAAAACTGAGCTGAGAGGGGGAGTACGCTGTGCCTATTGTCAACCTCCTCTCTGGAGCATCTACTTTGGACGGTTGGGCAGAATTTGTCAACTTCAATCCAATTTACTTATGTTTACGCCATTGGTTGCTATCATTTGGTTGCTACTGAAGTTCGCAGATGACACAACAGTGATCAGTCTCATTCGAGACAATGATGAATCCGCATACAGACGGGAGGTTGAACAACTAACCTTGTGGTGCGACATGAACAATCTGGAACTGAATATACTCAAAACCATAGAAATGGTGGTAGACTTTAGGAGAAACCCTTCCATTCTACCACCTCTTACAATACTAGACAACACAGTATCAACAGTAGGGACCTTCAAATTTCTAGGTTCTATCATATCTCAAGACCTAAAATGGTC
>QLTV01000972.1:536807-567465 GCA_003457575.1 Thermophis baileyi
TGACAGTGCGGACAATCAATCAATGGACTGGCTTAACTCCAGAAGTTGTGGGTGCTCATGTCACTGAAGACTTTTAAGAAGAGACTGGACTACCATTTGTTGGAAATGGTGTAGGGTCTCCTGCATGAGGGGGGGGGGGGGGGGTTGGACTAGATGACCTACAAGGTCTCTTCCAACTCTGTTAATCTGTTAAATCATTCCTTTGTACTCAGCTCCTAAAAACGTCAAGTGATTCAAGGCCACCTTCATACTGCCCGACAAAGTTTGTAAATGTGGTGCCTGATAAACCTAATCTCTGGTGCCCATCCCAGTTTAGCTGGACCTTTGGGGAATTGAAATGGCAGTACATCTGGGAGAATATTATCAGCTCTTTCATTTTTGGAAGGAGAGCCCTGAAAGACTTGCCTGAGCTGATTTGGCTTTCTGAAGGAGCAGGAGATCCTTGTTTTAGCCTTCTGGAGAACGAATATTTGCTCATTGAGAGTGCTGCAGCTACCAGAAACAAGGGTCTGTTATTTTAAACAGGGAAAATAAATAGATGCTGGAGGTTTCTAAGTTGTGACACCAAGTTGAGATGTAGTCAACATTTTTCAGAAATATGGAAATGATGGACTAATTAAGAGCATGTTTTATTGGTGTTTACTTAGAAATACCTTTCACTGTGCAGAGTGGGATTTACTTCTATATAAATAGATACAGTATACTCCACAAGTTTAATCTGAGTTGGAAGTATTTCCTTACTTTTTTATTCTCCAGTTGCCAGCAGGATTCTAATCTACTGTATATGGCCCCATATGTACTGCATTGTATTTCTATACTACCGGTATATATACTTTATATAGTGGGAGTGATCATATCTTCTAGAAAGTACTTCTGCTATATTCACTCATCATCCTTGGTGATGTTGACTGGAGTTTATTACAATTATAACCCAAAATATCTAGAGATATTTTGCAGACAAGCTTTAATAAACTGTTTTTTCTGAGAATCGTTGTCTACATCCATAAAGAGAGATAAATAGGCAGTGCACTTTTTAATATACATTACCACAGTATTTTTCAACCTTAGCAAATTTAAGAAGTGAATTCTGAGAGCTGAAGTCCACACATCTTAAAGATGGCAAGGTTAGGAAACACTACAAATACATATAGTCCTAGGTGTACAGTAATTACTTATTTTACATAACTGGTAAATAGCAACAAATAGCAAGACACAGTCTAACCTTTCTACTTTTTTTCTTGTCTTTTGATACAGCACAATTATGAATAAGTTAATAAGTAGAAATAATTACTCAGTAATATGTTACCACAGAGTGTTTTACATGGGTATGTGAACAAGCATAGCTTTGTGATCATTTCAATCTGTTGGAAACAGACTTAATAAAAAATTCTATATATAAAACAAGAAAGCTAAGCAAGTTCAGATATGATTAGTATTTGGATGGAGGACTACCTGGAAATCCAAGAGTCAAGGGCTAGCTTGGGAAATTAAAAATCATTTGAAAAATAAGGATGGCAAGTCACTATTACGCTGCTGCCAAGAAAACTGTCTGGACATACCCATGAAATAATCAGGAACTGAACTCAGCTTGGAGACTTCATCACTCTGATCTTTTAACAGAGGTTCAGAATGCGTTATATTAAGTGTCCACTAGAGGATGCTCTCTATATATTGATCTTGAGTCGTATTAAATGGAGATTTTTCTTTTTCTGCATTATAACCAGGGGTGGGTTTCACTTACCTTCCCTACTGGTTCGGAAGTGCGCGCTTTGCACGCGCGCGTGTCACATCCGGGTACTGACCCTCTGTGCATGCGCAGAAGCCTTTGCGCATGCGCAGAGGGTTATTTGCCAGCCGCTTTCAAGCAGCGGCGACTGGGGAACCAGCTGGGGGCGTGACAAGCCGGCCTTCACTACCGGTTCGGCGACCGTAGCCAAATTTCCGCCACCGGTTCGTGCGAACCGGTCCGAACCGGTAGCAACCCATCACTGATTATAACGTTGCTTTCAATCATACTTGGAGTACTAAAATATATACAAATAGCACTACTTGGTTTCAAGGGTGCTTTGTCTAGTTTCCAAATAACCCAGATCCATGTTATTATCATTGCGACTATATTTCTCTTAATACTAATTTTCCTAAGGCTAATTACCTGAAGGGAAAAACCATAGGTAAACCCCAGATCAAGTAAGACAGTCCTTCTACCACCAGTTTTCTAGTTAGTTGACAATCAAGTGATTCAAGATCTTGTAAGGCTATTTATTTCTCATCTTTCCATAAAATTACAGTAAAAAGAACAAAAATTCTGGAGCAGAACAAGAGATCTTGCTAGTTTATAAAACAGAAGTGCAAACCTAATTCATAAGGTTAAATAATAATGAAATTGTTTAATATTTATATGAATCCCAGGAAGGCAAACTATTAAAAAATGCCATAAAAAATTGGTAACACAATGCTATTATTGGGATACATAAAGTACCTCTTAAGGACAGAGTTTGATACAAGGGAAAATAAAAAGATAAGGCAGTCTGTACTGAACCATCACATCATTCTGAATTTCTAGAAATCCTTCCACAAATCCTGATTTGATCATCCATCTCAATTTCTTGGCTGCAATATTGAATTGCCACGCTGTTGTCCTGGACATATGGTCAATATCCCTGTCTAGCTTAGAGACCTGAGATTTCCTTGTAATCTCCTAGCTATCCATTACTTGAGTCCAGCTCTGCTTAGCTTCTTTGAAGATTAAACAAAATCAGCTAGGTGCTACTACTGAATAGTGATGTTAAAAATACATTATTCCACATTCAAGTAAATATGCCCTTGAGTCACCTCAATTCATGGTGACTATGTGGTCACACTCATGTGGTTTTCTTGGCAGCCTTAAATGGTTTTTTATTAGAAATATGAATGCATGTCCTTCTCCTTAGATTATGTCATATTCCCTAAATTTATAATTCTAAACTATATAGAGTTGCTACCCTATGTCAAATGTTCAGTTTACTCATAAATAACTATGACTAGTATTGACCAGTCTATGTCTTAATGAAACATAATAAATTAAAAAATATAGAAAGATTGTGGGCAAAGTAGATGGGAATAGACTGCCACAATAAATAATAATATTTCCATACAATGGGATTTTACATTGTTCTCCAATGTTTCCATTTTTGGCCTATCCCAAATATGGCTTGCATTCCCCAGCCTACCAGCACAGATTTAGGACAATGTGTAGAAATTTTTGGGAAGATATCAAAAATGTGTTTCTAAGACGGCATTTATCAGCAGAATAATACAACATGAGACAAATCTATCTGCTGCATTTATGGAAAAAAAAAGAATTTCATGATTCAATAAATTGATAAAAGATGTACTCAAAAATCTTATACGAAGAGAAGCTTTTACCTCATATCTTGAGAATGATTATGTGCCATCAAGTTGTTGGCAACTGTTAGGGATCTTGTAGATATATTTTCTCCATCACAACCTATCCCTAACCTGGTCTTTCAATGGTGGACTCAATAAATCTATCCACCTTGCTGCTGGTCATCCTCTTCTTCTGTTTTCTTCTACCTTTCCCAAAATAAAAACCTTCTCCAGAGAAGTCTTCACATAAATACATCCAAAGTAAGATAATTTGACTCTGGTCATTTGTGCCTCAAATGAGAACTCTAGATTGATTTTGCTTCATGATATATTGTTTAATTTCTTGACTGTCCACGATATTTTCAGGAGTCTTCACCCACACCAGAGTTCAAAAGGATCAACACTCTTTCTATCCTGCTCTTTCAAAGTCCAACCTTTACTTCCATAGACACAATTCACAAAAGAAGTTATTTACAGCTACTTAACTGTAATGCTTGGACCGCTGTTAGTAATGTTACCTGTTGATTTTTGGAAACTGGATTTTTTTTTAAGTGCAGAATATATAGCTACTAAATGTATTCTGATTGATATCATTGGCAACTTCACCAACGATCCTTCTTTAAACAAATCAGTTAATTTTGCCACTTCTGCTAGTTCCATTAGCTTCACCAACCATTCTATCATTCATTGTGAGTATATCCATTTTTGTGTATATATTAGTCTTAACAGCAGTGACCTTTTTTAAAAAACAGGCTTTAAAAACAAGTCAAAATGCTGGCTGCAATCTATATATATAAAAGCGAAAACCACTCACACATTAATCACGAAATCTCCAGAACCGTAAAGCCTACAAACGTGAAATTTGCCACATATGTTCCTCTTGGCTTCTAGGTGCTCACTAAAATGACCATCGCAGCATGAGTATTTCTTATATTAATATTAACAAGCTCTGATGCTAAGGAGTTCTACTCCCCTCTCCCCACCTGAAAAGAAATCTGATCCAAATGCAAAACACAAGCAGAGCAGTTTCAGTTTCGCTTTTGCTTTCACAACAGCAAGCAGCTTTACTACAGAACAGTTGAGCTAAACCACACACAGGCTCCTTCCTGTCTCCTTCTTGCTCACACAGCAAATACTGTTTGAGTTTCCAACCCCCCCTCACCTCTCTCACACACTAATTTGCCTTCTCAGTTCAGACGAATCTGTTCCTTCTACTGTAACACCAGTTAAAGGGAAAAGAGGCAAAAAACGCAGGAAAAGATTTACAGATGCGATTAGGAAAACACAAGTAAGGGAAGCTGCCTGTTTCTCCCATGGCCAGTTCTATGTGGCATGCTCCAGTCAGTTCACCTGACTCAGTTCGCCTGGTCATCCTCCAGCCAGACAGCAAAACCAGGAATGATGTTTACAGGAAGGTCCTGAGCAATTCATCTGAGGGAAGAATTGAAAGTCTATGCTATGCAACGTATTAGCCTGGCTACATAGACAAAACAGCCACGGTTGCTGCTGGGATTAAAGGGCTTGTCCATCTATTTCATTGTTGATACACTTACAATAATGTCTTCATCTGTAACAGAAACTTAGCTTACCATCTCTAACGAAATAATATAGTCCCTTTTTTAACTACTCATTAATTTTCAAGCTTTAAGTGTCAATTTATCAAGCCCCATCACAAAGTTTCGTAGCGAAGCACAGGTATCAGCTAGTCACATAATAAAAATCCCATCCCTTTATATGTGTATACACATGTAAAAAAAGGGAGGCAGGGCTTTAATCATATAGGTACACCTCAGGGGTGGTTTGTGGATCCTTTTGCTGCCAGTTCGCTCAGGGTCATGCTGTGCGCGCCCCGCGCGCGTGCTTTGTGAATACGCACGCGCCCGCAGCAATAAAAAAATAGCTTCTACGCATGCGCAGAAGCAAAATCCAAGATGGCGGCACCCACGGAGACACCGACAGAACTGGCTCCATGACGTCATTGCCGAGTTACTAATGGTTCTAAAGAACTGGATAGAACCGGTAAGAACCCACCTCTGGTACACCTGCCATCTTGACTTTAATAATGTTAAGAAATTCTGCCTCTTGATCTCCCCACTCATCTATTTAGGTAGTGTTTATCAGTACACTTGTAGAATCTGGTTTATCGGTAATCATACATCACCTGCAATCTCTCTCTCTCTCTATCTCTCCCTCTCCCTCTCCCCCTCTCCCTCCTTCCCTTCCTCCCTCCCCCCTCTCTCTTCTGCCTTTTGTTTGGGAATGGTAGCTCCATCTATAGCACGGCCACCTCTCATTTTTCTCCACAACAATCTTGTGAGTGTGTTGTGCTGAGAAAGAGTGATTGACCCAAAGGCTCCCCAAGAGTTCCCATGTCTGAGAATGCACTTAATACTGGGTTTCCTAATTCCTACTCCAGCACCACTATACCGCCGATACAATACATATACACAAAGAATCCCCCCCCCAAGTTCTTTCCCCAACCATGGATGGTCCCTCTTAATGGGTTCTCTCTGGTTTGCCAGGATTTAAGGATTTTAGCAGTTCCGTGCATCATTTGATGGCATGCCCAATAACTCTGTAATAACTTTCAAAAAGGCAACTGGACAAAGCATCCACTAAGATTTGAAGAATATTTACATCTGAAGAACAGAAAGCGACTGTTCTTAGATTCATACTAAGTTCCACCAAACACACAACAGCAGTTTCCAGCTGCAGGCCACAAGGCTCATTGCTATATTAATCTTGTTCTTCATTGTTTTCAGTAACAAAATAGTTTTGATATTCTTAGAATATTATCAGTTTAAACTGGTTCTTATATTTAACCAGACCATTGATGTCAACTTTCCCCTATCTCTTTTTAGAAAGAATGTACTATAGTGACAGCTGAAAAGATGTTGTCACAGCTTCCTACCACTCGATCCCAGTCAGTATTCCCCCCCCTAATTTTCAATTTGGCTTGGATGATTTCTGAACTTTGCCTCATCCTTTCCATTTCTTCCTGGCCATCTATGTCTAGTTACTCTGAACCACTGCTTCCTGTCCCTCCTGCCTCCAAGTATCATAATGAGCTAAATCTGTTAAAAAACTGAATGTCTCCTATTCACACCTCCAAGCTGTCACCAACTGAGTTTGTGCATGCGAATCCAAAATTAAGGAAGAGAAAGAGATTAACAAAGGAGGGGATGGAAAAAAGGAAGTTTATGTATGTTTACTAGCTGTGCATAAAACAATGAAGTATTATTTTGAGGGTCAGTTACTGCTTTTATTACGGCCGGTTTTCCTCGATCACCTTTAAACAAATCTTAGACGTTATAACTCATTATCATGTTAAATGGGTGGAGAAGGAGCGCCTTGGAGAAATAAAGAGGCTCAATCAATCAATCAATCAATCAATCAGAATAGAGCTGGAAGGGACCTTGGAGGTCTTCTAGTCCAACCCCCTGCTTAAGCAGGAGACCCTATACCAATCAACAATCCAATCAATTAATGTGAGAGAGTTGGGGACAGTCTTAAGAGGTTGAGTAACGAAAGAGCGAAGTTACACTCAGAACGCAAGAAAACAGATCATGTTGTGCCAGAGCGCGTGAAACCGTAGGGCTTTGGTCCTATGCGCTGTGCCCCTTTGCTGCGCAGTGAGGCCTTATCAGCACCTGAAAGATGCAGGGACTTCCAGTAAGACATTGGTCGCATTGCATCCACCTTCCTCCACTCCGATCAGGAAGTTTTGCTCCACAGGCTTGCCCAGAGCGCTTTGTGGCGGTGGCTGAAGCAGGGGAGGAAGCCACTCTTGAACCGTTTGGGGCTCGGCTTAGCCTTGGTGAGGCGCAGGGTCACTGCGGTCTTCCTCTCCGTTTATATACAGAGTTCAGATTCAGGGTTAAAGCACTGAGGCAACGCGGGCATCTGGTGCACGCCTAGCCTGGGCGTTCCTTTCCGAATGAAAAAATGCCGGTTACCAGTCTTTGATCTAATTCATGTCATTTTTCAAGAAGAGATCTGGGCTTACATACACGTACACATGCGGTGGATATTATATTCTATTGTATAAGCCACGTTTGCTGTTCTGGGCACATTTCGGTGGGTAACGGCCCCAGGCTAGAAACGAAAGACTGCGATTTCTAGTCCCACCTTAGGTATGAGAGCCATCCTGGTGATTTTGGGCCAGTCATTTCCTCTCAGCCCAACCCATTTTACAGGTTGCTCTTGTAGGGAAAATAGGATGATGAAGGAGTATTAGGTTGAGTTATTTATAAAAATAATAAAGGTAGGATTGAAAAGTTTTTTAAAAAGGCAGAACCAAATTCACTCAGACTTCTAAGTGAATGTTCAGGGGCTGTAGCTGGAAGATCTCATTGCCATCTGGAAAGTTGTATTGAGGGGCAGTTGTATTTTCTGAACACAAAATAGCCCTACCTCCTGAAATAAATACATATTATAGGCAATCTTGTACATACACACACTTTTAAGACTTTTAAGAACAACTGACTTCGGTTTTCCCTACAGGGATCTTTGCCCCAGTACTTTCAGAGCTGTACATTTTATTTTCAAATAATTCAGAATTACATATTTTTGCTGGAGTTTGAAAAAGATGCATCCACTTGATGCAGAGTTATTAAAGCAGTGGGTCTTTATTGTGATTTAGAAGCCTTAAAATAAAATGTCCCTGTATAAATAAATGGCAGAATAGCACTTAGCACTAGCACTTAGATTTATATACCGCTTCATAGTGCTTTACAGCACTCTCTAAGCGGTTTACAGAGTCAGCATATTGCCCCTAACAATCTGGGTCCTCATTTTTACCAACTTCGGAAGGATGGAAGGCTGAGTCAACCTTGAAGGAACCAGAAGGTTCTTGGCTTCTACAAGGCTCAAAATACTTCAATCATTTTCAAAATGTATACTGTACAGCCGTGCTTATTATTTTATTTATTGGTTTTAAAAGAGTTGGGAGTTCAGGAAGACAAACCCCCCCCCCCAAGTGATGGACCAGATTCTCCATCAAGAGGAATTATCTGATGCCAGGAGTTACAATTTATTTCATACAGACATACAACTCTGTCTTGCTAGGATTTAGTTTGTTTCAGGCCTTCTAGCTCCATTCAAAACATCAACAAATATCTGTAGCTTGCCTGAGGTGTCAATATACAACTCTACAGTAGAACCTCTGGTCATGAACGCTTCTGACCACGACCAAACCGGGTTATGACCAAAAAATTCACAAACTTTTGAATCTGGTCACGAACACATACTCGGGTGGCGATCAAACACGGCCGTGGCAGATTTCCCCTTCCGCGCCATTTTTTTTGTAGGCGCCAAACAACAGCGACCTCGTGTGGCCACTGCATTAATTTTGGTTAGGTTCGGGTCACGACCAAATCGGGTTGCGACCAAAGTTATGGAATGAATTATGGTCATGACCAGAGGTTCTACTGTACATTAGTGTGCTGATGACATCTCACTCCAAACTGATTCTCCTCTCAGTGGCCTCATGCACATGTGAAGTAACGTGGAAAAGAAGATTTGGTACTATGGAGCATCCAATATAGGAACAACTAAGGATTTGACTACTTGTCCCTTATAGTTGCTGTGTGGAACTGTCTTCTCAGTTAGAAGTGGAAATATCATTTTTTTTAGTTTATTTGTTACTAGCTGCAGCTCTAGAAAAGGATCGCTGTATACCATGAAACAGAGTGGGGTCGCCTAAAGTTTCAGATTTTAAATGTCACAAATGAGCAAAGCATTCTTATTTTACTAATTATTTAATTTGTATTGCATCAGATTGGAAAAGGTGCTAGAGTGTCCCATGTGTCAAATAAGTGGCTAATTTTTATCACTGTTGTGTTTGACCTTGATTATTGTAAATGTAATTCATTTATCGGTATCGTGCAGTAAGTTCAGGTTAATTCATAAAATTAAATAGAGAGGTGGGTAAAAGATGAAAAGTAACTTAAACCGGTAGGTAAGTGACAGATAATCAAACATGGGTACCTTGAACCTTCTTGGCTCCAATTTTGCCAATTCTGGCTGCACCTAATGGACAACTGACCACTTCAGGTCCTAAATTGAGTTGACCTTTGACATAGGACCACTTAAGTTGAGTGCAACCAGCTGTCCTCCAGGAAGCCATCTTTTAGCATAATTGACAAGTGGCTAGTTTGATGCTGTGTATACAACATTCTTACCCATGGTCTTCTCTTCTGACCAAACCTTCTAAAGTGCAGACATTTACTGTTTCTTTTTACTGTAACCAACAATAAATCTAGATTTTATAGTCTAGCTCTAGGAATTCCATGCTTAGGATGAAATGTGTGAGTGGCTAAGTTTCTATGACATTTGACCACTAGGAACTACAATATCATAAATGCATTAAGGTCACCTAGAAGCTTCACATAGCTTAATTGCCTTAAGAAATAATCTTGTTCAGAGAAATTCTATATTTTAAAACTGATTGCTATTTTTCTGGATGACTAAGGATTTGCTTTAGAAATTATTTCAAGAATGGAGAAAATTCCAAAGAAATGACCATGAGTACAATATGGCATTCTTCCACTTAAAAAGGAAGTGGAGCAGGGGGCAAGGAGTGCGTGAATTTCTTTTCTTTCATTGTGCAATCATGGTTTCACGCACTGTTTCTCAATCATTGGCTGAGAATTTTGGTAGTTGAATTCCACTTATTTTAAAGTTGCCTAGGTTGAAAAACACTGCTTCCATCAGTCCACAGCCTCTCTGGCTTCCCATACTTCAATTAAATCCCAAGGGAGATTATAATTAAGGAAATTCCTCATGCTGCATTTTTTTTAATGCAGCAGTGCTGCTATCACTAAGAGAGAATCTTACTCTTGAGAAATTGCAGTGGTCAATAGTGCTCAGGGTTGAAGTTGTTGGTTAACGTTGAGGTTGGGGTTAAGGTGGGATACCTTTGGAGAAATCATCTAACTAGTTATTCAAGCCAACTCTTCATTGGTAGAGATTTTTGAAAGGTCATTTGTTAGAAAAAGGTTCATTGCTAGCTGAGAGGTTTTCATTTTTATCAACTTACTCTAAAATTAAATTGTGTTAGACCATGAATTTGTGTTGATTGGAGAATAGTAAGATAGTCTCATTTCTGCCCTTCAAGAATTTCCTGCCTTTTTAGCATCCTATCATAGATTGTGGAGTCATGTAACTCTTCTCTCTCTCTTTCTTTTAGTGCCTTTCTCCATTGTAGCAGATATCTATTCTATGAGGTGGCAGTTGGGTTGTTCCTGTTGCCACTTTTCATCTTGCTGTCCAGTCTCTAATCTTGCTGTTTATGCATGTGTGTGTTAGTAGTGGGTTCTAAAACCCTTTACTACAGGTTCGCGCACACGTTTGCATGCGCGTGTGATGCTTCTGTGCATGCGCAGAAGCCTCCCAGGCAGGTGGGCGGAGCCTCCCGCCACCACCGCTACCGGTTCTAAGAACTGGGCCGAACCGGGCGCAACCCACCGCTGGTGTGGTAGCAGGTGTGTGTGTGTGTGTGTGAGAGAGAGAGAGAGAGAGAGAAAGGGGGGGTAGTTTCATGCTTTGTGCTAATTTTATAAGATCATATTACAAAAGTTGAAATAATTTCTGTAGTGTCACCTCCTGGCCTTGTAAGCATATAGGCATAGTGACTTGAGGATTCACTCCTTTTCCTCATTGGGAGATAAGCCAATCTCACAGGAGATAAGTAAAGTCAGACTTTCTTAGAAAAGGAAATATAAAATATAACTTCCATATTTTTAACTGTAAATATAATAATTTGGGCCTATTGAGGTTCTCAGTCATCCAGGTCATAGCTGTCCCAAAGGTGCTTTTTCAAAAGAGCCGAGATGGCACTGTGGTTAGAGTGCAGTACTGCAGGATACTTCAGCTGACTGCTAGCTGCAGTTGGGCAGTTCGAATCTCACCGGCTCAAGGTTGACTCAGCCTTCCATCCTTCCGAGGTGGGTAAAATGAGGACCCAGATTGTTGGGGGCAATATGCTGACTCTGTGAACCGCTTAGAGAGGGCTGTAAAGCACTGTAAAGCGGTATATAAGTCTAAGTGCTAAGTGCTATTGCTATTGCAATTGGACTTTCTGGTTTTTCTTTGAAGACATTTCGTTTCTCATTCAAGAAGCTTCTTCAGCTCTGAGAAGCGAAACGTCTTCAGGGAAAAACAAGAAAGTCCAGTTGCCTCTTGAAAAAGCACCTTTGGGATAATAATTTGGGGTTCATATACTCCCAGATTTTCATTATATAGTGACACTGCTTACATTCATCGAAACAACCAGTACTTAATAAATTTATTTTAAAACAATATCATAATTTTTAATAAAACTTTAAAGATTATTTTCTGAAGATAAAAATCAGATTAAGCCATACACTTAAATTTCATGGACTGTTTGCTTGCAGAACACCAGCCATATTGGGATACTTGACATCCAGGTATTTTAAATGCCTTTCTGCCAAATTGTGTGGTTATCAGACTGATAATAATGTTCAGGAAAAAGAGAATTCATAGTTTCTGTTTTTATCCAAACACCCATGCAAACTTCTTGTCTGTTTCCAAGTTTTACTTTGTCTTGCAAAATGGTCGCTGTGTTCATTTTCTGGATTAGTTACCGCATCTCCACTTGGCACAGAAAATGTGCAGCTGCTCTCCAAAGCTCATTTTTATGGTACAGAAAAGGTTTCCCTCCCCTTTTTTCTTCTTTAGTCAAAGGCAGTGAGAAAGACTTATGAATCACTAGATTTGTAATAGTTTTAGGTGGTTAGAAGGCTTTTGTATAGGAAAAAAATATGAATGGATTTGATTGAGCAAACTAAGTGTATTGTTAATGCTGTGACTCTAAATGATTGTGTGCATGGCAGTTGAGATTGCAAATTTCCCCCTTACTGCTTTCATATATTGGTTCATTTTTTTCTTGTATTAAAATTTAAAAATGTGTACTACCATTTTGTGAGCTGTTAGTTATGTCAGCTTACTAAAATATTCATTCAGTAGTTTTTATTCAAAAGCCATAGAGAGATCAGTCAAGCTCAATTACTAGTGGAACAGTGGTGGTGCAATGGCTAGAATGTAGTATTGCAAGCTGACTCTGCCCATTGCCAGGAGTTTGATTCTGACCGTCTCAAAATTGACTCAGCCTTCCATCCTTCTGAGGACAGTAAAATGAGGGCCCAGCATATTGGGGGCAATATGCTGACTCTGTAAACTGCTTAGAGAGGGCTGTAAAGCACTATGGAGCAGTGTATAAGTCTGCTATTTCTATTGCTACTACAGATCAGAAGCAAGCTTATGAACAACTATATTGTAATCTTGTTTTATAGGAACACCATGATTCCAGATTGCCTTCTCAATAAAGCCAGGCTGAATATATTCATCATACACTTTATTCTTGGTTCACTTCCTTTCTCATCATCATGAGCCACGGTGGCGCAGTGGTTAGAGTGCAGTACTGCAGGCTACTTCTGCTGATCACCGGCTGCCTGCAATTTGGCAGTTCAAATCTCACCAGGCTCAAGATTGACTCCGCCTTCCATCCTTCCGAGTTGGGTAAAATGAGGACCCAAATTGTTGGGGGCAATATGCTGACTGTAAACCGCTTAGAGAGGGCTGTAAAGCACTGTAAAGTGGTATATAAGTCTAAGTACTATTGCTATTGCTATCTCTCAGCTATGCTCATTTTAGGAGGACGGCTGTATTAGTCTATGGCAACTTAAAACTGTGTTAGTCAACCTCAGCAATTTAAAACTGTATGAACTTTCAGGTTCCAGAATTCCTTGGCCCGTGGATGTTGAGACACACTGGTCTACAGTAACAAAAGATCAGAAGAAGTCTGAAAGCCCTTTTCCAATTAACAACTTTTATTAAAAGGTATATACTTCTGTGAACTGCAGCTCACTTCATCATATGTGAGATACTTTATCAACTGTACTCCTGTCACAAACCATACCAAGTAGTGATTACTCATAGGAAGGTGCTCTGCTGTATCCCAAGAGGCGAGATAATGAGCATGTTTCAAAAGCAACAGTCTCCAAATATTTTGGTTGAACCTGTTAGTTACCTTCATCACCATGATTATGTAAAAACAATCCAGTCAAACCTCACAGATACCTCTTTGATCCATAAGGACTCCTACAGTTAGAGATAATAAATAAATGTATCATGAAAAGCCAGGAGAATAAGCCATTGTTCCTTTGCCTATATTAATTTTTGAAAGCAAATGTCCTGATTCCATTGGCCTAAAGCCTGCATGGATACAGTGTTTTGGGATCCCATGGTCTTCAGCTGTGATGGAATGTAGCCTGGATTCCCAGGAGGGAGGGAGTACTTTCCAAAGGAGCAAGAGACAATTCAGTTCAGATAGTTCATGTGAGAGAAAGAGGGTGAAGACAACTCCTCCCTAATGGTTCCCAGAGATTTAAGGGGGTGGAAGTTTGCTTTAGTTTGGCAAGATCCTGTCTATAGGTGCGGAACAATAAAGAAATCTTGGAATGTTTTCACATGTTTTCCTTCCCTGACATCAGCCCCTAAATCATATATTTGTTTGATCTTTTTCCTGGAAACAAAGTCATGCTGCTCTGGCTATTTCGTGATCAAGATTTTTTCAATAGTGGTAACCAGAAAGCTATTTAGCTACTGAATATATCAGTAGCTAAACAGTATATCACCCTCAGCTTAAATCAAATGGAAGCTTTCATACTTAAATTGCCAATCCAGCAGTTGCTGAGAGCTCTTTCTTTTCCTTCTCTAGAGTATTATGAGGCAGTAAGAAATTTATCACTCCATGTTCTGGATCCCGCCATTAATCTATTGGTCTCATTCAACCTGAATCTGAAGACAATTGGGGAGAAGGAGATTTGTCAAGGGCAGAAAAGAAGATAGGTGTTCTGGACATGGGTTACTTTTTTTTGAAATCTCAGCTCTCCCAACTTCTGATTAAAGTCCTTGTTCTAAATTGTGAAGAATGGAGGCCACAAGATTAGCATACTGTGATTGTACAATTTATATGATTTTTTGCAAGACTCCCGTATTTTTCATTTTGCCATTTATATTCAATCTTCAGTCAGAGGTGGGTTTCAGCAGGTTCTGACCAGTTCTGGAGAACCGGTAGCGAAAATTTTGAGTAGTTCGGAGAACCAGTAAATACCACCTCCGACTGGCCCCACCCCCATCTATTCTCTGCCTCCCGAGTCCCAGCTGATCAAGAGGAAATGGGGATTTTGCAGTAACCTTGCCCTGGAGTGGGGAGAGAATGGAGATTTTACAGTATCCTTCCCCTGCCACGCCTACCAAGCCACACCCACCAAGCCACACCCACCAACCCACACCCACCAAGCCACACCCACCAAGCCACACCATGCCACGCCCACCAAGCCACGCCCACAGAACCAGTAGTAAAAAAAATTGAATCCCACCACTGTCTTCAGTGTATGAGTTTGAAATACTCACAAAATTCACACTGGACTGTTATACAATATGTCACTTCCAGTTCCTTTTCTCATGACATGCTTGCCTGCAATAAGCCACCAAACTCCATGACTCGCCATAAGGCTTTACACCAAATATGGATGCACATCTGGTAGATATCTCACTTGGAAAAGCTAATTTCTCATAAGCTCTTTTTCTTCCATTGCTGGTAGTCAAGATTAATGGGGGAAAATCAAAACTTGCTAAGGCCATTAAAATAGCTTTTTTGCCTGCTGACAGCACAGATAGATTTAACTATCAAATCAACTAAACTCTCCATTATTAAATTAGCCTCCCATTCATTGATTTTTATGGTAATCTACATGTGCTATATCCTGATTTCTATAGGTATTGTACATCCTACTTGACTGGTTTAGACAATGTATGCTCATTTGGGTGAGCCCAAATAATGCAGTTTCCTTAGGAAAACAACTGTTGTATTTAATTGAACAATATGGACTATGGACTATTTCCTTGCCTCCTTGTTCTTCCTTTACCAAGTTCCCTGTTGGATCTTTTCCAGAAAGAGGTTCTATGCTTTGTAAAACTTTAAATATGCAACATTTCTATTTCCCGTGGAATTTACAGTTTTATTTGTAACTTCTGATATAGCTTTCATAAGGCATGTTTTAGGCAGATTGGTACCAGAGTACTCATTGAAGAGCCTTTCCAGATAATCTGAAACCAGTGATTTATATATAGAAAGCTGTGAAATCTAAAACCATTTGATGGCCTTTTCTTCAAGCTTAATGTGACAAAATGTACAGTACAGTGGCATAGTTATGCTGGGTATAAAATGCACACCTCAAAGAAAAATCCATAATAGTTTCTGCAGTAGATAAACACAGCTTATGTTTCAGTCATGCTGAACTGATGCTAAGTCTCTTTCCCCTAGCAATGTTTTGGGGCTTTTAAATATATTTATTTATACATCACCATAACACATAGCACTATGCAAAGAAAAAACTTGACCATCCCTTAATGCAGGGGATTTATAAGGTCGATGATACATTGTTTTGGGATTCATTTTTGCTTAAGCTACTCTTAGTAGTTTTTCCATCCCCAAAGCAGAATTAAAACTTATTATTTCACTGGTGGAAAATTACGTTTTAGTTTCTGAGGTCATGATTTCCCCTTTAATCTTTCTGCTTGAGGTTTCCTAGTATTAGATTTTGGATGTAAATATCGCTGCCTTGAGCTCTTAACTACATTATTCACAAAGCAAAGGCACACATACACATAGACACAAATCACCAAACAGACTCCACAGGTGAAATCATCTAATTGAACATGGGTTTAGAACAGGAGTGAGCAACTACGACAACTTTACAACCTGTGGACTTCAAATCCCAGAATTCCTGAACCAGCCATGCTAGATGTTATAAAGTTGCCATAGTTAAGCATCCCTGGCTTAGAAACTAAGCAGAGTTAGGCTGATGACTACTTGAATGAAAGTCCAGCAATTCTAGGACTCTAGGCTAGACAGACGAGTTAAAAAAAATTGTATCCAGAAGACAATAGCAAACCATTTGTAATAAAATTATTAGAATTAGAATTAGACCTCTTAAGAAGTCACCAGGAGTCTCACTTAACTTGAAGGAGACTTAATATGGTAAAAACTTGATTGCCCTGCAAATCTATACTGCTAGAACTTGGAAAAAAAGGTTTGATAGAAGGATTTATGGTATCTTCTGGTGATATTGTGAAATTGACCTGCCTTATAGTGTTTTAATAGAGTCCATATGTTATTTTCTTCCTTCACTTACCAACTTATCCATTGTCTTTTGTCACAAAAACAGAATTGCTGTACAATGCCTTTCTACTGATAAAACTAGGAAGTGGGAAAGAGGTATGACAATCTCTTGCCAACTTCTTTCTCCTCTAAATGGCCACTGGATTACTTTCCAACCATTCTACCAAAGACATATTTAGTTTAAACCAAAATAGGTCTGTCAAACTTACCTTTACTTCCTTGAAAACTATCAAGATTTGATTAGATTTGATTTGGACAGTTCATATATAGTACGTTAGACAGGAGATATTGTTTTATTACCTTTTGGTAAATCATGTCAAGACACAGGAATATAGCCCTATATCTGCAGATGAAGTTTATCTCTCAACTTTTTATATGACATTTGGCTTCTGCTGAGGATTCCTTGTCCTGAACAATGTGAGCAGCTATCGCGCAGCCACACATAAAGTCCTGCCTAAAATTTCATAGCACAATCCTTTACGCAAATCAGAAGACAAGTATATAAAATTGCTGTTTCAGTCATAGTCTGCTTCATATTTTGGTGGGGAAATGAATACCTGCCATTTTGTTTCCAGAGTAAGGAAGATAGGCTTCTGTGCTATATTTTATCTATCGCAAGTGTCCTACCTTTTTGACTGTAAATATTGTAAGTAATAAACTAGAAATATATCTAGAGTACAAATAGCTATTCTATTGATAATTCCATTGTATACAATGGCTTTTTTATTTGTGTTATTACCAACCTGGTTAAATTAGACATAAAACCAAAGATGGTGTGTTTAAGCTGAATTGATTGTGAATATAGAAAAACTGTAGACAAGGCAACTAATTATGGTTTTGCATATTGTATGAATCCAGCCAGCTGCATTTTCCATAACCCATAATAAAACCAACTATAGTTTAATACATGTGCAAATCTCCCCATAGAACAAGAAAGCACATGCTAAAAAGGTCAACATTACTGCAGCTTTATAGCTGAAATTCTCTTCAGCACTGCTATAACTGTCTTAGTTTCTAAGCATTTCTATTTAAAGCAACTGTTGAATGCTCCATGTTGAGTGAAAACATTTTAAGGTGCGTTAACAATTTTATTTGAAAAAGAGCAGGGATGAAGATTCAAAAAGATTCAGTCATGATTAGTAAATGAAGTTAGCAAGGGTATCAAAACAAAACCCCTACTATATCTATGCTTGCAAAAAATACAAACTTCTTGTATTGTCTTCTCTAATATTGTGATTTTATCAAGCAGCTAGTCATAAGGAAATTCTAGGATCTTTGAAACTTTCCAGAATGGCCTAGTTTCTCCACATAGTACTGTGGCTCCTTGTGAGAGAGAAAATGTCCATAATGTTGGAGATACGATAAGTTGGTGAGCTCTATCAAATCTAACGATTTGACAGCTTGCACTAGTATTGCCAGCACTTTAATTAGTGTGTGTTGGGTATTTTTGAACTTAATGAAACAACATCTGAAATTTACCATAGCAAGAAAGCATCACCTGGTGAATTGTGCAGATTAAGCTGTCATTGAAAGCTCAACTCTAGCAGCCATTGGAGAACCTAGCAACCCTGCACATGTGTTCATAAGTTTTAATTTGCTCAACCATTGATACAACATATTAATGAAAGACAAGCATTGGATCATGGTTCCTACATTTACAAAAGGCATTTTAACTTTTTTAAAAGAATATTCATTAAACCAATATTTAATTCAGATTTTCTGTGCTGTACTTATTTACTCGGCACATCATTGTATACCAGGGGTGTCAAACTCACATTGTCACGTCATTACATGACATATCATGACCTTTTCCCCCTTCGCTAAACTGGGGGTGGGTGTAGCCAGCGCGTGACACATCCGGCTGGCGGGCCACAAGTTTGACACCCCTGTTGTATACTGAGTTGCAGCTTATTCAGAGCATGATTTTGAGGTGGATAGGAAAAAGGCAACAAGTAGAAGAATCAGTTACCTGGTCACAAAATGAAACCAGACCAACTATTGTGAAATGAAATTCTTGTACAGGTTATACCACTTTAATAGGAACCCAATCCATATCAAATAAAGCAATGAAATAACACAGCAAAACGAACAGGAATGAGTCAAGGCAGCAACTGGATGGGGAATGAATGGGTCATCTCCTCAATTGTGGAAACCACTATTATTCCCTTGAAGTAATTGGAGCTCTGCTGATTAAGCCAGCTAGGGATTTGTTCTTATAAAACTTGGTTCCTCCCCAAATAGTTTTCCTTCTTCAAGGGGGCACCTGTCGGTGGTGGAGTTGGGGATGGTGTTGGATTAGTGCACATGCAGCCTGTCTCCTTGGCCCCGGCCCTTTGCACCCAAAATGAACTCCAGCTGCTGCTCTCCACAGCAGGTGCTCCATCCATCCTCTGGCAGCTGTTTCAATGCACACTGTTACCATCCACATGAAGGCCAATGGCCTGGTCTCAATGCAATTTATATCCTCTGAACCTCATGATTACGACTTGGTTCTCTCTGTGGAAGAAACATACATCTAGAACGATTCGCTTCAGACAACCAAAGTTCTGAATCAACTGAAATGCATTTTCCTTACCTTGTCTAAAACCATTGTTCTCTCTGGATGAGAAAACATTGTGTCTCCTTCTGTGCTTTGAGAGCATACTTCATTACGTATCCTTGCAGTTTCATACAACTGAAAATCAGGTTGGATATCTTATGAGAACCAGAGTTTTATTTAGCAGATAGTTCAAAGGAGAAATACAAGTTTTTTGTTCTAAAAAGCTATGAGACATAACATCTGTCATGAGGTTGCATGATCATAAAGCCGGCCTACAAAAAGGTTTTTTAATGTTTACTCAGTTTCCTAAAATTTGATCAAATCACTGTGTCAGTTTCTGTAATTGCATATTGGTATAGCTTCTGTAATTGCAATATACCAACTCCTTCACTTATTAAGACTTATTGGCTGTTCTGAATGTGGGAAATGAAGTCTTAGCAGCAGTGTGTGTGTGGGGGGGGGGAATTGACAATGTCCATCATAAATGAAAATTTCCACATTTATATGACACAGACATTTCCAATCTAATACAGATATCTAAACAGCCCTTTCTACAATTAGTAGTTCACAATTTGCTTGGGATGTGCTAGGGGAAAAAAAAACTCCACACTCATTAAATGTTGAGTGAAGTGATATCAGCAGTGGAACTCAGCTAAGTGGTAACATACAATTACACAAGTGAAAGTCTTCACACCTGCTGCTGAGAATAACAGTAGCTGGCTGACTTGATACTACAAGTAAAGCATTGTGCTGAGCATAGATTGAATTACATGCTGAGCAACTCTTCAGCTTCTCCCTGACCGTGTGGACAATTCAGCATCACAGCAGTAGATGGAGAAGCTTTAGCAGAAATTGTGTCCTATATCTGAGGAGGAAGAACATATACAGGTAGTCCTCATCTTACAAACAGTTCATTTAGCGACCATTTGAAGTTACAATGGCAATGAAAAAAGTGAGTTAAGACCATTTTTCACACTTACGACTGCTGCAGTATCCTCATGGTCATGGGATCAAAATTTAGACACTTAGCAACTGACTTGTACTTAAGACGGTTGCGGCGTCCCAAGGTCATGTGATTACCTTTTGCAACCTTCTGACAAGTAAAGTCAGTGGGGAAGCCAGATTCATTTAACAACTGCAATGATTCACTTAAAACTATGGCGCAAAATGGAGCAAAATTCACTTAACAATCATCTCACTTAGCAACTGAAATTTTGGGCTCAATTGGGATTGTAAGTTGAGGACAACCTGTATATGGTAGACCGTGTCAAGGCTAACATTTATAGAAAGTTGTGTATATTTTGTATTTTGGTAAAAGAGCATAAATTTTTTTTAAAAATGGAGAAACTCTAAATCAACTTCCCAGTCCTGATTCCTCCAGATGCAGTATGTTGGACTGCAACCCTACAACTACAAACCAGCACAGCCAGTGGTGAAATCTAAAAATTTTCCCTACCGGTTCTGTGGGCCTGGCTTGGTGGGTGTGGCTTGGTGGTCATGTGACTGGGTGGCGTGGCTTGGTGGTCATGGTCATGTGACCGGGTGAGCTCAAAAACCAACTTTCCCACTTCACACACAAACAACACAAAAGCTACACAACTGACTCACACATAATGCAAAAGCACACAAAATGGCCACTGCAACAACAAGCAGGAACCTCACAGAGCCACAAAGAGCTCAAAAACCAACTTTCACACTGCACACACAAACAACACAAAAGCCACACAACTGACTCACATACAATGCAAAAGCACACAAAAAGGCCCCTGCAACAAAAAGCAGGACCAGAAACACAAACAGCGCAAAAACCCAACTTTCACTCTTCATACACAAAAAACACAAAAGCTACACAACTGACTCCTACACAACTGACTCACACACAATGCAGAAGCAGCTGGACTTCACACAAAATGGCCCCTGCAATAAACAGGAACCTCACAGAGTCACAGTTCGGTTGAATAGGTAGTTTTAAAAAAATGCTTTAAAAAAGTTAAAAAAAAGGTTCATCAGCTGTGACAATCAGCTGTGCTGCCCGATAGTCCGAACCTTTTTCTTTTTAAAAGCATTTTTACTACCGGTTCTGCGAACCAGAAGCATTTGTTACTACCGGTTCCAGCGAACCAGGCCGAACTGGTAGCATTTCACCCCTGAGCACAGCTGTCAAGTTGAAGAATGCTGCTGCATGTCTTCTCAAACCAAATCTGTATTTTCCATTCTCCATAGAATTGCATAGACTGAGTTCATATGTTTGGTGAGCATGCCCATTAGCAAATCATTCTTCTATGCATTCAGAGGCATAGAAGTCCATCACATTAAGTTTCTTTGAGCCAGGCTGTAGTTTTACAAGACAGCATAACTGATTTGATTTGGTTCAAATTCATTCTACACACAAAAAAGTGGCCAAGTTACTTTCCAGGTGGGAAATGAGCCAAAAAATGAAGGTATTCTGCCCCCTCTAACACTTGTTTTTTGCCATTCAGATGGCAAAATTTACAGATAATGACTATTTTTTAAATTGCAAGTTGACATCTTAGGAAGACTGTTAATCTTCCACTGGACACTCAGAAAGCAAGTGTAGAGGAATGATGTTAACAATGACAAGTGTGTATTCCACAGAGTAAAGGGAAATTATAGAAGGATCATCACATCGTAAAGCACCACAATCTGGTTTCTCTGCCCCACAGAAAGAATAACACAAAGTAGTTTTGCATAAATATATAGGATGTTCAAGAGGAAAATTACCAACATATTTATTTTGTCTACACAAAAGCTGTAAATTAAAATGAAAAAGCACACAAGAAAAATTATCCATTTTGATTATTGATTCAGAAACTAAGGCATGTTTCCTGCTGTGTATATACTGTATATATACTGATTAAGGAACAGTGAACATTACACAAAAAATGGACAAAATATTAATATTTCCCATAAATTAGCCATGAGGAAATATACTCTCTTTATGGAAAGTAATACTTGTAATCTCTGACAGATTTCAATTAGCTTCCAACTTGAGGCAAATATGAGAAATTTTCTCCATGAAATGCTTGTTGCCAAATGATCATGACTTACATTAACTATACCCAGTCCTTTCTCTGAAAGTCTGGAACATTTTAAATAGTGCAGTTAGCTGACATTCTGCAAGTGCAAAAAGTAGTTTTTATTTCCTGCCTTATCATTCCAGAGTAACTTTGGATTTCAGCTCATATCTGTACCTTTTGTTTTATACCAGTGTTGCTTTGTACCTACTTCATTTTTGGAGCTTCTTAGAAAACCAAGGAATCATCCAAGACTGGCAAATAAGAACAATCCACTCAGAAGAAACCTTGCTAGCTAACAAGGTGCCCAAAGAATTGTCCTTCATATTGTTGGGAAATGTATTGGTTTAATTTCCCAATAAACAACAAAACAATAAACAATCAGGATCTCAAACCTCTAATAGATAATGTATCATTTGGAAAAAGAAACAGTCGGGACAAACAGACTGCACAAAGTTAAATCAAAATACGGTGCGGATTTCAGTAGATTTTTCTTGGATGTGATGAGGAACAACTGGGAACACCAGTGCTGCTTGACATCTCTGGCTCCATCCCTGAGTGTCACTCTAGGCAAAAGAAGTCAGAAAAGCCACCCATGAAGACAAGATTATTTTGAGGGTGAGGTTTGGGGAAAAATAACCTTACCATGGCAGGATGATCATGGTAGACAATTGGTTTTGCCTGTATTGTATTCATTATCCACCCATTGTGAGTGGTCCCAATGAGGATGCCTAATACTTTATCCACTAACCTTTAACTAGTGTTCACCATTAGGAGAACAAAGCAGACACTCTAAGGTACAATACATCAGTGTAAAGTATCAAATGAAGAAAGACACTTCTTGGCAAGCTGTGCACAATTCAGGTTTAAACTGTCATTAGCGTGCGTTCCTTTGAATTGCCTGACAAATCTCAAAAGAGCTAAAAGCCTTTCAGCCAGGAAAAAACACTGAAATCAAACCTTACTTTCTCCAATGGTGCTTCTGTCCCATCCCCACAATCACAGCTTCTTTTTGGGGGGGGGGGGGAAAGCGGTTCCTACTTTCCAGCCTAAACACTGGAATGACTTAATTCCGTAGGGAATTCACTCTCCAGTTCTTGCTTGAAATGCTTTTTGCTCAGGACAGCTTGAGAACAGAATTTTGGAAGAGACAATGCTACTATCAGTATGGAGGGTCAAAAGCCATTTCATTGAAAAGGCAGCATTTGTCTCTTAATTTCGGACAGAAAAATACACGGATGTTTTTCTTCCATTCGGTATGTGATGAAAGATAAGGAAAAGCAGGAAACTGGACCCAATTTATACTTTTTAATTGGCTGTTTAGAGTCTGGTTCCATTTTTAACTTAACAGAATCAATCATGCTCCTCCTTCTCCTAATTCTTCACTTGCTATTTAACATTGAGGTGGTCTCAGTTTTTAATAATGTCTGGAGCCTTTCTTCCTCCACTCGCCAAAGCTGCTTTTGATGCCTTGTTTAAGCCTCTGATCTATCTAGAAAGCCAATTTGATGGATTAAAGTCACCTGATTTTGGATTTTACTTGCACCATATTGTCCATAGAGGATACATATTATTTAGATTGGATTAGGGATGTAAGATTTGGGTTAGAAAAATCCCAAACTACCAGAAAACTCTATTCTTTACTGCCATCTACAGGGGTGTGTGCACACCTTTGAGTCAATGTTGACTCCTGGTGACTACTGGACTGGTTTTCTTGGTAAGAATGCTGAACTGGTTTCCCATTACCTCCTTATTAGGGCTGAGAGAGAGTGACTGGCCCCAGCTGCTTTTGCACCCATGGTTGGACTTGAACTCATGGTCTCCTGTTTTCTATCTTGGTGCCTTAACCCAGCGACCCCCAACCTTTTGGGCACCAGGGACCAATTCTGTGGAGAAAAGTTTTTCCGCGGACTGGAGGGGGCATGGTTTTGTGTGCTGTCTGCATCCTGTGGATGGGGCTTTGCTTGTATGTGCAGCCTGGTTTCTGGCATGCCTGGTGCCAGTCCATGGATTGGAGGTTGTGAACCTCTGCCTGAACCACTATACAAAACTGGCTCTCACCATCTACTATTGGTTGTCCAAAATTGTGTAGCCCAGATCTTGTAGCCTTCAATCAGACATAGTTTTTTTATAGTCTATTAATGGGAACAATCTCAGGCCAACAGAGTTTCCAATTTTAGGTTACTGGCAGTTGGCCTATGATCAGGGGTGGGTTCCTCCCGGTTCGGACCAGTTCTCCTGAACCGGTAGCGGCCTGATGGTGACATCACAATGACATCACCGAACCAGATTGGTCGGTGCCGGTCCGTGGGGGCTGCCATCTTTTTTTTTTAAAAAAAATTGAATTTTTTTTTGATTTTTTTAGAAGCCAACTTCTGGCACTGTGCATGCGGTCGCCATCTTTTTTTCTGGCTTTGTTTTTTTTCCGGATTTTTTGTTACTGTGCATGCACGTGCACGCAAAGCACGTGCACGCCCATGTGGCGTGCCCACACGGCGCATCCACGCAGTGCACCCATGTGGTGTGCCCACGTGGCATGCCCACGTGGCGTGGGAGGGAGCGAACTGGCAGCGAGGTAAGTTGGAACCCACCCCTGCCTATGATCCCCATAATCTTTGATTAACATAACCAGTTATCAATGAGACTGATACTCAAAAATATACAGGGACCCAAGATTGGGAATGGTTTAAGAAATTAAATGAATGTATCATTCCTAACAGTGGCAGCTATGGTCTCTAAGTTGCATAAAGCCAATGAATCGACTATTCCATACTTAGAAGCTTCCATTTGATTTTAGCCCCTTTGGTTTGACTTGTGATTTTGTGCATTTAAACAATCTTTTTTGTGTGAACACACTGTATTGTGGAAAATGCCATGCACTTGCAACAATATATATTTCGGCACATGAAATATTCTTATCTGGACCTAAGAAAAACATACTGTTATACATTGCTAGAGACAACTACAACCTTTCTTTACAAGTACTGCTGTTATCTAGTAGAGACTATCATCCAAATGATTACTACGGTCATTATTAGAGACATAAGAGGAAACACATAATTATTTTACACATCCCAACCTCAATTGGGCAGCCAGGAGAGGAGGTCACTAGTAAACTGAACTGAGCGGGTTATTTCTTGCTGCAGTTTTGCCACTGGAACTAATTTCTTTCATATGTTGCAAAAATCCCCTTTAAGAAGTCCTTGGTGAATCAATTCAAACATCTCTGTTCTCATGCCAGAAGAAGAGCATGGAGTTTAGAGGCAGCCTGAAGGGAAGATAGCCAACATAAACCTCAATTGTACATTTATAGATTTATAGATCTTTGTGCAATTTACACACAAAGATCTGCTGCAGGATATGAAGTGCAAGTGAATTGAAAGAAGTCAAGAAAGAAGTTAGGAAGGCAGGCAAATGGCTATTTGGACATAACCAAAAATTAGAATGGATTTTGATGTTAACAAAGATGGTCCATGTAATATTCATGTAAACCCACATGTCAGGCACGAAAGATCAGGTCCACATGTGAAGGTCCAATTAAACTGATTTATTGTAACTCATGCCAATGCTCAGGAATATTTTCAACTAATGGTTAGCACCTGTTAGGAGTTAGATAAGTGTCAATGGAATTCAAGGAGATAGAACTGAATTTGCTTGTGGCTATGTAGGGATTCTAGGCTGGTACCTCTTCTATCTCCACCCACAGGTGGGGCGACATTCCATCTTTTTCTTAACATGCTCAGTTATATCATTTGCAAAAGAGACCAGAGGCACTTAGGCTCCTATGTGTACATGCAATGCTCTGGAGTGTGTGTGTGTGTGTGTGTGTGTGTGTGTGTTGGGGGGGCTTCTAAAAGAGCCATGGAAGTTGGAGTGGGGAAACTTATAGATATTTATATCTTCTCCTGTTAATGTGTATGTGCTACTCAGAGGGGGTAGTGGTGACCTTGTGCATATGGCAAAAATCACATGCAATGCTCATCAAAGCAGCATTAACACAGTTTTGCTATTCTGTCTCACATGCCAGCTATGATAGCAAGGTTGAAGCTGTGGAAATTAAAAAAATAATAATCCAGAATTCACAGCTCATAATCTGTAGTATGAAAAGTAAGGAATTCTCAGACAGTTAGACATCTAATGTACTAATCATGAGTAATATTGACTATTGCAGTTAGAAACTGAATGTTAACACACTAGATATTTGCAGTGCCACCTCTATTTTACTATTTCTGTTTGTACTGTAAGTTTAAGACCTTAAGAAGGAGGTGATATTTATTGAAAATTTTACTTGATCAAGTGCAGGGAAATAATAAAAACTTAATGGTGATTCATACATAGTAGTTACATCTTCTACAGAATTATGTTCCTGGTCATTTGAAGAAGACTCATTAATGTGAACTCAAATCACTAATATAAGAAGGAAGCCAACAATTACATTGCACTTTCCAAAGTACTAAAATTATAGACATCTGTGTATCATTCATCTCTCTCTCTCTCCTTCTCAATGCAGAATATGTTTCAAAATGATTCGCAACCTACCAGAATATAGCATCTCCTCCAAATGTGTGCAGTTTAATGTGTTCACACCTTAAAGAGTGCCCTTCCCCACATTTCCAGCTTTGGGTTCTCTTCCAGAAAACTGTTGCTACTTCCCTCCAAACAGAGTTGCTGTCATACAAGGGCAGATGTCATGATTTTTGCTGACGCTATGAGGGAACAAGATGGAGGAAGGGATCTCATTCCCCCATCTCCAAGCACAGATCCCTCATCTTCTCTCACAACAGGCCTTTCCCCCTGAGTTTGCCAATCAATTCTGCTAATAGTTGAGGGTAGCCATGGTAATCTCCAGCAAGAATGGAGGTAACCTTCATTGGATTGTTGTGGTGAAAGGTGGCAAACTTTATTGGGAGGAGTACTGACCTTCTGGATAGTATTCATCTTAAAGGTAAAGGTTCCCCTCGCACATATGTGCTAGTCCTTCCCGACTCTAGGAGGTGGTGCTCATCTCCGTTTCAAAGCCAAAGAGCCAGTGCTGTCTGAAGACGTCTCCGTGGTCATGTGGCCAGCATGACTAAACGCCAAAGGCGCACAGAACACAGTTACCTTCCCACCAAAGGTGGTCCCTATTTTTCCACTTGCATTTTTTACGTGCTTTTGAACTGCTAGGTTGGCAGAAGCTGGGACAAGTAACAGGAGCTCACCCCGTTACGCGGCACTAGGGATTCGAACCACTGAACTGCCGACCTTTCGATCGAAAAGCTCATCTTAAAGCAAAAAAAAAAAAAACACCTTTGGCTGCTAGGCCAGGCTTCTTCTTGTTGACTGCTTGGCAGTCTAAGAAGAGGTAGCCATAGAGATGCAGTCAAAGGAGAGATAGCTACCGATACACAGAGCCCGATGGCCAGATGGGAGTTGGCAGTTCTGCACTGGACCTTTGACCTTCTGCAGATTCCTTGCCTATGTGAATTAGATTGGGAGAGGGTTGTTGTACTCTTTTCCATGGAAATCATTATTTTCCTGCCAGAACTCCTTGATGCAGCATCAACCTGCCTCAGGTGCAGGCTGGCTTTTGAGATTAAGGTTCTGATGTGAGGTCATGCCCTCAACTGGTAAGCAGGACATCTCAGAGGCGAGACAAGGAGGGATGTTGCAGGGCTCCTGAAATTAAAACACAGGAGTTTTAAAGAATGCTGTGCTTGGGCTCTCACATGTTCTGAAACACCTCTTCCAAATCATTTTCAAAGCATGTGTCTGCACATGTGTATGAGAGAGAGAGAAAGGCAAAAAAAAAAAAACCAAGATAAGACATTTTGTTGACTTCACTGATTAATTTTACTTCCATTTTGGCAATGGGATGGAGTCCTGCATCACATCTGAGGGCAGCAACTAATTTAGGAATAACAGCCATGTGCCCCAGAAGCTGTTTTCTCTGAGAAACAGAATGGTTGAAAAAAGACTCGTTTAGAATGGCCCATCGCTGCCATACAGAAGTTATGAACTGAGGTGATTTGCTCACTTCATCTCTTTTTAGGGATAGTTTGAGGATAAACCTTCAAGTCCAACTTTATCTAGGATAATGAAAGGTTATCCTGAAAACAACAGATTTGCAAATAAACAAGTGCTGTAGACTGATAGTAAAATTATTTGAAGTTGTACTTGAATCTGTATGCCCCAAGTTGTCAGGGACTATTTTGATTTAGTCATAAAACTTGATCCTAGCTTGTAAAGTTCACAAAGACAAGACTTTGGATAATTTTAGATTTATTATTTTAAAGAGGTTGCTGTAGGAATGTCCCCACCCCCCACCCCTTTTAACCACCCTTTGACCATGGGCACAAATCTAGTCTGATCTATTGAACTTAAAAACATGCATAAGCTGCACAATGGAGATTACAACAAGTCCTGTTCTTCCACCTGAATAACTATAATGTGCTCATAAATCAGAAGAGGGCATTCCTCTCTGACAGTATTCTGAATGGCCTACTGTGGCTAAGTCTGTGTTACCCATCAATGCTGTCTTGTACAAACACATATAGGTACTTTCAAGTAGATGCCTATAAAAACATGAACAATAAGTTGCTCAAAAAGACCACACAAATTCAAGACCTACAGAACCCAGTACCTGGAGACACTAAGATTTAAAACTTACTGTGGGTGTATAGAAATTGTACACATATATGTGATATTGCATAGATTGCATATATGTAGAGCAGGGGTGGGTTCCAACTTACCTCGCTGCCGGTTCACTCCCTCCCGCGCTGCATGGGTGCGCTGCGTGGGCATGCGCGCGCATGCGCAGTAACAAAAAATCCGAAAAAAATTTAAAAAGCCAAAAAAAAGATGGCAACCGCATGCACAGTGCCAGAAGTCGGCTTCTGCGCATGCTCAGAAGGAAAAAAAAATTCAAAAAAAAATTCAAAAACAATTCAAAAAAAGATGGCGGCCCCCACGGACCGGCACCGACCGATCCGGTTCGGTGACATCATCGTGACATCACCAGCAGGTCGCTACCGGTTCGGAAGAACCGGTCCGAACCGGGAGGAACCCACCCCTGATGTAGAGAGAGAGAAAAGAGAGAGAGAGAAGGGTGTGGGTGTGACACACAAATGCACACACATACATATTTTCAAAGATAAACTATGTTGGGTTGAAAAGCTTAGTTTTTGGCAGGAATTTAAATGCAGGTTGAGTTCATTTTATTTTAAGCCTAAGGGTATGGATCTTAAATACATCATACGGTTATTACAGCAACTGAACAAAGTTATTTATGATTTTTAAAATTAAACTACTTATTGGATTTATATCTTGCCTCACTATTCCAAACAGGGCAGTTTACCATAGTAAAGAAAATATGAAATGTAAACAAAGCAGCATTTAATTAAGACAATTAAAACTCAGATAAAAATAAAACACTAACAACAAAGAATTCAATGCTCCAGGAAAACGGAGCCTATATTTAGGAAATGTGTCATACAGCCTGAGAGGCACATAGTAGAAAGTCCTTTTTGATGTACCATAGGCAGGCCTTTGACAACAAAGATATCATCAAAACAGCTTCTTCTATTTAGGTAACCAGGCAGGTTCATAGTCAAATCCAAGTTCCTTTAGAGTTTAAAAGCATAAAAACACTTTGAATTGTGCCTGGTTGCCATTTTAGTCCGAGAATGATATAATCACAGCACTTTGTACCAGTCAACAGCCTATTGCTACATTTTGCATGGCTAATAAGTTCCAGGCACTTTCTGGAGTTATATTGTTCATTGAAACCCAGCAGTTTCAACTATGCAGATGCATTCCTCATCAGAGCTGCCATTGCCAGGGTCAACTTAGGATCAAAGAACAGTCCCAAGTTGCAAACCTTTTCTGGAGAGAATGCAATCTGATTCAGAGCACGTTTTGCCTCAGTCATGATGCTTTTTCACTAACAATCTAATCTGACCTTACTAGATTTAGTTTCAGTTTATTCTCTTCATTATTGAGGCTAGGCAATCATTGCTTTCTTGAAGCTAGTACAGAGGGAGTAGAGATTAGTGTCATCATTAGTTTATCAAGCCTAGCAAATTTAAGACATGTGGACTTCAACCCCCAGAATTCCCCAGTTTTTAACTATTCTAGTTTCAGTATCAGTCTGGGAGAAATCTGATAGAGTAAGTGCCAACCTGCCAATTGTTCTTGTAAATTATGTAGTTCTGTAAATAAGGAATTATGTATGTTACATAGCTTGTTCATGCTTCTACTAAGCTACCATTCTGGTAAAGGATGCTAGTATATCATAAAGCTTGGAATCAACTGTTAGTCCAGAATGGGCTCCATCTTGTCCTTCACTTCAGGTAAGAACATATTTTGGCCCAGCCCTGTGTGAGCAGCTGCTTACACACAGATTTTGTGTGATACAATGACATCCATGAGGCTTTATTGCCTATTTACATGGTGAATAGAATAGAATAGAATAGAATAGAATAGAATAGAATAGAATAGAATAGAATAGAATAGAATAGAATAGAATAG